>JAFBJQ010000031.1:0-208465 GCA_016785345.1 Trinectes maculatus
CCATCTAGACTGGCTACATCATTAGATAATGATTCTCTAAGGTGTCTAGGATCAAGTACTAAAATTTCAGTTTTGTCTGCATTTAATAATAGAAAATTTTGGTTCATCCAGGTTTTAATGTCTTTGAGACATGCTTGGAGTCTAAGTATTATGTGTGTGTGTGTATATATATATATATATATAAATATATATATATATATATGTGCACACACACACACAAATAAAAATATTTCTTTCAATTAAATTCAATTAAATTAGTTTGCAAATAAAATGTATTATTAACTCACCTGTGATGCCATCTCCTCTGTAGCCGCTGGTTCATTGAGTTCATTCTCCTCTAGGATTTCTTGGTACATGTCCTGCAGATTCAGGCTTCCATTTCAGGCCTTCTTAAATCAATCAAATTTTATTTGTATAGCCCATATTCACAAATTGCAATTTGCCTCATAGGGCAAGGAGTACAGGGTGTGACATCCTCTGACCTACAAGGGCGAGGAAAACAGAGGAAAAAACGCAGTGGAGCCCTCCTGGCCCGGGTCATCTGCACTGGCACTGCCTCTCCTTGCTGATCATCACTGGTATTGGCCATTTATTCCACAACTTTCAGAAGCATATTGCGCACTGCCTCCTCGTCTGTGTCAAAATCACCATCTCTGTAATGATGCAATGGCATAAAGAGGTTCTCCTTGCACATAATTGAAGCGATCACCGACAGCTTCCAGCAGAGTACTATTGGCTGTTTTCATACCTTTCTGCTGTTCTCCAATAGGGTGGTCATCTTCTCCAGAATTCCCCATCCTAATCAGCAGCATATGCACTTAAAGCCCTCTTCTGCTCCACCCGCCTCAAACATCCCTTCAAAAGCAGCTGAAATGACTACTGCTGTATGAGACCTACGACACTCGTCTGATAGACTTCTGCCCAGACATCTTCAGTGTTGGCTCAGAACTGCAGAAGCCACAGCATTTATTTCGAGTGGTGCCACACAAAAGTATCTCAAAAACTATACATCACATCTCTCTTATCATATTTTGACATTTTGAGTGAGAGGACAAGTAGATGAAGAGTTTGCTGTATAATATGTGCATGTTGAGTAAAAGTTGTATTGGTTTTTAATAAAGTAAAAACTGATACTGATAATTTCCGATATTAAATTTTAATGCCAATATCGGTAGGCCGATAATATCGGACATCTCTAAGAAATATTGCTTACAAATGGAAATTTAAAGGCACAGCATCAAAATACAATTTTACATGCAAGGTCTTCTTTCTAAAAAAGTTGAGTAAACATTAAAATGGTGACCCATCTAGCCAATCTGTTGGACTAACAGGTGTCCGTCGTCACAGGGTGAATACATAGCTTAGGGTTTGTTGTTTTTTAAAAGCATGGTCCAAATGACAAGTGAAATTAATTCCGACGTACAGTACTGAGAACAGAGTGTGCTTTATCCACAACCTCCTGAAAGATGATGTGGTGATGTTTGTAACGAACAGTTAGTGGAAGAATGCCCAAAAACATGAGCCACATGTGACATTTATGAATTAGCACCCTTAACTCTGAGACCATCACAACACCTTAACTTCACTGTCAGGGTAGATGGCCCCTGTACATAAATATACATCTTAAATATACATTCAGAAGAGCAGGGGAAAATTAGCATGCAAATTTGGTCCATCTTTACAGCAGCTACAACAGAAAGCATCAATCCAAGACTCATCCTGAGAAACACTGACCAGGTAGGTTTCCCCAAAGCACATGCAAAACAGAAGCACTTTTTTGGCACATTTAAGTATTTTTTGGTCTTTTTTCAATAACCACCCCGTACTCATGACTGGCATTTATTAATCTATCTAAAACATTACCCTGGACTCACTGTGCACAGATTTCTTAATACACATTTTATACAAAGTGTTGCAGAAGCAAAGCACATAAAATATTCCAGTTAAAAAAAATTCAACAATAAAAAGTTATACAAAAGTGGATGTGAACAGTCCACAGGAGGTGCAGTTTAGCTTGTTATACAGTAGATGTGCCAAATCATAAAGGCCCAAACACAAGCTAAAACCCTGAAATCGCTTTGTTGTTCCAGTTACTATTAAATGTGCTGCCCGTGTATGATGCCGCATCTCTCTTCCTGGTTTGTCTCCTCTGAGTTGGACATAAGCTAAAACATTCAACACTTTTTTTCTTTATCTGTAGGCTTTTACCCAGCTCATCTTGAAAGTTTACTGATGACTCGAATGAGTGCAGCATTCTCATCCTTTAGCCTCTGGTTGTCTGCTCTGAGATCACCCAGAACCTATTCAGATAAAGAGACATAATCACACATTGGTGTTTTTAATCTCCTTAAAATGTATACATGACACAGCATTCTTTGCTGCTCTCTTTCTGTGGCAGATCTATAAAGGCAAGGTTTTACTCAGAGGCACATAATAGTGTTGTCTGTCGTTTATAAAAGTTGCATTATAAAATTTAAGAAATGGCCCATGTTGTAAATGCCTGACATTCTTGTCTATTTCTGTTCCCGATGGCACAACTTTTAAACATTAATACATTGATTTGCAGTTTTGAAATATGCTCTTTTACCAAAGTGTGTGACTGAACTGACAGCAGATGTTCATGTAGATCTGTAACATGCTTTAGTCTAAATGCTAGTTGTAGGTATTAAGGTCTATGTGACTGTGTTTCAGTCAGCAAGTTTTCCTTAGCTACAGCTAAGCTGATGACAACGCCACATTTTCCATTAAATTTGTACAAGCTAACGTTTCTGTCATTGTGGTAGGAGGTACTGGACTGCTGGTTCTCACTGTCACAACTGGACTGCTGTACGCATGTTTAGTACAAGCAAAGAGAAACGTCTCCCCTTCGGCAGTGTGAAAACTACTAAGTTAATTCAGAACAGTTGTGATTATTACTTAAAAAAACATGAATACCTTCAGCTCATCCTCCAGTTCCACTACTTTCCTTTGGAGGGTCAACTTCTCCTGTGAGCAAAAGAGTGTAAAAATCATCAATCAATCAAATTTGATTTGTATAGCCCATATTCACAAATTGCAATTTGCCTCAAGGCTGCAAAAACAAACATTTAAATTGCTGGTACGTTATTGAAGTGAAAGTTTGTCTACTGTCTCTGACATATTAGCTTAATGTGCTACTGAACTTAAATCCCTTTAACATGCAGTTAAAGGGATTTGTTTCAGTTGTTTTCCTCACTCTAGAACTTGAGAACTAGATTCTAGAACAGAGCCGTGTGAAGTGTCAAGTCTTATGAAGCAAATTGCCCTTTGTAAACACAGACCATATTACACCATCACAGTACGACTCAAGAACTAGAAATAAAACAAAGGGGACCTAGAAGATGGCATTTCTATATATTTTTATGAAAAAAGTCTGCATCACTGGATTATAATGCAAGGCACCTGCACAAAAGGCTGAGATGCCAAAGAAGGAAGCAACACATCAAATGTAAAAAGGCCACACAGCACAGCCGATACAGACTTACAAATCTCTCCAGCTCGAGCAGGGCCGGTCTGTCTGTGCCGCCCTCTTGGCTCTGTCACAGAGAGAAGCACTTTTAATTGACTGTTTTCATACTGCAGAACTCTCATAGACTGTGACATTAGACGCAGAATTGATTGATGATTTATGAATTTAAAAACTATATATCCACCACACTCAGAAGATGTCAGCAATAGAGATGCACCGATCCACATTTTTTCACTTCCGATCCGATCCTGATACCTGAATTTGGATATCGGCCGATACCTATACTATTCTGATACCAGAGCTCTGTTTGCTTTAATATTATTTATTGTTTGAGCATCAAAGTAGCAATTTTCACATACACGATTTTTCGAATCGAGGGGACATTCAATTTCATTAAAGCTAAATTAAAATACGTCATGCTACAGCTTTTGTTCTGCTACGAATAAAACGGAATTGAACACTGCTCTATTAGATATCTACCAGAGGCAGTGTATATCTGCCCAATATCATTTATTTTACTCTAATGACTATTTATGGATACTGATACTGAATCGGATCGGCCCCATCCATGGTCAGCAATACTTAAGAAATAGCGATAAATTGAACTAAATACTTATATTTATGACAGCTGATTTTGAAATTTGTAAAAACTCAAGAAAAAGAAAGAAAGAAAAAATAGACGGTGATTATACATGAGATGGAATATGCACTTCAACTTGTTTCCATTGTGCAAAAACTCAGCAAAAAACAGAATATCAAAAAAACTGTATTAAATTTGTGTATTAAAGACTAAAATCCCATCCGCTAAAAACAGAGGGGACAGGGTTTGTGTCCGACACTGTAGATGTCATCACTGTAGATGTCAATACAATACTGTACTATACGGTGTTAGCTGACTTCTTAAAGATCAGAGGCTGCAGCAAACCTGCCGAACCTGTCGGAGTCTCTCCAGCTCCACTTTGTTTTGACTGAGCAGCAGCTCCATCTCCTGTAGCTTGTCCTTTAGAGCCAGGTTGTCCTGCAGTACCTTAAGGTACAGCTAAAAGCAAACACACAAGATATTTAGCAACCTAAATGTCAAAGATTGATGTTTTACTTTGTGTGCATGTGGAAAAAGTTTGGCTGAGGGTTCCCCGTTGGATATCATTCCTGTTCCCATTTGTCTAGATCTCAGCTACAACTGACTTTTAGCCCTCAGGTGGGTTTTTCAGAAATATGTGAGCGGATAAAAAGGGCTGAACATACCGTTCTGTAGTCACCAGACAACTCTTCCAGTTGACTCTCACTGTAAATACACACATCAACACCAGCGCAGGGTTATACAATTCTTAACTGGTCATTTGCCTTTATAGTCCTGAAATTTCAACCTCATAACATGAAAGTGTTATTTTACATGAAATATGTGAAATAACGGTCCCAGGAAATCTAACTAGTTATGTAAAAAACACAATAATGAGACTCACATGGAAGTGCTAATACTGTTATCATCCAGATGAGCAACCTCATCTTCATTCTGAAAAACATAAAGGTTCACACTGTCAGTAACACAACTACATTTAGAATTAGGGCTGCACGGCATGGCCTAAAACCAATATCTCAATATTTTTACCTTTCTTTTATTTTGCCTTATTTTATGCACCCTTTGATGCATAAAATAACACCAGTATAATGATTCAAGCAGACCCTTGTTACCCAAGTTAAGTTTAATACCATTTTTAATTTAAGTCAGGCTGCTGCACTCACAAGCTTTTAAAAAATAAAAACAAACAATGGCATGGTAGGCCTTTCTACAAACAGACAGAGTGCAGTCATTAAGAATTCCTGAGAAAGACATTTCTATTTACTATATAAACTATATAAATTATAATAAATAAATAAATAAATAATAATACATTAAATAAAAATAAAATAAATTAAATTAAACTATATAATTAATAATAAGTGCACTTTTAGAGGTTTTGTGCCAAAAACACAAGCCTGTCAACAGCTTCTGGCTGCCAGATAATTGAGCCAGAGCTGCGTTTTTCGACATCGGGTCGTCTGTCTCCATCCCCAACTACCGTCTCTTGCTATCATGTAAACTTGCCTGGTGTTTATGATCATGAGTGGTGGCTACTTAAGAGACAGGCAGTGTGCGTGTGACGTGTGGGGTGCGCATGCCTTGTGTAGCGAAGCGGAGAGAGTGTGCGGAAGAGAATGAATGCAGATGTATAATCTGAGCCACGCTGTGCTGTTGAGCCTCATCACTTCAATAAAAACGCTGCTACTTCTCAAGTCATCTCACCCTGTGTCAGTGCTTCCACTGCTGCGTAAAGAGGGAGTTAACCCCGAAGACGTGGGCCCTGCGCTCTTTGCTCAAGAACGGAAGCGGAGCACTGGGCTTTTTGCTTTTTTTCCCTCTCCATGCTCTCCCCCGTCCCCTTCTAATACAAAACACGCATGCGCGCAGGCTAGTTATCTGGGTAGATGGGGGAGTGTGCCGCTTGCTGTGAGAGAAGCAGCAGTGAGAGAAGTGAAACTCCAAAGAGAATTACATACGTCTTTAAACATTTACGTAATTTACGTACAATTTGTACTTGATGGTCGCGATAAAGTAATTTCATACATCGAGTGCGGCACATGTACCGATGTATCGCGTATACAGTGATCCCTCGCTATTACACGGTTCACCTTTCGCGGCTTCGCTGTTTCACGGATTTTTTTAGTGCAGTTTGTTATCCTTTTTTCTTTTTTTTTTTTACAGTATATGCACGCGCGTTGTGCTCTGTGTGGAAAAGGCTGTGCTCGGGACGGAGACGCTGGCCCTTTAAAGGGCGGAGCTTAGACCCGACAGTCTCGCACGCAAGCAGAGGAGTCAGGAAGGAGAGAAATAGGAGAAAGTTTGTTTGTTGTGTTTAAAGTCATTAAATCGGCATACTACAGCAACTGAGTCTTTTTTTGAGTTCTAACCGGACTCACCACAGTGATGCTGTTGGAAAGGTGAATACCTTTCCAACAGCATCAATTACCCATTCGCTATCTTTTACTCTGTGTCCTGATTGGCTAAGGGACTATAGGCCAATGTCAATCAGTCTCCTCCGTGCCTCGTCTCTGTCCAGTACAGAATGTGTTCGGCTTGGCAAATTTACATGTTTGTCTCCACGACAAAACCCACAATGTCGACAAAACGTTCTGCACCGACAAAGACACCTGCACCACGGCCTTCAGTAAAAAAAGACGCTACAGCGGAGCTGAGTCAGCACGAAGAGGCACAGTCAGAGGAACTGTGAAATACGCGTCAGTCACAATGTGTCCAACCGCGTAGGTTGATTATTAAAATGATTATTTTACAGTATTTCTGAAAACTGTCATAGTTATTTGTTGGAAAACGCTTCTATTTTTATTTCTTAAACAAATGCTTGGGCCTGTAAAAAGGTTTTGTTCCTTGCTTTCAATGTTTTATGGAGTATTTCATTGTATAATAACTGTAAAAAAATAAAGGTTTCTACTTCACGGATTTCGCCTATCGCGGGTTCTTTTTGGAACGTAACCCCCGTGATAAACGGGGGATCACTGTATTCAATATATCTGCCAGCCCTATTTAGAATGTCACGTTAGCTTTGTTTTGACGTTCAGTGATTTATATGTTTGCAGAAGATGTATTGTAATAATTTTATTTAATTCTTTGGTGTTACCTCTACTGTTCTTGTGTTTATATATTATGTATTGTCATTCACTGAGCTGTCATAAAATAAACTTTGTTATAAATATAATGTGCACAAAACTACAAGATCTGCAGTGGAACAGATGCAGCATGCAACTCACATGAATTTAATAGCTAAATGTTACCTAGTATTCAAACCTTTTGCATTTCAATTTTCCAAACATTTCACATGAAACAAATATCTTCACTTCCAGACAGAAAAGTTCCCTTATTTAAAAAAACGTTGAAGTGTGATCATTAAAAAAGTAAGTGGTTTGCCATCCTTTTACCAACTTCCACTATGTTGCAAAAATAGAAAATGTGATTGTATTCCCTAAAATGATGATGTGTTTAACAAAGTGAACATTCAGCCTTGTCTGTGATGATGTGAGGTTGTTTCTTACCTCTCCTTCCAGCTGAACAATCCCTGTGGAGCGTCTTTCCCTCCTGCCTCTCCTCCTGTCCTTCACTCCAAGTCGCTTCTCTCCCTCTGGCTCCATCTGCTTTACTGCATCTGTGTCTGAAAAACAGGGGGGTCAACAAAAAACACTCACAGGGACTTTGGTAAAGTCAAAGATCTAACTAACTGCACCACTCCAATAAAGACTTAAGTAAAAATAGCATTATTACATTATATTACACTGTATTGTATTACTACATTGTTCTTTTTGTGTTACCTGGTTCTTCTTATTCTTATTTCAAAGATTTGAAGAAGAGCTGTCGTTTCATCTTTTGACCAGATTGTTCCACGTTTAGAAGTCTTGCAAATGCTAGTCACCATGATTGTTCAAAGTCATTTCTTCACATGTGCACAAAAAAGCAATAAAACAAGGGTACAGTGTGGTCGCCACACCTCAGAAAGTCAGAACAGTCTGTAAACAAGTATGTATGGTGGCTTCAGGCAGCTTAACCACAGCTAATGATCTACTCAGCAGCATGAGACCTAAGAAAACACGTGAGAAAGCTCATTTCCTTTAAAAGCCAATCAGGAATATGCAGATGGAATATGCAGATAATATGCAGATAAGAATATGCAGATTCCATCCTGCTGAATCAGGATGGAATTCCGTTGCTTTATCAACAAATGCATGTGATACAGATTTTACAAGCTGATAGAGACAATGTCGTTTCTCGACTGCAGAGGGACCCTGTGAGCACATCTTACATAGTGTTGCTTTAAGAGCTTATGAAACTCTAATGACATATTGGCTGATAATGAATTCTTTGTACATATTTATTAAATTAACACGTGTACTGAGTAAGGCATTTTACAGTTTGAAAAAACACTTTATTGTTTGATGGCCACATTCTACAATACTGACACTATTTCTAGTAGAGCTGGTAGGTTCCTCAATCATCCGTGTTAATGATCCGGATATTCGTACTGAATCAGCAATTATGAGTCTGAAGTCTCAATTAACCCGGATCATATGGGTCCTTTAGCTGGCTGCTGCTAAGTACATTGTAGTTCACACTAAGTACACTGCTAAGTTAGCAGACTCACTGGAAACACTGCAGACTCAGGCAAATCGTTCCCTGACTCAAGTCAACGGACTGAGCAAAAAGAATGAGGACTCATCGGAAATACTCAGGATTCAACTGATTCGTTCACTGACTCGTCAGCAATAGAGGTGCATGGTATATACCGTTTGCGATAATATCACCAATGTTGTTTCAATCCAAATAACGTTATCTGCCGAAAAACTGTTGTGATGAAAAGCAGCTCAATGACTCGAATCCATAAAATAAACCCGATTTACCACCTCTACTTTCTAGATTCTCTTAAATGTAGCTTTGGCATTTCTTTGGCGTTACCGTTCAGACATTTGTGTCTAAAGCATGAGTGTGGCCGGCAAAACAGCAGAAGTGGGAGTGAATTTTAAAATAAGTAACTGCTTGGTGCATTGGCCTTTTACTTCTCTTCACTTCATTCTCACTTACCCTTTTCAGCAGGCGTGACAGTGACAATGGGGCTGACAGGCTGGATGTTGCGAGGGGGTGGATCTGCAGCTTTAGCCACAGTCTTCTCTGCTTCTTTCAGGTCTGTCAGAGTCACACCCTGCCCACACAGAATAAAAATAAAACCACTCGAAGCTCTCACTGTTGCTCACTAAACAGTTTGAGTGTCTCTCAGAATTATTACATTATTACATTCAAGACTTAAACCAAATGTTTGATTAACCACAGTCTATGTCTTAATCACAATATTTATACTACTAACACACAAGTGAGTGCAACACAAGTGAACTAAGCAACAGTCAATAAAAGGTGACAAAAACAGTGTTAGATGGTCTACATGTTGCATGTGCATGTGCAAAGTGGGTGTAAAATCTTGAAGGCATGTGACCATTCATTGCAGAAATATGAATTTCACAGTAAAATAAATGATTCCAGGTTGCTGCCATAAGACACAGGACACTGAATAAATCCTTAATGAAGTTGGATTCACTTTAGGCGCTCATGTATGCAGAGGGGTGAACCTGGATCTGGACTCAAACTGATTCTATATTTATGTGCCCAGACATAATTAATGAAGTCATTCATTCATTCATCTATTATCAATCTATCATCCATCTATCAGTGTTGTACTGATAATAGCTTAACAATGTCCACTTGTATGCAATACCTGTGTGGAGCGGCGAGACTGGCGCATCAGCCGGGAACGAGCTTTCCTCTGAGACTCAGACTCTTCGTCTCTAGCAGGAGCCTGAAACCTAAACTCACAAATATCCACAGAGCATATATTACTTAAGTATCATAAATATTTCACCTATGTTTGTGCACCATGTAGTTGTATGAAATGGCAGAAGGAAAATAAACATGAACTGGTATTTAACATGAATATTGTCGTTTGGGTTTCAATTTCCTACTTGCGCCTGTCAGAGTTGGGGGTGTTGGGACTCTCGGCAGGGGACTCCCTCGTTTGTGGAGTGGGTTGGACTCTAGCAGTGCGGTTCGCCTTGTCCTGCTCCTTCTCCTCCTCATCTTTCTCCTCTGGTGTCTGCATCACAGAAAGATCAGATGCTGCAATGTAATTAACTGTCGCCTTTTAAATTTTGGAATTAAGATGCTAGTTAGGAGATCATGTCATTTTTGGCTGACATGTTTTAATGCAGCTCAAAAGTTTTCACATTTGAATTTTCAACAGATTTTTCAACAGAGATGTCCAACAGTTGTGATGAGATACTAAGCTGTCGTGAAGTCAAACTCCCATCTGTCAGTTATGCCTTGACTTCCCTACTGGGAACATGAATTACCACTGCTGCTTTTAAAACTGAACAAACATTAGACTATGTATACTCTTCTTTTTTCCAAATATTGAATAAAATGTTGTTGGTCACAGTCACTGTCAAAGACTACAGTCATTTTACATTTCTATTCTTTGTATGACAATTTTACTGTTATATGTGTGCTGTTATGAGAAAAGGCTGTGATGACAATAAAACATACAAATCGTGAGACTTTTCCTGTGCAAAAAAAAAGGTCACTTGCGCAACAAATTTCACACCACAAATTAATTCCCAAGTGATTATTTACTTCAGCTTGGCTGGGAAAGCACATTGAATATTACCTTGTCAGTAGGACTGACTGTAGATGTGGTCACACTATCTGTGTCTGGACTAGACACAGTGGAGCTTTCTAGGAAAAGTGAACCAGAATATGTTGACATCAGCACAATTATATTTACAGAGTCTGTATTGTTCAGAGTTGTCCAGTGAATATAGTAACTGTTTTACCAGGGCTGCTCTCTTTCTCCTCACTTAGCGCCAGGTCTCCAGAGACACCCCTCTCTTTAGACTGGTCCTGCACGTTCATCTTGTCTTTACTACTCATCCTGCATACTGAGCTCCTGGAAATATTGAACAAGATAGATGTCGACCTAAATGGGTAACACTACTCAAGACAATTTGAGGTAGTGTGACATGGCACCTTAAATCTTTAATTTAATTTGTTAAAGTATAGATGGGTTGCTGGTAATATGTCACATTCTAGTGGACAACTGAATTCCATTCATTTTTGGTAATTTTTATTTCTGTGTCATGTGCCAGGATGTGCCCAGCCTGCATGGTCTCGCAAAACTCAACATAGTTCTAGGCTTAATATGTGTCAAAACATCAGCTCTTGCTTCAAGGGGAAGAACAACATAAATATTTGAAGTTGGAAACATTTATATAATTAAGGATAAGGTACAGATAGATACCTCCGCCGTCTGTTTTGTGCATTTGCAGCGGTAGGGCCTTGTTGGTTTTGCCTGTCCAGTAGAGATTGTTCTTTACGCCACTGAGAGAGAAAGATAGCACAGCTGTCAGTGATCAAGGAAACCAGTGTTCAGAATTACACAGTTACGGTAAAGATAAACACTTCCTCACATTAGCTTGTTTCTGTGATAACTCCTCCAGCAGCTCCTCAACACTTTCATCAGCGACATCAAATGGTGTCTGACCCTGTGATGTTCATTTCATGTAAAGAGGAAATTCAATATAAAAATAAGGTCCATAAAAGGTCAAAAGGTTCATTTATTGTCAGTCAGTACATGTCTACACACTGCAGAGGACACTGCAGAGCGAAATTTGCATAAGAAGAACAATAAAAGAGGATGAGACAAATCATAGAAAAACACATAAACTGGAAACTAAAATGGAAAATGTGTTATAAGAAAAAATTTGATTAATTTTTGGGCCTCACCGCATTGCTGAGGGATTCCATATTGCACAGCTGTTCAGCCAGAATGCAACAAGCCTCCCCCTGACCCCAGTGTGCTGCTGCATGGAGAGGTGTCCATCCATCAAAGTCCATAGCTGACACATCAAGTCCACACTGACATAGGATTCTAACACAAGAGCAGGGTTACAAGAGCAGAGCAAGACAAACTGTATGAGATGATAAAAACCAAACATATACTGTACATAAAACAACAAGAACCTGCTCCATGCACAGAACTTTATCTTCTAGAAATTCTTTACAGGACATTCAACATTCCCCCTACAAAACAAGTCACAAGTCTTTACTTGAGGGCCTCTAAGTAGCCTTTGGCTGCAGCCACATGCAGTGGGGTGGCACCAGTCTTGGGGTGTCGCACATCAGCAGGTGGGCCTTCAGTAAGCCAGGTACGCGCGTCTCTCATGATCTGTTCCTCCTCTAGCCGTTTAGCTGCCTCCAAGTCCACACCTGGACAAAAACAGAGATGTCAATTATATGCTTCTTTTGTTTTACCTGTGTTCAGAGTGTGAGGAAACATTCCGGGTGCATTCTTTATAGCTAATAATTAGAAGTGCACGATGTATACCATTTATGATAATATCGTCAATGATGTTTTGATAAAGCGCAATTTTACATTATAAAGTATTTATACTATCTGGACAAGAAAACAACCGAATGGCGCATTAACAGTACATGAGCGGTGCATTAAAGTTCACAACACATGAATCATAGATAGGCTTCCTCTCGTCTCGCATGGAGGAAACATGCAGGAATCGCCACTCTCAGCAACGAGTCCAGTGGGTCATTGACTGGCTCTACCCCACTCGCCTGGGAATGGTTTATGGATCAAAATTATGTTATCTGCAATATACTGTATGCCGAAAAACAGTTGTGATGAAGAGCAGCTCAATGACCAATTTGTGTCATTTATTAGCACCTACTTGTACACAGCAGCGGCGCTGTGGGGCAGTAACGTGCGAGGGAGGGCCACAGCGTGTGCGTCCGCAAAGACGCGCGTTAGGCACACGAATGCACATGCATCATTATGGACCAATGATATCTGCACATGTTTGCGTGGCCGTCGGGTCCATTTCCAGAGTCACACAGCATTATGTATATAGTGCGCCTATATGTGCGCCTCTATGCATATAGGGGAAACACTGTTGTCTGCTACACAGCTGACATCAGAGCAGAGAACCTGCCCATTTAATGTCTCTACATTTGTGTTGAATTGGGAGTCTTAAGTTTAAAGAAAATAAACAAGAGCTGTAGTTCTGAAACTTTGTGTCAATCTATAGATGTCCTGGTGAGCAAGAACAGTGAGTGAGAATGAGTGCAACATTGTGACTGCCTTTCAAGAAATGTATTTTAAATGCAGTAACTGTCCCCATCTTGCACAGCCCGAAAACCTATTGCTTTCTATCCTCCAGAACCTAAGGGCCCAATATCATCTGTGATGCTTGGAACACAGCTTGATTTGGTTGAAATCTTTATCAAAATAGTATTAGAAATATTCACTAATACTGATATGTATCAGTATATGGCAAAATTAAATTGTAAAATACTTACCAAATAAACGGCTTCCTAAATCGGTAAACAGTAAACTGAACTAATATCTAGACATCATAGTTGTGTAGCAGGACATCTTCTCTTACTCTTTCTCTTAGCACTGCTAATGCAACTATGGACAAGCCAATCAGCGTTTCAATGTAGCTCAAATACAAACCAGATCTGGTTAATTAAACAAAGCATGAGCTGGAAAGAATTTGGAATAGATAAAATAGATGGTGAAACAACATTTTGGCGGGGGTGTTATGTGTTTATAAGTGAAAACCACTTACCCTGTCTCAGAGTGTAGTCCTGAAGAAGGGACTCAGTGGTCTCATCCAAAGCAATGTCCAGAGGAACATCACCATCACAGTTCACAGCAGAGAGAGATGCACCATGCTGCAAAAGAAAACTGACAAAACAAACATGGAGAGATTTAGAATTAAGAAAAAGGGACAACTAACTCTACACAGAGAAAACCTAATCCTGTCACAATATATTTATTTAAGTTGCAGATACAATCGTCTTTATGAATCCAAAAGCCTGAAATCACATTTTTATATTACTATGAGAAAAAAAATCAGTTCTTAAATCTTTTGAGTTGCCAGACCAGCCCACTCATGCTTTAGCTGACCTGCTGTTGTGCCAAACACAACAATGTTAGTATTGTTGAAAGCAGAAATACTCTGGCAGCCAATCACCACACTGACGTCCCCACAGTGGTAAAGAGTATTGTATTACACATCTGTTATGCTACTATGTTCTCTGAATTGTAGAAACGTATAATACACACTCTGCAATGTCTGGGTAGCCGCAGGAGGCAGCAACATGCAGCGGAGTCCATCCCTCATTGTCAACCTGGTTCACACTGGCACCATGCTCCAAAAGGAAGGTCACCATGTCCATGCTTCCATCTATACATGCCTGTGGACAAGACAGAAAAAATAAGGCTGCTGTAAATGTTTCTTAATCGTGATGACTGACGACTTAAACAAGACCTCAAGAGAAGAAACTGACGCACCTGGTGTAGGGCTGTGATTCCATCTGCATTAGAACAATTGATAATTTCTCCCACATCTTCCGTGTTTGTCTTTTTGGTGTCCTCAGTCTCCATAAGCATCACCCGGGCCTCTTCAGTGTCCCCACTTGCACAGGCAGCCAAGAATTCTGCAGCCCTGTCGAACCTAACACTTTTCCTAAAGACAGAGAAGACAGACAGAGAGTCAGATCTCCAGATTAGTCGTTAGTTGATGTGGCTGTTCAAGCTGTTTTCCCAACTCACAAACATACTGTAAAACAACAGAATTTTTGAAATAAAAACTCTTACTTCATTATGTTAAGTGTTCAAGTTCTGCAACTGAAGTCATCATAAATGTTAATATGCATATTTGTGCACCATATTTGACTTGTGGACCACTCATGTGGCAGATAAACATGGTAATTCAAGAAATGTACTCATCTATGTGTGGATTGGGTAAAAATAGAATAGAAGAATTTCCCCATTGTGTGGATAAAATAGTATCTCTTCTTCTTCTTTAATCCAACAGCAGTAGGTTATAGCTTTAAAAGAGATGGCCACTCTCACTACCATTATTGAAACTGAAATTATATGTTCTTGTCCCAAAACATCATGGTTTCAACACCCAGACAGTGGTACAACTAGAGCTTGACCAAGACCAACTACATGACACAATGTTAACTGGCAAAACACTGGAACATACGTGAATCTAACAATTGACCGTGTCAACATTAAGTGATCAGTGTGTATCACTCAACAGGTGATAATATCAGGATGATAAATAATAATAATAAGATAATAGATAATTATCAGGTTATTCAGTGTGTTGCTCTTTTCTGTCTCGGTTTTTTTGTTTGTTTGTTCCATGTCCAAGCCCACGCACAACATTTCTCCTTAGCATAGCTTGGCATGTTTTAGCTAAGCTAGTCGGTTGTTCACTGTTCCTTTCTCTAAAACTGCTGAACAGGAGACGTTTCGTTACCGTCGTTTGGGGAGGGGGCTGACATCTTCGGTGTCCACAGACACTGGCTGCTCGTTCAGCTCGGCCTCCGGCTCCTCAGCTCCGTCTTCGGCATCGCCCCGCCACCTCCGCCTAGGCACGGCCGACGTTTTGTCTGTGTAGGAGCCGGCCCAGCGCTTCAGCTGCTCCCGCCGCCTGGTCCTCGCCGAGTCCCCCATTTATTTAACCGAGGAGGACTGTGTTTTTAAAAATAAAACATACACTAACAGGGGAGGACACACCCTCCATGTGTACACTTTCACTTCCTGGTTCCTGCAATGGATGTGGAGACAGCCTCAGCTCGCGTTCGTGGCCTCGGGAGCGCGCTGAGCGCGGCGTGACGTCACCAGAGCTGTTCCTGTATTTGACCCCGACAGGAAATGCTGCAATACAAAAGCTTCATGCGAGGACAACATGCTGTTAACAACTGCACTTCCTGTCATTGTTCATCTTCCCCGCAATTATTACACAAAAGCCATTAACAAGTATAAACCTTTGTATTGGAAAATTTGGTAAAATGGCTGGTGAGTCATTAACAGCCATGATTCATCAGTGTAATTCTTTACTACAAAGTTATTACGACACATTTATGGCAAGTTAGCAGTTGTCAGTGTCAATAGGGAGTTGCAGTCCAGATGATCTGTACCTTCTTTTCCAGAAAGTCAAAGGTCAATAGTCTATTGGAAGGCATTCTCATTTGCCTCAGGCTGAGGTAACTACAAACATAAATGTTTAAGCTTTTTTCACATTTTCACTATGAAAAGCAGTTACATGTAAACTGAAAAGCCTAACTGCGACCCAAGTAAAATCACCATTTTGAGATGCAAAAAAGTTTAATTTCATGATTTTATTCATCCACAGTCTGAGTTCATATGACTGTAGCAGATTATGTGTGCTCCTGTGGCCGTGTCAGTGAGCATTGGTTGCAATCAATTTTAAGGCTATTGTTAACTCTCAGCTTGTCAACATTCCAACATGAACACAGGGGCAAATTCCACAGCAGTTTTATCTGTGGCTCTGTGTGCACAGAGCTACAACTCTACAGTCTTTGACCAACAGAAAGAGAAGAGCCATCAACAGAAGTAAGTAAATCTGACTCTTTGTATTTTTTAGTTCTGGTCCAATCTTCAACTCGTTGTCCAAGCAAGACAAAGTATATTCTGTAATCATTTCTAGTTCGGTTGGAGTGGAAGCCAATGAAAAGTGCTGGCCTCTTCACTGACATGCCCAGCCTGCAGTTATCCCTGCATGTTAAGATGAGGGCAACTACAGTGAAGAGTACACAGTACAGCTGCATGACAAATGAAAGAAACTAACAAAACTAACAAAAGGAGTCAGGTGCTGGTCCACCATTTACCTCTGGAAAAGCCTCATTATCTCTAGTGGAGGGATGAATAGTGTTCTTAGACAAGTTTATCCCTTTGGCTGCTGTTGTGATGTGAAGAATAGTGTAATCAAACATGTCCGTCCTGAATGTGGTTATTTAGTTGTGTGGAAATTTGCTGAATGGAACCAGCCCTTTAGTCCTGCAAGAAGGCACTTATGTTTTCTGAGCTTCACTCGTTTATCCACGTTTTACCTCTTTTCAACTAATTTCTTAATTTGTGTTTAACATATTACCTCAAGGGAATCTACTGCATGTGTGCTAATACCATGCTAACAATAAATGATCCCAATGATTAAATTTGTCAACGCATAATGTCACAGTCTTGGTGATCTTTCTTGTTTGGACAATAATGTGAGACTATCATGAAGCTTTAAAACTGACACAAACATATTTATGGCCTGGGTATTAATGTTATGTGGCACGCTTGTTTCAGAATGTCTCTCCATAAAATCACTGCAGCACATGCAATCCCACCTCATACTCTGTCCCAGCTGGCACGAGAGTGGCTGGCAGAGGACACACCAAACTTTGATCCTGCAGGGGTGTGCGTGGGCTCTCAGGAGGTTGAAGCAAGGCTGCTGTGTAAGACCCCACACAGCATCCTCGCCGGGAGCCCCTTCTTCACAGCAGTGTTCACTGAAGTTGGCTGCACTGTGGACTGGATTCACCAAGAGGGAGCTGAAATTGGTAAGAACCATACATTTCTTTCAATATTATTTCTATTCTTAACACACAGGGGTAAATATAGATAGGTTTCATGGCTGGAGGCAATTTTTAAAAAATCCATTCATTACTTATTCTTTGAGGGGCTCAGGTGACCAGTTTGGGAGACCCGGAGAGGACATTTTCTTCCAGGGCTAATATTGATCAGGGTCAGAGTCACAGTCCACCTATTCAAGGGAACGGATTAGGGAAGTCCCAGTCAACATCAACACAAACTATAGTGGGATAAAAGCCCACAGTGCCTCTACTGTTATCCTAAAAAGGGAAAAAGTAGCCTGCCTTTAATATTAGTTGGGCTGCTCCAAATGTTAAAACAAAAAACAATAAACCACAATAACTCCACATGGGTTCATGTCCACCTGGTTAGAATAAATATCTGTTTAGAGAATAATACACTGTCATGTTTGGTTGCTATATTCATTATTTAGATGCAACAGATTTGCTTCAGAATTAAGCAAATCAGTCTAGAGTTCCAAGGTTTGAAAACAATCACTTATAATAAAGAATGGATTAAATAACTCTTATATATATAAAAAAAACAAACATCAGAGATCTTGCTTACGGTCATTTGATTTCCGTCTTCCCTCATCTTCTGTTTAACCTCCAAAGGTCCAGATGCTGTCACGTTGACTGCTGTGGTGAGAGGCCCAGCAAGGTGCCTTCTCCTCGGGGAAAGGCCAGCACTCAACTGCCTGGCCCGGGCCTCTGGGATTGCCACTCGCTCGTTTCAGCTTCAGGCCATGGCAACAGCCAGAGGGTGGCATGGAAAAGTAGCTGGCACACGCAAGACCACACCAGGCTTCCGTCTGGTGGAGAAGTACTCCATGCTGATTGGCGGTGTGTCCATGCACAGGCAGGACCTGAGTGGAATGGTGATGCTAAAGGACAACCATGTCTGGGCATCAGGAAGTATCACAGAGGTGTGCAGCTGTCCCAAAGATTCAGTTTGACAGCAAATGTGTGCTACTATAAATCTCACAATGAAAAACTGGAAGAAACAGTCTTTCTTTTATGCTCTAAATGTGTTGTTACAGAGGGATTTTTCAGAATTGTCAAATGTGACTGGCTCCTTTAACCCTCAAACAATAAGCTGCATAAATAATGGAAGGATATATGTATTAAAATTAAGGTCGAGTATAAAATATATCAGAAACATTATATTTATGCTGCCAGTCCGAAATGGATCATTCTAAAAACATATTGTTCTATAGTGTTTAAATTAGCAACAAGTAAAAAAAACAATACTCTGATCTCTAGGCTGTGAAAGCTGCCCGGTCAGTGTGCGGCTTCAGCAGTAAGATAGAGGTGGAGTGCTGCTCTGCAGTGGAGGGCAGAGAGGCAGCAGAAGCTGGAGCAGACATTGTAATGCTGGACAACTTTCAACCTCAGGTAAAAACTGTACATTAAAAAAAAAAAACACCACAAGCTGAAGAAGGCCTCACTAATTCTCACTGTATGACCTCCACTCACTCTCTCACTAATCTCTATGTGGAATAATCTGTCTCTCATCCTCAGGAGCTCCATGATGCAGCTTGTTCACTGAAGGTGGAATTCCCAAATCTACTGATAGAAGCCAGTGGAGGAATTACTCCAGACAACTTAGCTCTGTGTTTCTCACCACATGTGGACATCATTTCTCTGGGCTGCATAACACAGGGCTGTCCAATAGTGGACTTTTCTCTCAAGGTCCAAAAGCCTGCTGCTTGCTCAGGGCTCCTTACCACAAAGTAGACATACAGACAAGCCCATGATGACTGAATGAGAAACTGATGCAGGATTTTACTCCAAGGAGTAAGGAGTAAACTCTATAGCAGACAAAGTTCAATGTGTACAGCTGCTAAGCATTTAGAAATAAACCACATCCTGTTTGTTAACGGTGTCATCAGTCATTTGATAGGATTCAGAGCAGAACAGAAACTAGGCTGGGTCACACTGAAAATGTTATGTCACTGTTAACACCAAAATCTCCAAAACACAAAATTTCTTCTATTTTTACTTAACTTTTTTTTCACTATTCACTATTTTTAAAAAATCTGTTTATCTGTTTAATCTATTCCATTTAATCTATTTCTTCATTGCATTATATTTTATTTTATGGAGAAGCTGTTGAAAAATAACTGAATTACCCCAAAAGGACATTATTGCAGTGCATTGCAGTGGAAAATGGCTTAAAAAGAAAATATATCAATTTCTACTTACTGTAAGTACAGTGCTAGTTACATTTCACCCCTTTGCTTGTACTTTAACATGACAGCTCAGTGCTGCTTTCACCACTGAAAGTAGACCAGTCCCATGAAATGTAATGAGTTTGAGGGAAAACTACAAGAACAAAGAAAAACTACTGTGTTATACAAAAACAAAACAACAATCAAATGCGAAGGAATGTATGACAGTGGATATAAAACCAGGCCTTAACCCTGCCCAAAAATGTCAAAGGGACAAAAATGTCTGCGACTGGTTTGCTCAAATGACTCTTACTGAGGCTCCTGTCATGTTACGGGTGGAGTTGTCCATGAAAAACCACCTCTATCATTTAAAAAGTAAAAGTTAAAAAAGAAAGGAGATGTGGGACTAACCAAAGAAGATGGGAAACATATGAGAAGAGAAACATGTCACTGTGAGAGCAGAAGTGTTACACCCACCTGTTTCGAAAAACACCCTCATTTAAAATAACACAGGAAGTATTGCGCATATATCTCCAGGAGCCACTCTGCATTGCTGGCCTTGTCAAAAGTGATGTGAAAGATGCCAGTGCTGCGTTGCCTTTTCGCCCACACCTTCATGGTGGCTTTTGGTAAGAAAACCTTATCATTTCTACAGCTGTAATTTGACCACAGAAGCAAAGATAGAGCTAGTTATGAAGACAATGTCATATCGTTTTAAAAAAAAGGAAAACTGCTTTGCACAATGTAACAATAAACCATGGTTTCCAACGTATATATGGTTAGTTTATAAACTCAGTTTTAAAATTGAAATGTTTTTAAACTTTTTTATTTACTGAAAATGTGTTCATGTTTTATTTGTTATGTGATCCAAGATGTTTGACTTCAAACTAGCACAAGTTTAATTTTTTCTATGATTTGTGGTATAAGAAAAGCAGATGCCTGCTGCTACTCAGGAAACCACACTAAAGATACATGAGAAAAAGTTAACATGATCGTTGAGCAGCAGGCTGTAGATTTTATCAGTATGACTGCCACCTTTTGAACTATATATGGTAATCTAACATTCATTTTAAAAATGATTTAAGATAACGTATACAAATACACAAAACATAAGCAAATTAAAAATATATATTTTTACGTGTTTTATTTTATCATATTTATTACTTTATAAATCGTTGTTATTAATTTCAGTAAGTACAGTTGCACATATGGGAGCATCAGGTGGGACAGTCAAATCATACTGTATATTCTGGTGTAGCTGACTTTTCTAAAATTGCCATTTTCGACTAGTATCAATTTCAAATTAGTTGCCCTCACTGAGGATAGCGCTAACCAAACTTATCTGCATCTTTTTTCAAACAGCAGCCATTTCTCTTTCTTCAAGTTTCAACATCGATATGACAAATCCAGATGTCTATACTGGTGAACAAACAGATTTCTTTGGATACAAAGTGCTTCAATTCATATCTGGCACAAATAAAGGGTAAAATTGCATTTTACTTTGTGGTTGTCATTTGCTGTTATATTTCCTTTAAGTGAAAAGCTGCTGCTTGTGTAAGTCTGATGACTTAAATAGTGAAGACTGCATCATGGTTGTTTACTTTATTCTTAGGATAATTGTCACTGCACCTCTGCATCTTAATGGATCGGGGGGAGTATGCAGACCTGATAAAAACAAAAAGACCCAGTGCTTCAGTTCTAAAGGTAAACAGATATATTGTCACAGTGTTCAATTCAGCGAGTGTTACACAATGGATCACACTGTCTTAAACAAAATATGCATTCAAATATGAAACAGACACATTTCATTATGTGGCTGAGAAGATTTGTGTATTTTTCTACAATGAATCAAATGCTACCGTTCCAGACACCTCTCTAAACAATGAAACAGTACTGGTGAAGCACCTTGGCCTGTCCATAGCTCATGACTCCAAAAGCTCCCAATTCACTGTAAGAAAATCACACAGCCAGATGTGTTATTTAAAATCAAAACTACTATATGACCTTGACCTTTCACATTTCAAAAAAAAACAAAACAATATGATGAAGCAAATGTTCGCTGGCTCTTTTGTTCTGACTTAGGTTTGCAGCCCGAGTGTAGCCCACGAATGCAACGAAAACTCCTATCTGAACAGTGTGTGTTACAAGATCACAGAACAACTTCAACAAATCTCCTATCACACACCTGCTTTCCAAAGTAAGACACAGTTCAAAACTCTGAATGTCACTAATTAAATCTTCTTCGATTTGCATGTTTTGAGCTAATTACATAAATAGTCTCTTTCAAGAAACATTTCACATTTTTTCAGAATGTACGAAAAAGACAGTGGACCTCGTCTTTCTTTTTGATGGCTCGGGCAGCATGACTGAAGAAGAGTTCATCAAAAATAAAGCTTTCATACAGGATATAATGGACAGTCTTGAAAACACATCAATCCAGGTCACTGCTCCACTGCAGCACAGACGCATTCATAGCATTTATATGTCGAATCATACACAAATGAATACTTTTTCTTCTGTTGCCTATTGTTGCCCCAGTTTGCAGCAGTTCAGTTCTCCTCGGAGCACAGGAAGGTTTTTGACTTCAGTGATTATCAAGCAGGAAGAGCTCGTGTTAAACTCCAGAACGAGCCCCCCATGGGGATGCTCACCAACACACACGCAGCCCTCATATTTGTGCTGTGAGTACAGTATACTAATACTACACATACACTAAATAGTAATCTAGACTACAATAGTTGTTCATGAAATAGCATTGACACCAAAACTTAACAGAAAGAACTGACATGGTTCCACATTAAGATTATAGATAGAAAGAGGTTTGTCCTTATTATAGAATCCTGGTGGTTTTTATTGCAATGCTGCCTGATCGTTACAAATGCTACTTTTCTTTCAGGAAAAATATCTTGTATAACCCAGAGGCAGGTGCCTCTCGTGATGCAACTAAAGTTTTGGTTCTAATCACTGATGGAGATCCCAGTGATGGAAACAAAAACAAGATTATTGAAAGCTATAATGAGCACAACATCATTCGCTTTGTCATTGCGGTAAGATGTGATGTCATATGTATTCAATTTCCTATGGAGCAAAATGTAGATAAAATTTGTGATTCAGCTCTATTACATGTGGCATATCTCTCAGATTCAAGGAACTGTTCTGTTCACTGCTATGCAGATAGTGAAAAAACAACCAACAGCTTTGACATGATTTTACATTAGCATCAGCAGGATATTTACTTCATTTGCATTGTGACATGGCCACATTCAGCCGAAAGCTGTGAAACTTTTATTAATTCCAGATCTGGCTCCAACACTGGTACACTGGTACATCATAGTTTTATGTTGCATTCTGGTTTCAGGTCAAAGATGCTAAACTGGACAAATTTCAGAACATTGCTTCTCAACCGCCAGACAAATATGCCTTCAAAATTGAAAACTATAATGGACTGACAGGAATACTGCAGAACTTTCAGAAAAAGATCTTTAAAATGGAAGGTGATGTAAAATTGTCTTCTTTCCTCTTTTGTGTCACAGTGTTTACACAAACATGAAAAACACGAAGTTCTTTTGTTTCACATTTAGGCACCAAAGTGATTCGGGGAGGAGACATGACTGTAGAAATGTCTCAGAGTGGATTCAGTGCTGTCTTTTATAATGTGAGTAAATCAAGACAATAAGATATGGCCATATTCAAAATGTGCACCTTTAGCTCATAATTACAGTTAATCTGAAGTTTTCAGTCATTACTTTCATTGCACGGGTGCAGAAAAATATAATGTTCATGCAAAGTGCGCAAAATAACACATTTGTGAACTACAAATTTAGTCAGGTTGTGCGAGTCTTACTCAAAGGAGTCATACTGCATGAAACCGGACTGACTCACTCCCAACAGTCACTGGTGGCTTCGCTCGTCACCAGGCTCTGACCAGACTCTCTTTTAACAGGATACCATGGTCCTGGGTTCAGTGGGAACAAAGAGCTGGCAGGGCTCACTCCAGGAGCTCCATGACAAACAAGAAGCACAAATTGAAGATCCACATATGCAGCCAGATTCATACATGGGTAAATTAGTTTGTTTCTATACAGAGGAACAGGCCTTTTATTCAAACACTTTTATTTGACTTGAGATATATAGGGATAGTTAAATGACCTTTAATCAGTGTCTGAGTATCTGTCAGTCTACAATCTGATCATAACAGATCTGACAAATAGCATTAGGCTTCAGTACGATTAACTTTTGTCACCTGCCATTTGTCTGTTGCAGGATACTCTGTTTCTGTCGGAGAGAAGGACAACACTCCTCTATACTTCACAGGTGCACCAAGATTTGAGCACACAGGTCAAGTCATCATTTTCAAACGTGAGACCGAGAAATGGATCACAGCTCAAAAACTAAATGGAGACCAGGTTGGTAACTGCCTGAGAAGATGATTTACCATCCATTTACATACAGGAAATGCATGATTCAGTTTCAATGAATTGAACTGGGATTTAGCTTCACATTTGTTTGACCCACATTTTCAGATTGGTTCCTACTTTGGTGCAGAGCTGTGCTCAGTAGATATCGACTCAGATGATAACACTGACTTCCTGTTGGTGGGAGCGCCACTGTTTTACCAACCTCAGGAGAAGAGAGAAGGCCAGGTCTATGTCTACACACTGACTGATCAGGTGTGTGCTGTCCTACAGGTTCACTGTGACTTACTGAGAGAAAAGTATGCATTTATTTTACTAACCAATTAAGTTCTCATTTCCCATAGATGGAACTGAAAAGTGAACTCAATGTTTCAGCACCATCTATAGGCAGATTTGGCACAACCATATCCAGCCTTACAGATTTAAATGGAGATGGACTCCAAGACACTGCTATTGGAGCCCCCCTCGAGGATGACTACAGGGGGGTTGTGTACATCTACCTTGGTGACAGACACAGAGGGATACGCAGCACATTTAGCCAGGTGAGAAAATCTGACATGTTGCATCAGTTTTTGTTGAGTTTTTTTTCCAAGCCATGTGCACTATAAATGAATTGAGTTTTTTTGCAAAACACACCATGGTTAAAAAAAACAAAAAACATTTGCATTTTAAAACCACAAAGATAACCGGTGGATTTCAACCACAACATCCTCTGGTTGAAACTCACTGGGCACCTTTGTGGCGTCTCTCTCTCTCTCTGTCCCTCACTCTTCCTCCTTTACTGACATCTCTCTGCTGCCAGTCACAATCACCAGGATAATTTGAATAAAAAACATTCTGTGACGGACATGATTTAAATATTTCTCTGTTTTTTCAGGATGTAACTTTCCATGCTGTGGTTTGTCTCCACCCCCCCTCTGATGAAGCTATGTGTACAAGTAATGCAGTTTCACTTCACAAATCTGTCATTTCAGAAAATCACAGGACAGGAGATTGACCCTGGGCTGAGATTCTTTGGACAGGCCATTGATGGGGGCCTCGACCTCGGAGAGGACAGACTACCAGATATTGTGATTGGATCACAGGGCACAGTTGTTGTTTTACGGTACTGACACTGTATGTAATGTGCATAGCCAAGTGTGTAAAAATCAAACAAATGTTTTTTGATGTGCAACAATCAACTAAATAATAATGCTTTAAATGGCCAGTGATGCAACTCTACATGACAGAGTAGCTCCAGGCACATCTGAATAATAACTAGATACTCTGAATGAAAGAAATCAGTATCTGAAATGTGATTATGAACACAGGCACAACATAATCTTGCCTCAGAACAGGTTTGCAACTAATTTCAAATAAACCAGAGCTCTAATAATCCATTTTTACCAGTATTGATAAATGTCTTTCAGATCCATGCCTGTCTTTGATGTCACGGCTCGTCTCTCTTTCCAACCTCGGGAGATAAGCCCTGAAGAATTCGACTGCTTCGACAAAACGGATAAGAATTTACCCATGATTAGTTTAACAGCCTGCTTTGAAATGGCAGAAACAACAAAGAGCAAAGCTGGTAAGGTCAAGAGCAAACAATGGGATTTATTAACAGCTGTTATAACTACACAACCTGTCAATAAGTTGTTTTATTTACTGCTTTATGCCTTTGCAGGGGAGATGAGCCTGGGATTGAACATCTCATACATGCTCAATGTGGATCCTATGAGACAAACCTATCGCGGTTTCTTTGAAAATGACAGGAAAACAAGGACTCTTACTTCTTACTTTGAGTTGAGGGACGGAGAAACTTGCTTCAACTACACCGTCTACATGCAGGTAGGGAGACTAAATTCACAAGCATACGCAACCTTTTAAGTAGGGATGGGGCCGATCCGATTCCAGTATCGGGTTCCAATACTGATTACTAATACCATAATTCACAGATCAGAAATTTCCGATCCAACCTGCGAAAATTTTCCATCTATGAGTTACGTTTCTGCTTTAATATTGTCTGCTGAAATGACTCCACAAGTGATTCCTGCCGGCTGCTCTGCTCTACGCCAAACACATTAATAAAATCGCCCGTCCCCGCGATTCGAAAGTCGCGTATGTGAAAATCGCGATTTTGATTCTCAAACAATAAATCGCGCAGCCCTAAATAACGATAATAATAATATTAAAGCAAACCGCGCTGTGGTATCAGAATAGTATCCGTATCGGCGGATATCCAAATTCAGGTATCGGGATCGGTACCTGAATTTGTAAAAAATGTGGATAGGTGCATCCCTACTTTTAAGTATATGCATCTGAGCAACTATTACCACCATCTGCCAACTATCTAAACTACTCTAAGCTGAGAAGTCTGCTTTTCGACAACAATATGCACATGACTTGTTTTTCTATCTTGTAGAAATGTGTGACAGACACATTAACACCCGTCAGCATCAAATTAAACTTTTGGCAAGTGGACAAAGAGAACGCAAGTGCTGTCCTGAACGTGGACAGCAGAAGCCAGGCAGTGGTTGAGGTATGTACAGTGACTCCTGCAGAGGGTTGCAGGAAGCCACAAGAATTTGTAAAGACTGCAATGTTATCACTGATGGGTACATGCTAGAACATGTTGTACCCAGCAGGTTAGCAGCTGCGTGTAAATCATGAAACACATGATTACATATCCGCTGAAGAGAGAAGTTCACCAAGGTTTAATTTATACTCTTTCATTTGCATCATCATGTTGCTTCCTCCTCCTCTGCACTCTTTTCATGGCACCCAATTATAAATTTAGATCCACCCGCTGCTCGTCTCAAAAGCTCTGTTCAGGTTTTGGTCACAGAACTGATATTGTTGGTCTGTAATGTTCCAAGGAAACCATGATTACAAATGTTACCTTTTTTGAGTTGAATAAACATCAATTCAAATTTTCACAGGTTCCATTCAAAAAGCAATGTGCAAAAAAAACCACCTGCATCGCTGAACTTGAGGTGGATTTCAACTTCACGTATGTATATGTAACAAGCACTTACGTAACCTTTAAGAACCGTAAGGTTACCATTAGACCAGATGTAACATGTACTCTCTCTGTTGCAGGACACGGACATTACTTGTTGCAGAACACAACTACTTCAACATGTCAGTAAAACTGTCCAATCATGGCGATGACTCTTACAACACCAGCCTTACAATGTACTATCCTCCAGGCCTCTCCTTCTCCACAATGACTCTTACAGAGGTGAGTATAACATTTAAAATCAATAATGTGTTCGAATGCTGCACCTACTCTGTGACTGTATGCCTGCTGGTTAAAGGGCCAGTCAGTTGTTTTATAAATTAAAAGGTGTAATCAGGTCTTCAGACATGCATATATGGAAAAACACCCTAGCTAGCTGTGGGGGGAGCTGTGAGTTCACCAGATTTCTGTAGCCATATTCTCAATTCTGGCTTTTGAGGCTGCAGGTTACATGAGCCTGTATTAGCATAAGCACCTGAGTCTTTGTTGATGCTTAAGTTGCATTGTGGGTAATGTTGGAGGAAGAGCAACTACTACGAGAAACCACAGATGTGGTTTGAGTACCACAGATGTGGTTTGAGTAGCTGGACTGATTGTTATTACAATTATTATGAATGATGCCATAAGAAACTTGTCGCATTTAATTTGCATACTGATTTGGCAAAAGCTTCTGAAATGTTTTAATCACAACACATGACACTAAACATTGAAACCCCCATAGCTAAAAGTAAAACCGTACACATCTACAAGTTCTTTTGCTGCTTTGAGAGACAAAGGGACAGTCCTGCAACCATCCCCCCACGACACCTCCTAACCGCTCCAGCTACAGTGCATCACCCCCACCTCACCCACCTCAGCAGGGGCCTGGGCACCTCCGCAAATGCCCACCTTAAAGGTCTCCCGTTCCATCTCCCCATCCACCTCAGTGACGACTCTTTCCATCCAGGAGTCAACAAACTCTTCAGATGACAGAACCCTCGGAAAGCTGCTCGACATCCAGCTCGAAGTACTGCGCTGGTCAGCTGTCTCCAGTCTTCACAGACATTTTGAACACCTCACTGAAGAGACGACAACCCGGGGTGGGGAGGGTTGGCAGCCCAAACCACTTCTTCTGAGAGGAAGACCCCAAAACTTGCTACAAAACAAAAGGAAAGATACCCCCACGGGTGCCCAGGGGAAGAAAGCCCCCCCCGGGGGGGGGGGGGGGGGGGGGGGGGGGGGGCGAAGAACGATGACCTGAGCTTCAAGCCTGCAAAGTCCAGGTCATTGTTGCTGAAGAAGGGGAAGGTCACAGACAGATTGCGCTGGGAGAACAGCTGATCCCATCGTTATCGATGGAGACACAACAAAGTCCTAAAATCCATTGCTGAGGCAATCAGCAAGGGGATTAAGGTCAGTCGAGGCACCCAAGCAACAGCCAAGACCATCTAGTGCCTTAAGGAAGGACAAAGGCCAGAGACAACACCAAAGGACTGCTCTGCAGGATTGCTCTCCACAGCCCGAGACTGGGCGATGACAGTTGATCTGGAGAGGCAGCTGAGAATCCCGCCACACATCACCCTGTCCAAATTGAGACATCATCTTGGTCTCAGAGGCCACAAAACAACTGATCTTGCTGGAGCTGACAGTTCCCTGGGAGGATAGGATGGAGGAGGCACAGGAGAGGAAGAGAGACAAGTACCAGGAGCTGGTGGAGGATTGTCGACGGAATGGTTGGAGGACCAGATGCACGCCAGTGGAGGTGGGCAGTCGCGGGTTTGCCAGCTACTCCATGAGTAAGGCCTACACCACGCTGGCCATAACAGGTGCCAACCGGAGAAGAGCCATCAGCTGCTGAGAAAGCATCCAGATGGCTCTGGCTGAATAGGGGAGAGAGGTGGGGACAGTAGAATGCCACTTGGACACAGGTGTCTGATCAGCCTCGGTCGGGTCACCTGGATGAGGGTGTTTGTTGTGAGGCCAAAAACACCCAGTGACTCCAGGAAACAACATTGATGATGCATCAGATGTTTCTAAAACGTGTTCATATATTTATATATTGTTAAATTTAATACTTATTTTTCTTATCTTTTTATATTTAGAGATGTCTGACATGCACATACAACACCAAAACAAATTCCTTGTATGTGTAAAAAGCGTACTTAATAAAAGCAATAAAAGCTTTTCTGATTCTGATTGTGAAATGGATAAAAGTACAGTCAAGGTCATAAGAACATCATAACACTGCAGCTTAAAGCAAACTTAAAGCTTTTACGCAAGCTCATCATGTCTCAGCTGATCCTAGTTTGTGCATGTTTTTCTCTTCAAACAGGCAACAAGACCAACACTCCACATTTGTCACGATCTACACAACGTGTTTGACAAAACCATATGTAGCATCAGCCTTCCCGTCTATCGCAGCAAGACGGCTGTGAGTCATTCTCTAACACCCTCACAAAAGACAAAAGTGAAATAACATAAACAATGAACTATACCACCCAAGACCTTTGATATTTGGAAACCTGGAAAATGCAGAAATCTAATATCAATGTCTTTTTTTTTTAAGGCAACATTTAAAGCTTCTTTCTACATCATTAGTGACTACAAGTGGAATGACACAGTCTCGATGACCATTACTGGAAGAAGGTAGCGTCCTTGACATGTATATTATTAAAATATATAATTTATTATCACACTACCATGTTCAATATTGACAAGACATGATTTTTCCATCCTCAGCGATAACACAAACATCACCTTGAGCAATTCCCTGACCAAAAGCATCCCAGTGCAATTTGAAATTAAAATGGTAGTAACAGTGTAAGTCTCACTGTTTCCATGAAGAGCATTGTGTAAATGTAATTTCTATTATACATAACATCCTGTAGTTAGCTGCATATTGTGATTATCTTCTTTTCAGGAGAGAGGGCACCACCACCTATCTAAACTTCACATCAGAGGATGATCAACCTAAAAAGATGGAGATTATATATAAGGTAAGCCTCATAACTCATAACAAATCATATTTCCCATAATGTTAAACCATTTTTAAATGGTCCAACTTTTTCTCACCATCCACAGATAACTAATCCTGGTTTGAAGGCCTTTCCTGTCAATGTATCCCTGCTCTTCCCAACTAAACTGGAATATAACTTTGAAATGAAAAACTATCAACTCTCTGTCCAGCAGGTACAGTAATGTGTTGACTGGCAGGACTCATTAAACTCATAGTGCTGCTGCATCTGACATTACTAACTCTCTCTTGACTTTCTTTCTCTTAAGAACAAAACTCAGTGTGGCGTTAATGACATCAAACCTGAGGTAAGTAAAACCTATTTCGTATCAAAATATTCTAATGATCAAGTCATTAAAAGGTCCAATCACTTAAACACCTGACCTGCTGCTGTGTGTTCAGTTCTGCTCACCAGAAAACCACTGCAAGGTCATAACATGTGACACGTTCATCCTGGAAAAAGAAGCAACCACTGAGTTTTTATTGTCAGGAGATGTACAATTCAGGGATCTCAAAAAGCGGGCAGAGGTATGTAGATACACACCACATGTAGGATACATGACAAGTGGTGTACATATTTACATTATACTGTCATACACTTACTTTACAGAATATTGCCTTTCTGAAGCAATATACTGGAGACGGCGCGGAGGTTAAATTTAAAGGCTTAATACAAGTTATGTATGACAGGGAGCTATATGTGCTGGATTCCTGTAAAGAGGTATGCTGGAGTTTGACCACAGTTCTTTCAGTCCTCTCAAAGATTATCCTGATTATAATGCATTTAGGTGTAACTCATTTCTTACAATGACTGACCACAGAAAAAAGCTGGTTTCATGCAGAAATCACCGGATGAAACTGGCTCTGGTCAAGACAGCTGTCCAACAATGAAATGGGTACATTCATTCAGTCTACACATCAGACAGAATTATGAGAAATTTCAGACCGTCTCCATTAAAGTTTTTGTCCAATTTCAAAATGTTCTTTTTAACTTTTTCTTCCACTAGACTGAAGTTCGGGTTGAGTTCATGATTCAATCCAATCAGCTGCTGATCATTTCAACTGGATTCGGAGCAGGAATGTTGCTCGTCATCATAATCACTGTCGTCATGTTTAAGGTGAGAGTAAATCAGTCCAAGACAAGTTACAGACTGCGACCTTTATAATTAGAGCTGATGCTTGTACATGAACTGAATGATGCTTGTGGCACTTGGTCTCATGATTTTTCTTGTGTCCATTATAAGCTGGGTTGCTTCAAGAGGAAGAAGTATTATGAAAACCAGGAGGAAGACACTGCCCTTCAGGCTGAAACCCCCAATGACTCAAACCCTGCGCCCAAAAATGGGACCATAGAACAATCGGTGACTGAAGGCACACCTGCGGAACCCTCAGAAGAAAAAGCACTCCTTTCATGACGGTGAGGGGACTGGAGTTGATAAAATGAACTAACCATGATCTAAGTGATCAGGTGCACATCATTATGAGCAAACACCCTGACCCTGAGGTCAGTTTTCTTTTTTGGGAAAAAGTAGTAACAAAAAATACTGAAGAATGCGATGCAATAGGATGTTGAGTAACAGTTTGTGAATTTGTTGTGATGATAGATACATACTGGTCATGTGATATCTGGTGTTTGACCAAAAAAGAAAGAAAACCAACATGGTTCATTACAATGCACCACAGGAGTAGACTAGGATCCTGCAAAGAAGAGTAAATAACTAACTGAAACATCAGATATCGGTGAATACAACATGTATCTGCCTTCAAGGGGAAAAGTATCAAGTCACACACCAGGAATCAGGAGATATCTGGAGAAAGGTCAAGGAGACCAGAGACTTTAAACAGAGACTGTAGCAATCTCACTCGTTATGTGATGCCCTGTTGCAGATGGAAAGCTGATGTGGGTCACTGGCCTAGCACACCACCTCTGTTAATGTATTTCCATTTATTCATTTTCTACTATTTATCACTTCAGGATAAATAGTAGGAGGACAAGGGACAGGGTACATCCTGGACAGGTCTACTGGTGTGTTTATAAATTACATTATATGAACTGTAACATTACAGCCTTCAGCTACTTATTTAACTGCATAAGTTACATAACTTGTTTGTGTGCAGTTTGTGTGCATTCATATTTTTACAGGTTTTATTAACATACATTTATCATTAAACAAATAGAAGACTATTAACATTTATTGTCACTGTAATTAATTAGATTCACATCATTATGTTACTTTGTAAATACGTCCACTGCTGTATCACTGTTCTAGGTTGTAAGCTCATGCTCCAAATATAGCAATAAGTTTGGGAGGACAAGGCTCATAGGGGGTTCAAAGGTGTTTGAACCAAAGGTCCAGAGCACATGAAGGATTTGTTGAGCACATTGAAACAGTTTTTTTAGTCTTCTTACATAAGTATTGCTACATCATTACCACCTGTGTGTCAATGTAGTAGAGTGAAAAAAATGAACCATATCAGGGCTGTGTATCACTCAACAGTGCATTTGCATCAACATGCAGGTAAAGAGACCGACCGACTGTTGATGCAGTTCATGAACTGGACCACTGTCCTGAACATGGATAGCAGAAGACCAAGTCCAGGCTCTTAAAGCCACTCTTATGGATTTTTAATCTGATTTAAATATGTTTAAAGGAATAATTTTAATCAATATGTATTATAAACATTGCATAGATGCACACTATGACAGGCCTGCTGTATAGTATTGATGAACTGTATTCATTTGTCACCGTCCAAAATGTAAAAAAATATTTTGACAGTAAATAGCAAACGAAAAAAAAATTGTACAAAAACATATTGTAATCAGCCTCTTTATTCACCTTAATAAACAAGCATGAATCCTGATGTACACCCAGGTCCTTGACTTGTTTATATTGGTGTCTTATATGTACCTGTGGTTTCTGTGGTGTATGAATCTGATTTGAAATACATTCTAAACAATAAATAACTTTACATATGCCTACATTATTACATAAACTGCAAAAACTGCAGACTTATAGCACTATCGTCATGTAACCACAAAAAGTGACACATCAGACGCTCGTCGGTTTTAAATTTAACACAAGATTTTCACATGACAGAGAAACTGAAAATGCAAACATGTGCATAACTATTTTGTCATTAGTTTTTCAAAAAGTATATGTAAGCAGTATGCAAAAATATAAGCACTAAAATACTTATTGAGGATTGCTGATCAACTAATATCAATCAAATATCTCCTTTAATGGAGAAGGTTTGAATTTCACATTTCACAAAAAAAATTAATCAAGATTGTTAGTGGGATAAAACAGCAGTTGTTCTCTGGTTAATTTTCATTGTTGAAAACAGCAGTGTCTAAAGTCTTAAAAAGGTCTCTGAGTGGCCGAGCTGCCATGTTTCCTCTCTCTGACGTGTGATGCTGCATTACCTGCATCACAGGTTTGAATGGGAAGTTGTGTGTTCCAGCATGTCTCTCCTGCGGCTCAGTCACTGCTGCAGTGCTGAGGGGAGAGCCGGCTGTTGCCTCCAAACAGATGTGAGAGGTTTGTGAATAGATCTGAAGCTCTGGGGAGTGTGCAACACTTTGCTCAGTGGACTGTTGGTGGGAATTTGGAGTCTGCAAGAAGAAAAGAGGAGAAAAGAGGCACTGTCTTGTGGTAAAGAGAGAAGATAACAGCACAAGTCTGACTAAAAAGTGAATCAGTCTGGAATCTCTTAAACATAAGATTGGGATTGGATTTGGATCCAACTTGTAACCAATGTAAACAAGTACCAGCCACACTGTCTCATAGGTTTTGGACATGTCCAAGGTTGTATAGATTTTGGCTATCTATTTTTAAAGCCTTCTCTAAAATATGTGAGAAAACAGTACACCCATCCTCTTTCATTTCTTTATTTGGTGTGTCCCCAGTGAATGTCTCTCTCAGTAAGTGCAATAGAAACATGATTGCATTCTGTTCTTTGCTGGCCAGAAGGCTCATTCTCTCTAAATTCTCAACCTCTGGCATATGGACATTGGATTAGAGAGGTTATATGTCATATCCGTCTGGAAAAAAATAGATATACCATTGGAGGATCTGTTGGGGAATTTTATTCTACCTGGCAACCATTCATGTTGTTTGTTGAGAATGTGGCTGCTACCAACTTTACTGAATAATTAATGTAACTGTGTACAGTAAATATGTGACCCTGTGAAATTACTAGTGAAACTTACAGAATATTTGCATTTTTTTCTCCTCTTTTCTTTATTTACTTTCAATCATCTGGCTATATGTATATGTATTCTGACACTGGTCTGGTAGTTTGGGGATCGGAAGGGTTTATGTTATGTTTGTTCAGATTGTGTTTGTTAATGTAGTTTTGTATTGTCTGTACTGGTTTGTATAATTGAAAGAATTGGATAATAAAAAAAAAACTTGAAAAAAACTGACCCCAACAAGTGCACATGATAGGATAGATTCTCTATTTTTCTAAACACATTAACTGGCCAAACTGTTACATAACACTTGTGTTATTGAGCTGCTCTATATTTTGAACGTCTACATGTTTCTTCTCATCTTTTGCAGTCTTCAGCACACCAACCTCACCTCTGTAATGTATATACAGGGGGTCCTCGAGTTACGACGGAGATCCGTTCCTGAGAATGTGTCGTAACCGAATAACGACGTAAGTCGGAACATACATTCATAAGTAAGGTAGATATTAAGTAGTGCCACTAGATGTCGCTATAACACCACGCTAAAATAAGAGTTTTTTTATGGTGAATTGCCTTTTTGTCCCTCTTGACACACCGTAGGGGTTGATATCGCGAGTGTAATGAGCATTTCCTTTAGATTTCTGTTATCAACCGTGTAGACCCTGTGTTGTGAATAAACCTACGGTATTGCCACAATCCCGAACCCATCTGTGTCTGTGTGCATCTCCTTACCGGCTGCCGCTGCACCCCCCGCCAGCCGTCCATTTCACATAAGTAAACACAACGCAGAGTAGCCTAGCTGTGGAGGTGTTGGAGAGCCGGTACCAACTAGTTCCTGTGCGAAGTCTGTACGTATTTACGGGGCAAACCGCTTAAGCCAAAACAAGGAAGTTCATGGGAGACGTGTTGTAACCATGAAAACGTCGTAACGATAAACTAAACACAGCTAAATTTGGCACAGACAATTTCTGTAGGGGTTGAATAATTGCGACTAGGACGTTTTAAAATATCCTGCTACTGTAAAAATGCACCGTTTGTCGTTTTTGTTAATTTACTGTATTATAAAACTGACAAAAATCAAAGTAAAATCCAGCTCATTCTTACCGAAGTTCAAACTTCTTTTTCTTCCTTTGTTTGTTGTTTAATGTTGGTTGGCAAACGCCAACATTAATTTACATAACATACCTAATATAAAGTTATCTTGTCCTCCTCACTGAAAAAACAACTACAGTACCTGTTTCTTTGTTCCTTGCTCCTTTTTCCTGTTCCGTTTAACAGAGACACACCCAATGTAGCTTTGGTCCTTCTTGTCACCCTCTGAAATGCAATTACAACAACACAACTTTTCACTTTAACCAGAATGACAACATTTTATATGAGAATGTAAAAATATATTTCTTAAACTGGGATGCATTGGTAGCATACCTGTGGGGACACTCATCTGAATACAGTCCTCTCGCTCTCCATCCTGTTCGAATGGGCCCAGACTCAGAAAGAGAGTGTTCAGAACTGAACCAGCAGAGGCTGCCGCCACAGCGGATCCTACAACATGAATTGAACATGCATTAAAAACATATTTCAGCAGCATATATCTTGTGATCAGCTCGTGATGTGGCATGTGTTCACCTTTAGGCGATGAGATGTCAGGGAGCTGTCGATGAGCCTGGGTTTTAGATGGATCTGCACTGAGAGTTGAACTGGAAGTCACCTCACTGAGAGATTTGGACACATGGCTACAGACGAGCTTCACCTGCTGTTTATTAGGTCGACACTCAGCCTCAGATAAATCATCCTTATTTTTAGAAGTTGGGGAAAGTTTGGGAGACAGTGGACTGTGACAGGTCTGTTTGACATCACTCCTTACCAGATGTGGGAGAGGCATTTTGGAATATGAACCTCTTTGTTTATAGACTGGTAAATGACTTGCATTATCAGCTGACTGGTTTGATCGTGAAGAACGTGAGGCAGTCTTTGAGTCATCTAGCTGAGGAGCTGCACCAAGAGGGGCAGCAAAAAGACCCAGGAAGGATGTGGTCGTTGCCTTGCGTCTTTCATCATCACTTCTGGAGCATGCAGTCTGCTGAGGACGAGCAGCGGGTCGTGAAGATGGAGGCTTTGTTAGAAAATCTGGCACAGGCTTCAGGCTGTCGGTGATGGGGCTTGCAAAAAGGCTATAAAATGGTCTTTCTTGGGTCTTCTTACAGCCGACTGAGATGCCACCACACTGTGCAATTTCACAGCTGCACTCTGCTTTGGTTTCAGTACAGCATGGTGGTGTGTCTGGTTTGGAGCCAGGCTGTGGTGTTTCTGGGTGGCGATGCATGTCAGTGGGTCGTTTTGACACAAGATGATGAGTGACCGAGTTTCCGGTATCACTTGCCTTGGTGGAGCTGTTGACAGGCTCAGCAGCAGGGACAGCAACTCTACATTTAAACTCAGAGAATGATGTCGATGGACACAAAGGCTTTCCTGGGGCTTGTGCGTTAGATGTCAGACCAAAGTTAGGATATGTTGGGGTAAATGTTGTGCCTTTGTTCTTAGTGGCTGCAAACGGACAAACTGTTTTACTATTATAGTTGACAGATTGTAGAACCTCCGCAGGCAGGTATGTGTTTCCCTGGACATCCCCTTTCTTTTTCAGGGATGCTGTTATTTCCCCACTCTGTTTCTTTATATTACCAGAGTTCAGAGTGAGACCAGGGCAAGTCTCTGAAATAAGGTCAGTGTGCACTTGGAGGGATGACTCATATTTGGTAAATGAGCCGTTCTCAGTGTCTGAGCTCTGCAGAGAATTAGTGAGCTCTTTACAGTCTGTACTTGGAGCAATCAACACATTTTCTCTAGTAGGAGGGGTATATATGTTCCCAAACATGGCACTTCCTGATAATTTACAAGACCAGGCAGTATCAACAGAGGAGGGAACTTGACTCTGGAGAGCAGGGGCAGAGCCTGTGGCGCAATCAGAGGAATTCTGCAGACCAGAGAGAGACACAGATTCTTGACTTCTCTGAGTTGTAAAAATTGTTTGATGGTTCAATGGTTTGAACAGCTGAGGTCCCAGCACTGCTTCAACTGAATAACAAACTGGCTTGTTGTGATTGAGTGTAGATGAAACAGGGCTATGAGGTTGGGTGCTACTGGAGGTCTGTGGTGGGACAGCTGCCGCTGCAATTTCAGGCAGATCTTCACTCTTACTTAACAAGGTTTCCTGCACAGTGTTTGTTTCTTCCTTGTTGTAAAATGTCAGCCTGAAAAATAAAGATATACCAGCTCACCATTAATCCCAAATGTCACAATTTGTATGGATGATTATCTGATAAACTCCTGTGAAATTACGCTGGTGTTTTAACACAAAGTACCTGAATGGCTGTAGTACATCCGGAGTGTTCTTTGCCTCTATAATTTCTGACTGGTCTATGCTTGTTGTTTGTCCTGATGACTCCTCTTCAGCTTTGTTTGCAAGTTTACGAAGATCATTGTCATGTTGTAATGTCTACAGGGAGAAGTCATGGCAGCCTTTTCAGCACACTGTCATACACAGGATATGAATTATTAAGTGAATTTTGCACATACATACCTCCTCTAACAGTTTGTTAGTGGTCTCATTAAGTGGTTCATGGGAAAACCTGCAATCTGCCCCTTGAGAACACTTTCCAGTTCCATGGAAGAACTTGCAGGGAAATGACTGTGCAGTGTAGTAAAGGAAGTGTGATGTAGCCTTCACTGTCTAATAACAAGCATAACTTTATGAACTGAAGGATATTGTGCATGTAGGGACAGCTCTCCCCTTTGGTGCAGAATCCTTGGATGTAAAATTTGCAGGATTCTTTAATGAGATCATTGTAACCCTGAATGTGCTTCAGCTGGCACTCATCACCCTGCAGGCAGAAGAGAGGGGGAAAAAAATAAGACAAGGTTAGGACGATTTCTAAAAATCTACAAAATCTAAATCTAACTTAAACTTAGGGTGGAATCTACCTTAGTGCACCGTCCCCAAATGAAATGCCGACAAAGTAACTGTCCGTCCGTCAAGATAGCATTCTGTTGTATGAACTCTTGTGTCATGAATCTTGCACGTTTCACCTGACCATCATCAAGAGGAAAGAAGAGCATGACCATTTGATTTTTACTGAGCAGTTTCTGAAAAAAAACATTGTTTCTGATATTTTTATTCATTTGTACAACTGAGGAGATCTCCCTATCTGACGTTGTTACAAAGACCCATAGCCCCATAGGCTGGACTTTATTATTTAATAGTTCAGGATATAAAATCCTTGATGTCATTCAGACATGCTCATGGCTTTCAGTGCTTTACATTAAGGTCAACAGATTTTGTTTGTTACTGTTAACAAGTCAAAAGTGAAATGATTTTAGCAGACTAGTGTTACTTAAGTTTCCAAAGCATTCTGAAACTTTGCTTACCTGCTTGCCCTTCTCATATTCACCATTTCCACTTCTAAAAGTAGATCTATTCTGATAGCGGCCACCTCTGTTATATCTTCCTTTATTCCTCTTTTGATGTGGATTTTTCTGGCCCTCCGACTTCACATTCTGTTGCTGTTGCCTGTTGACATTACCTTTATTCCCAGCATTGTGATTCGGACCTTTGGAATACATATGGTGGCCAGCATTATTATTGAGGGTATGTGTCACTTCTTTAGTGAGAGCAGCATTTGCATGTTTATCATTCTGCATATGACTGGAACCATCATCTTTAAAGGATTTCCTGTTGTCAGTCCCGCTTTTCCACACTTGGTAACATTTCTGTGGACAGAAAGTTAAAAGAATTTAACTGTTGCAAACTAAATGCATCATCACCTTTTTAAGTCTATACATATAAAATTGTAGTAAGCAAACAAACAGCAAAACCCCATATACCTTTATTTAATTTACACTTTTAGTTTGAATATAATTATTTTTAAGAATAATTAACAGTTAATTATTTATAGTTCTGTTTCATTCTCAGTCAAATTAGTTTAAGAAGTTGCTGATTTTCAAGGGCAGTTTGGCAGATATAGATTTTACAGGAGAGGTTTTGAAAAATAGAAATCTATTTGTTCTTGTCTTCATAGGCAAACTTCTGAAAGTATTGACTGTATGACCTTTATCTATTTTTTTCCTAAAAGACAAAGATAGTTAAAGAAATGTAATTATGTACACTGCTTCATCCTATTGCTATCTGAACATCTAGTGTTGATTTAATTTTATATGAAGAAAAAATAGAGTTGAGGTGATACCTTTAGTTTCAAGAAAATAAAATGTAAATGCATCGTTCTCGCTAAGTAAAGCGAAGTATTAAACAACAATTATTTCGTTAAAATGCTGTTTAAGTAGCTGGTGGAGGTAGCACTGCTGACAAGTGAAACATGTGTAATAAACAATGAAATCTTCTAACTGTAAGAACTGACAAATTTCACGACTGCCAGTAGCACAGAGGCTCAAAGAGACATGATCTTAATGTAGCTACATACATGCAGTTGGTGGGAGTGAAAATCAGGGAAATTATGAAAAACGGGAATTCCACAGACACGTTTGTTTGTTTTTGGTGAATAACAATGCAAATCCTCCACTATTGATGTAAGCTGAAAAGATAAATGATGCAGACTATGCTCTCATATAACACCCAATCTGACATAGTACTGCACAGAATCCTAATACCTGATAGTCTATTACACTCAATGCGACAAAAGCTATACAGTACATGTTTGATAAATGGCGACGGTACCATACGAAAGTAATGAAGTTCCCCGTATAATGACCCACCTGGTTACCAGGGCCTCTCTGTTCACACTGGCCTTTCCTCTTTCTAACGTTGACTCTTTTGCCTCCATCGCTCCCGGTCCTGTAGAACAACATTAACATGCGGATCACATACAGGGTGTCTTGAACACACTACAGCTAAAGGCTAACAATCATGAAGTACCTGTGTACCACGGCGGCTGGACAGGGACTCTTCAAGTCCTTGTCCACAGCAGACAGTCTCGTAAACAGGTTGGCGAAAGCCATGCTATATGTTGTTCCGAGAGTCGCACAGTTCAATTAGAAATAAGCTAACTGCCTGTGCCACGCGCACATAAAACGACAACTAAAAGCAGTATCTATCAGTCAGTCAGTCTCCATCTATCCCCGCTTTAATCACAGACCGGGCATAAGGAGCAGTGTCATTCGACGTTCACATGGACGTAAACTTCCGTGTTTTGAACTGACGTCACGACTCCTTCTTCTTCTATCCGGTTTTACAGCAGCCAGACATTCATTATGGCGCATTACTGCCTCACCATGGTTAAAGGCGTCCATTACAGTCCTGTAATTTCCAACACCCAAGTACAGTACAGTCCAATTTCCTTCCTTCCACAGTACAGTACATGTCAAATGTCTGTGCCTGTCCTGATCACTGCGGCTGTGTAACCACAGCTCTGCATATTCACTGCATTTTAAAATAAAAATGGGAAATCATTTACCCAATGGATCGGCCAAACAAGTGCTATTTTTACAAAGTGAACTAGTTAACGAGTTAGGGCACTGCACATTTACTGTGTTTAGTCTAACTGAATCCTAATCCTTCATCTTAACCATAACCAGTTTGTGCCTAACCCAACTATAACGTAACTTTACCTGTAACACTCAATCAGGGCCTAAGGTTTACATCATAAGGACCAGGTATTGGCCCCCATGGTCTATTATCTGTTATCTATTGGGGTCTATTATCATGATCCTGTCCTGAAAAGGTCAGTGTTTACATTAGCAAAGATGTGAAGGGGGTGACAAAACAAACACAACAGAGTGTTCTAATTAAAATGCTTTAACTAATGCCGTTTTGTACAGTAAAGAAAAACAATGGATGTACAATGGATTACGAATCCAATAGCACACACATCTTTCACTACTTTGGAGTTTTTTTGAGGTCTGTATTGACATACTGTACACACAAATACAAATACACAAATGTACTCTTGAAGATAGTACAGGCAGTATTTATTATACTGAATAATAAATAATGGCCTGACTATAACTGACAACATCTTCCAGTGATGATCACTGAGGAACCTCTCAGGCAGAAGGACACAGGCGTGATGGTCATTTAATTTATAACAAATAAAGCTCTCTATTTATTTCTAATGTCAAAAGGGATTAAGTCTAAAATTAACAGGATTTAAATGTAATTGAATCTTCTTGGCTCAAAGGTGAGTAACTACACTTCACCTTCATCTTCTCAATCAACTGGAATGATAAAAGTTCAGACATGTTAAATGGATGAGATAGAGACTGGACTTTGTTCCTCCACATACCAGCCCGTCCCTGTGTCTGGCTCAAAGTTCAGGTCACGTAGGCAGTGTCACTTTTGTCTCTGTGAGTGTGTTTGTGCTTCTCCTCTGCAGTCTTACTCTGTTCACGCTGAGCTGTCGGAGCTTCAGGATGACGCGCTGGGCCCTTCTCGTTCCCCTGCTGCTCCTGCTGGGGCTGGTCATCCACAGTGCTGTCAGTCAGGAGGCTGAGGACTCAGCAGGACAAGCACCACCATCGGGTCAAGCCACTGATGGCGCAGAGGTGGAGGATGAGAACAGTGACTGGGGGATGAACACTGTCAGAGGCAGCTTTGAGGCCATTAGTGGCTACTTTGACTCAATGCTGGAGTTCATGGGTGGACGTGATGGAGTGTGCCAATACCGCTGTAGACATGGTAAGTCTCTGGAACAGATTAGTGGGACTTTTCAGACAGAGAAACACAAAGCACTTTTTTTATGAACTGAATCCACATTTATGCCAATACTTGCAGTAGTAGAACTATAAAGAGATCAATTACGCTATCAGCATCCTCTAAATCCAAAACACGTGTACATGTACACTATGCATGTGAGCCTGTCAAAGCCTTTTAACTAACAGGTCTTTCTCTCTGTAAATCCTCATTTGATCACACTTTAGACCCTCACCTGTTAACAAGTTTGATACTATAAGTGAAGCGATACTGTAAGTTGATTAAGAGTTTAAGTACTGTGTTTGAACTTGATTAAATGTGCTTTTAAATATTCAACATTTTAAGTGATGCATCTTTGTTTCAACTGGACAATAATGTTTATAGTCACTACATTCTTTCAATTAGAACACTGAAATGTTATTTTTATAGACTAGGGTAGGGAATTGAATAACTGAATGCAGTGGGTTGTCTTATTCTACACGGAAGCTCCTCTCTTGCTCATTAACAAATTATTAAAGAGATAAATGTCGACAGGACTTGATGGATGATATCACATCACAGAACGTACATAGTAATTGTCTGGAAATCGTGTACTTGAATTTCATCGCAATAATAATATCATTTTTGACAATACTCTGATACTTGGAGATAAATGTTGTTTTCTTACACTGATATGATGATCTCATCCACTTATCAATTTCTGTTATCATTGGGGAGCTGGTCTGCAGATGGACTGTGACCTCAGCATGATAGGAGAGGTTTCATGTGGTGACTGGGGAATGTGTCAGACATTGCTTTGGTTATCTGACAGAATTCGGCACATGTCCACTTGCCTGTTGTGAAACATGACCTATATCTGATGACCTATACCCCTCTCAGGCAAAGCACCTCTTCCTAGACCTGGATACCAGATGCCAGAACCTGATGGTTGTACCTCCTACTTCTTTGGGCTTCCTGTTCCGGAAGGGGTATGCTTGACCATTCTTTTAGAAATGAATTATGAGAAGAAAAAAAGTATAAGAAGCCAAATGTATCCCACTAAAGGACTGTACAAAAATAGCCAAATTGCACATTTGCTGCAGTTATGGAACATTTATGTAACTAACATCGAATAAGAAAACAATCTACTGATATCAGAGTCTACCAGTCCTTAGTGCAAAGCAACAGTAACCAGCTGTGAGATCCAGACACGTGCATGACCCCTCACGCTCAGTCATTGCTGTTGTGTGCCAGATGGACGTGGGCATTCCAGCCATGACCAAGTGTTGCAATCAGTTGGATATGTGCTACGACACCTGTGGCTCCAACAAGTATCGCTGCGACTCCAAGTTCCGCTGGTGCCTCCACAGCATCTGCTCCGACCTCAAGAAGAGCCTTGGCTTTGTGTCAAAGGTTGAAGGTCAGTGGCTACAAGTTTTCAAAGCTCTTTCCAGTTTTTCACCACATTCATTTAATAATTCCACCGATGTGATTAAAAATAAACAAAATATATTTGGGTACTATAGTGTACTACTTGCGTTATTGCTGCTGTGGGCATTTTAAAAACGGACAATCTAACATTTTCTCAGTGAAGTAAACAGAAAGGAACTGCAAGTGTTTCTGGGAGATAAAGATTCAGTGTGTAAGATTTAGTCAGTTTAGGTGGTGACATCCCATATTGCAACCAAATGATTACAGTCTTGTTAATGCCCTCTGAGCATTAACAAAAACCCAGTGTGGGCCTCAGGTTGACATAAAAACACAAAAGTGCTCTGTCGAGCCAATGTGTGGTTTGTGACTTGGTCCCAATTCAGATGAAAAAAGCTAATTCTAACATACAAAAACGCAGTGGTTCTTTCCTTCAGTTGATTAAGCAATCATGGAATGTTAGATTCCAAAATGCTTCAATCTAATGAATAGTGATGAACAGAATAAACAGGCTGAAAAAAAGACACTTACGTTACCATTGTGTTAACATGTTGCATCATGTGCTGACTGACATCTATGGGTTTCTGTCATTGTGTCCCTCAGCGTGCGAGACAGTTGCAGACACCTTGTTCAACACAGTGTGGACTCTAGGCTGCAGACCCTACATGAACAGCCAGAGGGCAGCATGCTACTGTCAAGGAGAGGAGAAAGATGAACTTTAAAGGAATTCGAATGCAAACCTCTCTCCTATCTATAAAGCAGCAGGACCAACACCATGTCCGAAGATAGTGTTTTGAGTTATGTTGTTGTTGCAAAGACAGTGCTCTGTGGCTACTTGAGTAACTTATTCTGGTTTTGTTCAATGCTTCTTTTTTTTTAACTTTGCAACTTAATTTGGGTGATCCTGTTAAACGTTAGCACGTTTCCAGACCAAGGCCTGTGGTGTGATCCCCTTCACAATGTAAAGAGAAGTCCACTGGACATCATTTTGAGTGTGTTACAATGTTATATACCTAAAATCATCTATTTTGTGAATAAATGTAATTGACACATATGTGACTGTTAGCATTCATCAGTCCTGAGATCAGTACACTGCATTACTATATTTACTGCAGTTCACTTACTACGACGACTTGGTACTTACACCAATTTAAAAACAATTCTTTTAATTTACTGTACAAAACAAAATTGGGATGAATATAAACTACAGTATGTTATTACTGCCGGGATACAGTACATACAGTTGCAGACGACAATGAGACACATTCCTGGGAAGGAGGCACCTTCAAAACAGCATACACGCACACACATAAATTGGAGGGTTAGTGCATTTAACTTTATGACAACAAAATATAGGTTAATATAGGTTAAAAACTGATATACATCAAATTGGCTTTTTTTCACAAAAACATTATTTTGAGTCTGAAATGATTTACTAAACATGAGGTCCATGTTGTCTGTCAGGGCCCTGTCAGTGTGTCAGAGTCAAGACAATCCACGGATCTACAGAAAAAAAAGAGAAACAAACTCTTAACTCACAGGACACCAGATAACAGTTACTCAGTATATACTTAAATAAAGGATCCAATTAAAAAAAACACCATCTGGACAAGATGATTTCAGTGAGGAAGAGGAGACAATTCTCTAGTGGCTGCATTGGAGTATCATGACCTAGACCACAGAATGTTATCATAATAATAATAACCAACATCTAAATCAGTATTTCAAAGAAATAGCAACTTAATTAATTGTGCATTTACATTTGAGTTTGCTTAAATGCTTAAAAATATACAAGCAAGATGTGGAAAACATTGTCTGGAATACATATCAAATCCACTCAGATGAACCCAAAAATGTTCAGTGCCTGATTTGTAACCTTGCAAGTCCCCAGAAATCCTGCCAGTAACAGCTGTGCCCTACACCGACCGACCTATAATGTACATGCTGTGTGAAAAATGAAATAACAGTTCATCTTAAACAACTGCTTCTATTCGACAGACCTTGTTTCCATGGTTTACTCACCCAGTCTGAACGGTTAAGGAGCCAGCTGGCTGTGTGACCTGCTGCTTCGCCCTTTGGTTAAATGCTTCCAGCTTAAGGAAAAAAAGGAGAAAAAAAATAATAGTGATTATAGTGTTCACTCTTCCTCTATACAAACAACTAGGTGTATCACTGCCACATCACATTACATGATATGACAATCTGCCCCCTTTGTCATCTATTAAGATCAGCATGTGGGGGCTTGGGACCGAGTGTTCATTTGCTGCACACTGGTATTGGGATGAGAACAGTCTACGGCCATGATAACAGTGCTGAGGTTGTAGCTAATGACAAGGATGATGATATGAATAACCCATCCAACATGAAATGATGGATGGGTTATTCATAATTTGAGTGGCAGTCTAATAGCAGAGTGGTCGCCTAATGGTTAGAGCATTGGGCTTGAGACCAAGAGGGCGGGGGTTCCAATCACACTCTCAGCAGCACCACCCTGGGCCCTTGTGTACGGCCCTTAATCCCAACTACTCCCTGGGCGCCTTGTACTGTATGTACTGTGTATGGCAGCCCACTGCTCACACATGTGTGTGATGGGGTTAAAAGCAGAGACCACATTTTATAAGTGTACAGTGACAATGACAAATAAAAACATTTTTTCTTCTTTTTCTTTCTTTTACCTTTTTCCTCAGGTTTGCCTTTATTTCCTCCTCTGTTGGTTGTCTTGTTCCTTCTTTCAGCTGCTGCGTTTCTAAATCCCCACCATTACCTGCTGAAGCCTGCGGTGTCTGTACAGGGGCTATAACCACTCCTTTATACTTTTTTATTTTTACTCTGTCTTTTACCATGTGATTCCATTTCCTGAACCACCTTTTCTTCGCTGGCTTCTTCTTTTTTTTTATACTGCGCATCTTAATGAGGGGCTGAGGGACTGCAAGCTTTGGGTTGATGACCCGCAAGCAGCGCTGGCTACAGGAGCCGACCTGGCCTTCACTTGTGGACAAATCCGGATTCATAAGGAGGTTATTATCATTGAATGAAAAATGAGGGTAAATAACACCGGGTGCTCCAACAGGGTAAGGAACATAAGGGCCTGAGCCGTGTGGATAAGGATACCCACTGGAATCAAGGGAGGGAGGAACGGCGTTCTGTGTGTATGCTGAGTATGACTGGTAGGCCATGTAATTGGAGTACGCTGGCAAACTCGGATGAGAAAAAGTAGCAGGGTGGGGATGAGAATACGTTTGTTCTTGTGGATACTGATAACAAGATGTTGAGGTTTCTTCTTGGTATATTCTGTCTTTGTCTATGTCTCTGGACCTCTGTGCTTCATTGCTGTCCTGGTTGCCCCCTCCTGAGCTGCTACATTCAGACACTTGCGTTTGTTTTGTGTCTCTGCTGTGTGATGGTCTTTGGCCAGAGGGGCTGCTGCCAAAGCTCCTGGAGGGCAAATTTGAGGAGGACGAGGACGAGTCAGAGGACGAGTTTCTGTGATGTCTGTGGGGGTGTCTCTGCTGACTCTCACAATCCCATCTGCTGTCTCTGCCTTCGTGCAGCTTTCCATAGAGCCGCTCCTGAGTGCGGTCTGCGAGTTTTCTCATCTCTTCCACCTCGAGGCTTAACCCCAGAGTTTTAAGAATGTTCTGCAAATGTTCGTGCTGCTCATACACGAGTGGGGTTTCCTCTTCTTTCTTGTTCTTCTTCTTCGCTGCAGGGGGAGACCTGGATTGACTATGAGAACCGAAAGAGCTTTCACCTTTGTCATTTTTATTCACCTGCTCTTTATTACTAAGAAGGGACAGTCTCTCATTATGGGATTCACCCTGACCGGGACAGTCGCTCTTCCTCTCTCCACTGCTGGTCCGACTGCAACCGGGGAGGGAGGCTGCAGTGTGTGATTGCTGGCTCTCGCCTGGCTCTGACTTGTCCCCTGTGGCAGAAGGGTGAACGTTCACCAGCTTCTCGCCCAAAGCAAGATCCTCATTATCATTATTGACAATCCTGCTGAGCAAGTCGATGTCCACTCCTTTGTTGAGCACACTGAGGAATCGCTGGAAACCCTGGTTTTCACTGGTCCTCTCCTTGACCGGCAAAGTACCGGGTTGGATGGGAGGAGGCCGTGTGACGTCAAGGACCTGGAAAAGGTCCCATAAAGACAGACATCACTGATGAGTTACAACACTGAACCCTTTAACTAAATACCAGCAAGTCCTATTTCAAAGTGTAATTTGCATTTGGTACCATAATCTGTTATAAGACACAGATGCACTACTAAAACATCCTGACTATAAAAATCTATCATGTCAAAGATAGACTGGTGGAGTGTTACACCTGCTGACAGGGAGAAATCAGTGTATAGTCACAACAGAAGGGTAGACTGATACCAAACACCCTCATTCTTTAAGGATGGAGGGTGAAGAAGCCATGGCCAGCAAAAAATGGTCAGGTAGAATGAGGGATATCACCTTGGTTCTTTTCCAACAGGAGTTTTCAAGCATACATACAGTATGTGTCCTAGACCTTACAGAGAGCACCATATAATTTTTCTCCTACCAGGTTTTTTCTTGTCTTTTATTTGTAAAAAAAAACATTTAGAGTGGATTTTGGACCACAGGCCAACCACTGTATATTTCTATTTTATTTTGAAGAATGCTTTCATGTTTTCTGGGGCTGAGACTATATCAACCAAACTAATAACTAATGAAATATTAACTATTAATCCACAAAGGTGTAGTTAATTATAATAAAATTCCCACATGTTAAAATGACAACAATTATAAACCGAAGGAGAAATGCAAATGAAAGTAAATGCAATCTGCATTTTAAAACTGCAATACAAATATGCTCTTCGTGTTCCACTACAAAAAAAAAAAACAACAACACGTGGTAACTTTAAAGAGATGTCATTTGGTTAGGGAAATCAAAAAAACTACAAACCTGGGCGTGTTCTCTTAATAGACTGGGGTCGCAACATCTCTGCTTCATGATTGCCTTCACTCTCAGCTTCAGGGGATGATCTTCAAGGAGCAAACTGGCTTTGTTCATTTTTGGTAACTGGACATGAGCAGGAAGAGAGGAAGCAGTGTTACAGTATAGTATCTGACAGCAAAGTTCATGATATATGAGGTGTCTAACACGCCCGATCAACTGATCAATTTGCAAAAACATTGCAACTGTTGCTAATCACCTGCGGCAGAAAACCAGGACATCGTTGCTGCAAAATTAAATTCACTCTGTCTCGGAGACTTTCACCTTTGCGTGGAGCCAACTGTTCATTATGGGAAAACCCTGAGTCAACGTTTTTCAAGGCGATGGCAGCTTTCTTGAAAATTATTTTCTCCTCTATCTCTTGAAGCACTTTACGCTTTCTTGTCAGCTCCAAATCATCTGTTCCCTCATCCACCTCCACTGGTTCTCCACCTGGGCTCTCCACTGGCTCGTTACTGGGAATAATCTGGATGAGGGGACTGAGTTGCTCCCATCCCATATTCACTCTCCTGGTGCTCTGTGGTTCCGCAGCAGGGAATTCTGGGTATTCGCTGGGAGTTCTGTAGCCATTATTATTTCTTAACTCAATCCCCATGCTTTGCATGTTTCTGGCACCGCTGTCATTTGGGTCCGAGTGTCTCCAAAGCCGTCGCATGGCACTGTCCCAGTCATGTGGGTTCATTGTGTAGACTCGTACTGTTTGTGAAGTGCGTCAACTTGCTGTAAACAGAAACAGTGCAAAGAAATGAATGTGGGTTAGCAGTGATCTGTAGTTGTTGTATTGGTCGATCAGTTGCTACCATCTTCTCACTTATCTGCTTGATTGAATAAAAACCCTGGTAGGTAACAGTCTCCCAGCAACCAGACATTGACTTAGCTTATAGACAGAAAAAAGATTGTAAAAGCCAAACATAACGTAATCTCACATACATCAACATTTGTGGTTTGACTTGGAATCTGAACAGATGGTAAAACCGACAAGACCTTGCAGGTAAGTAGCTTCGCTCGACAGCTAGCACTGTTTACCTGCTACGGGTGCTACAACGATCCCGTCTCCAGTCGCATCATTAACGTCAGCGTTGGTCTGAAAAGGTTAGGTTATGTGGCAACAAGAAAGTGATTTCTAATATTCCCAACGGCGGACAGGGAAAATGTTATTGTTAAAATATGATTGGAGTGAAAAGCAGCAAGCAGCGGAACTCTGTACGCCTCGATGGTGCCTGGTAGATTTAAGTAGCGCCACCATTTGGACGGAGGAAATAATACATCAAAATTTATTGTTTGGACAAAACTGAAAAAAATAATGTAAAATTATGTTAAGGTACGTGTTGTATACCACTAGTGGTGCCGTGTGCACACCATTAATAAACACAATAAAAGTAGCAGTGATGAGCAACATAAATAATATTAATCTGATTGAAAACAGAAAAATTAAAAGTCACCATCAATGAGAAATCTTTACCTTTTTGTCATACTCAAGTGTATGGAGGGTTTAGTAAATCATGAATCAAATGAACTGCAGCCAGTATCCGTAGTCCTCCAACCTGTTCATAATCAGTGGCTATCAAAATCTATCTGATTTTCTCTGAAATGTCCTTTTGGTGGTCTGAGGACTTGAGGCCTTTGAAAACATGTGCGTTGTGGTTTATTGTTCCACTATTTGATCATAAAAGTAACAGCAGGCACACTGACAGATTAAACTTCAACAGTTGTCCTTTTTCACAAAGCATCACAGACTCTACAACACTAAAATAACAGAGCTGCGCGAGCTTCGATATGAGAACTGAAACAGACTTTGAGACGTAACATCCTTTTGTTACTCATTTTTTATTTTGTAATATTTACAATAAAACAGTAAAGATGGTTTAAATGAGCATCTTAGCATTACAGCTGGTGAAGACATTGTCTTGCTAAAGGGCACTTCAGTTGTACAGCATTTAAATGATGCACTGAAATAAACCCCAGCCCACTGTTCTTAAGATAGTATTAGTACAAACAGCTGTAGAATTTACATGTATAGTGCCAACAACTCTGTAATTCCAGAGCATGAGGCACACATGCATGCTGAAGGAAGTCAAAAAAAGAAAGTGACAGCAAGAGTGGGAGGAAAAGAAATAAGGAGGCAGTGGTTTAGTTACAGGCTAACAACAGAGCAATTTATACATTTAAAGGCTTTATACTACAATAAAACAAGTGTTTTCTTTAGCATTATATTGCTATAAGAACAAGGGAATAATGTGGTAGCCCCTGACAATTTTGTCAGTTAACCTGTTAACTACTGTTAATTTCACTGGCTTCTCTTCAAATGTTTAATCCTCATGGTCTCTGACTGATCTTATCATACATGGTTTGTGGTTAAAATAGGGCAAACTAAAGGCCGTATCTGTTAACTCCACGAATACTATTCATCTGAAGCAAAAGAAAGCCCATCTTCATCCAGGTTGTTTGGTTTCAATAACCTGCAAACATCGCGGCCTTGACTGTGTTTTGGATTTTTGTGTTGTGTTCAGTGGCCGATATGGAATTATATTTGCCTGGTTAAAAAAGGTTGACTGGGGACTGCTAGTGTGTTGTGGGAGTAAATGACTGGTTTGGGTAATAACAGCTGGCAAGATATTCAGATTTGGATATTGAGGATAAGGGAGGTAGGGAGGCAAGAAAGGCCCGGGTCCTACATAGGGCAAGTTGGGAGCCAGAACTGGGTATGGCAGTGGTGAGTAGTCCACTGGAGAGTATGTCGGCTTAGCAGGCATAAGAGGTTGTTCTAATAAACTGTGTGTAGAGATCTGCGAAAATGTTTGTAGTGCGGCAGCGTCTTTCTGGAAATTGGGAGTTTCACATTTTTTACCATCCCCAAAAGAATAACTTCTACCATTCTGGCCATATTCAACTGCTTGATGGACCTGTAGTTGATGTTCTTCTGTTCCTTCCCTCTGAGCACTATATGAGTCTTTTTTCATGAAATTGTCTCGGGTCAAAGGGCTGAAATTGGATCTGTTTGATGATGAGGATGCTGATGATGATCTGCTTCGACGTCTTGGAGAAACCGCTTGTCTTCTTTCCCCTTCCCTATGTCTTCCACGAAGACGAACCCGATCACTGTCCTTTCCGTATAATCGTTCTTGGATTCGATGTGACATTTGGCCCAATTCCTCAGATCCCAAATCCATTCCAATGGCCTGTAGAACATCTTGCATTTGCTTGTGCTTGTGTTCATCTTCTGGTGTCAGAGTTGTCTTCCCAACCACTGTTGGAGACATAGGTGTATTGTTCCAGCTATGGAAACTTTGCTCGGCATCATTCCATTGGAGAGACTTTTCATCAGACACAGAGCATCGCTTTGGGCTGGAGGGCCTGTGATGTGACTGTCTCTCAGATCCGTCAGTCTTACCCCAGTGGTGGTTATTTTGGTGGCTTCCTTGTTGCTCATCGGAACCAAGAGACCACACGTGATCTGCAGTGTTCGTTAAAGTAGCTGAAGAATGTGGTTGTTCAATAACCTCTGTAGAGGTCTGAGTCACAATCTGGGTGAGCGTGGTGATGTTCACACCCTGGTTGAGCACATCGAGGAAACGCTGAAATCCCTTTGTTAACTTCTGCTCAGTAACAGGGGGACTAGTGAAGTCACTCTCAAAAGACTGAGGAGAAAACCACAAATGAAACCTGTTTGCAGAGCTACATGGGCTGCAAAACTCAAGGTTAAACATGTTGAGACTGACTGATGCACATTCTTCCACCTTCTAAATCTGCTGTAATAATTATTATTAGTTCATTGTTAAGCCACTATTAATAACAGGTTTTCCTTCAGCGTTGAGGTAGGTCTGACAGTCATGTCAAGCACATGGCTAAATAAACCATTGTCCATTACTGTTACAGGAATTTTGTTGGTGTCATCACTCTGACCTGCTCTTTGTCTACTCTGACGTGTTTGGTGCCAATGATCTGTTCAGTCTGACAATTACTTAGTTACTTTAACAGCAAAGTTTGATAATTAACTGTAAATGATTAAACGTGTGCAGCAAAACACCAGGACAAATGTCCAAAATTTTAACTGTATTAGTGATGCTGTGGTTCCATACTGTTATAATGCTTGATATGCATTGCTAGAAACACATTACATAAAGTGCATGCAATAAACACTTTCAAAAGGAGTTTCACAATTTAACAGTGAAATAAGCCCACCTGCCCACAAGGTTCACTGACTGGAAACCTTGTTCTACTTTGATGACGATCCTCATGAAGAGTCAAAGAGTTGTCATCCCTCTCTCTGGATTTGCCACAACTCTGTTGAGTGTAGAGGGATATTAATTTAAAAAATGCAAAACATCAGACACCTAAGATTAAACACAGGAATTTTTAAAGACAAACAGTCACAATCACAATTTTAACACTCAAACAGAATGAATGCCTTACTCTTGAAGAACGCTCTTGTGATTGTGTCCTCTCGTCTGAATGGTCCCAGCTCCTTTCATGATGATCACTATCTTTGTCATATCCAGATGATAGTCTATAATCATCTTGTTTTTGTCTGGAGCTGAACTCCTCATGCCGGTACCTGTGCCTGGAATCTTGAGAAGTTTTTCTGTATTTGAAATCCTCTTCCTGCTGGAATGAATGTTCAAAATCTTTGGGAGTATGTAGATGTGAGAAACTATCTGGTGACTGTCTGTACCCTTTATCCCCAGGTTCAAACTTGTATCTATAACCATCTTTATCATCCTCTGCAAACTTCTGCTTTTTTTTATCAGCAGCACCCCAATCAGGGGAAGACACGTGTCTCCTTGGTGGGCTCTTTCTCCTCCAGTTAACTGCATCTTTACTCTGAGGTGAGTTGCTGTACTCTTGAAACTTGTTTGTTCTTTCAGTGCTGCTGTGTCCATTTCCACCATATGAGTGGTTGCAGCTCTTTTCATGATTATATGAATCTTGCGGTACATCTCCGTGAGTTCCATGCCTCCCTTCCCATCTATCCTTATAGTCATCCCTGTGCCTTGAACGTTTGTCACCATTCGGCCGCCTGTGACTGCGCTCAGATCTGTGAGAGTACATCTTCTCACAGCAACTCCAGGGGCCGACTCAACACCAGAGTAAAAGACTGCAGCAAAACAGAAACCAGGTTTAAAAACAAGGTGTTAAACATCATAGTAAACAAATGTCTTTATATACACGTTATATATGTGTACGTACACACATTTATAATAAACATATACACACACTTCCACTACGCATAAATACGGGTTTATATGTAGATTATATATGGATGATTAAAATACGTACACTAGACCAGGGCTATATGAGCAATGACCACATTTCAGTTTCACTACAAATAACGCATCTACGCAAATGTTCACATCTAATAATTGTAAAAGAGACAAAAGAAAAATAAAAGAAAAACTCAGAAACGCAGACAGACATTACTATAAAATACATCGAAACACATTCTTAGTCTTAAGGTCTGACCTGTCATGGACTTAAGCAGCGTAGGTTGTTAATCCACATTTGCCTTCATTCAGATAGAGGTGAAATAGTCACTAAACCCACCTGATTTACAATATTTGCTCTGAGTATAAACAAGCTGAGTTCAATGGACTTGAAATTCCCATATTATCATTTAATCTAGCTATTAATAATCAGTCGGCTAACACTACTGGCTGTTTGCTTGTAAATCACGATAGAAGCAGATTACTGGCTAGCATGTTAGCTTCACCTCATCCAACGATCGATTTATCATCGTCGGTAAGTATTTTTCCACAACGTCCTGGAAACAGTGACATATTTGTTCAGAGTTAACCTCTTGGGCCTGGATAATTAATAGCAGTGAGGAGAGATTAGTGTAACAAGCTAGCTAGCAATACTTAACAATTGGCTAACAACCATTAGTCAACATTACCTTTTTCGTTGTACAGTCCCACTTTCTTCAAGAAGAACCCGAGAGAAAATACCGAAACCTGGTTTGGTGACTAACTGAAGTCATGTCAGCAACAATCTGGACTGCACTAATCTAACATCTGCAATTAAAATATAACTTAGCAGACCGCGTTGAAGGTCCGTTTTGATGCTACTTCCGCTTAGAAACAAAGTGTTTCAAATACTGCCACCTGCTGGATGGAGGATACATTGAGGATAAACTGAATTATGTGACTCAAGTAACCACATGACAGACATGTGGGCTAACTAGAACAAAACTGGAAGTTTGCAGCTTTGGTTGATGTTAAAAAGAAATGACAGTATCGGTTTAAGACTATTTCTAAATCATCCCAACAGGTATTACGTAAAAATGATGTAAAAATGTTTCCAGGTTGTGTTCCTGCCTTCCTTGCCTTGTACTGCCTTCTTTCACCTGTCCAAGTGCCCATGCAGTGCTTTCCATTGAAAACCTACACATGACCTATATGTGTGTGTAGCTGTTGAATGCTTATTTCTTTTGGAGCCATTTAAGTAAGTGGGTATAAAAACTGATCACTTTTCTTGAAGCATCACTCAATATAAAATCCCAGAACCACTTGTACTAACTCACATTCCCCTGTTCCACATTGTCATGATTTTAAATAAAGACAGCTGAAGTATAAAATAGTCATTACATAGCAAGACTTAAACACTGCCCTGCTGCAGTGACACCCAACATAAATCCAGATTAATGAGAACAGCCCCGCAGTGCATCCTTTACACTAACTAAAACAATGATCACAGAAACACATGTCTGCAATTAAAAGTTGACGTTGAGGCCATTTTAAAAAAGAAGAAAATAATATTTTTGCCCATAAACAAGACGGTGGGAGAAATTATGAATTTATTCTTTTAACCAAGTTCAACATATGTGCACACTTTCATTACCTGTAGTAACAGCTGCAATTCCAGGGTAACCAGAAAGCTCACAGCACACAAGGCATACTGTCATACAGTCTTTATTGAGCTTACCCTACACGAAGGCTTAACGACCCATTAATTTGCAACAACAAACATAATGTTAAACAATTCCCATACTTGCGGTATTTGAGGAACGTCACACAGCTCTACATTGGCGCCTGTGTAATCTACATCATTATACTCACTAATGAGGTGCAGTCAATGCTCCCTGGGTGATACAGATGATAAATATGCTCCAATCGTGTGCAGTTGAGACATTCAGTCTGCGTTAGTGATGGAATGGTGTCAGGCATGTGTGTTGTGTGAGTGAGCCCAGAGGCGAATCAGTGACAAGGTACACTGGGTTTCTGACAGTCCCAGGACCGTCTCCTGCCACACAGCGAACTGCTGGGAATGGCCACCTGAGGGCACTGTAAGAGAGCATAGGTTACCACGGCTCTTGTTATCAGGGAACTATTTATTAAAAACGTCACAATCACACTTACTGATATGATTATCTGTTGCTCAGCATGAAGCAGCAAATCAAGCTGCTGTAACACTTACAAAGAATCCCAAAAGGCCAATTTCTTGCATTTGTTTTGCCTAACTCCTTAGACACTTATTCTAGAGCTGTTGTTCTGTCCAAAATAGAGTGGACGAACATAACTGCCCTCCACATTTTGCCTCAACAGGAAATTAAACATGAACACACTTAGCATTCATACAAACACATACAACACCAGGAGCTCGAGGCCCTACCTCCTCACTGATAGAACTTTATCTCTGCGTCCACGCAATCGAAAAACAAGTCCCCAAGCTCGCCTCCTGCTGTCTCTCCACGGAGCATTGCTGAAATCTCACCGAGACACTGTGACTCCAGCTCTCTCAGGATCTCATAGACAGGTGAGCCCTTGTCCTGACACACAGAGAAAAAGCTAGACTGAGATATCAGAGGACCCCAAACACCTGGGTCAAACAGTTCTCCTTCTTCTGTTGTTTAATGGCAGTTGAGAAGAGAAGAGAAGAGAAGAGAAGAGAAGAGAAGAGAAGAGAAGAGAAGAGAAGAGAAGAGAAGAGAAGCAAATGGATTGAGTGGGTTGCAGAAATAAATAAATAAATATGGGATAAACAGTAAATGACTATAATGAGAAAGACAAGGTAAAAAATTCAGCAACTTGCACAGATGTATGATGGTGTCAAGAGTGGACAACATAGTAAACATAAGATAAACAACCACAATGAGAAATGTAAGTAAAAATCCCCTAGGAGACCATAGTCTAATTCAACAGGATGTGTGTGGTGGGGATGTAGACTTAATAACAGCAGTTCCACACATGCTATCACACACCTCCATTTCCTCTACAAACTAATCTGTGATTTTACATAGTCTGGCTGCTCTGACAGCCACTGATCATTTTCTTCCAGTTCCATTGTATACAGTACACTGTATAAACTAGTGACAGAGTGGTGGTGCAGCAAAGACACTTTCTGTGCTGTGTGGGATTTGCATGTTCTTTGCGACACAGAATCAAATAATAATTTTTAAAAATGCGATACAGCGAAACAGCGATATAGCGAAGGATCACTGTAAAGACATTCTATTCTATTCTATTCTATTCTATTGATTGAAAAATTGCCAATTAGGGCCTTACAAAGGGAAACAATTTACATCTGGAATGGAATAAAGGTTACATAATTACAACTGAGACAATGACAAATGAAGTTGACTGAAGACTTCTTGTTGATTCATACTGATTTATGCCACTTTGATTGGTCTGGTTTGACCAGCAGACTACGCTGACTCATATTAGTCAGTCATTTTTGCAAATGTTAAATAGATATCACTTCTTACTTGTGCAACTAATTTGTAGACATCACTACAATCATCTATTTCTTCTGTCACTGTCACAGTCTTTTCTTTACTACTATTTCGTGACACTTGAAGCAACAGCCAGATGTTGGTTCTGCGTCTTGTTTAGATGCTCTGCCTGAAACTGTACTGTTTTAGTTAAATATCTGACCTCTCTAAATACACTACCTTCTCAGCACCAAACAGCAAACTCAGTCAGTAACAGACTGGTGATCATCATGGAACATTTAGCAGATAATAATATATACAGTATGTTATATTATTATGTGCTAAATATTTATTTGGATAAATGAGCAAATATTTAGGGGAACAACTAATTGTCATGTTAACTGAAATATTGTTGGATCACTGATGTTTCCATTGACCCAAATAGCTAGAAAGAAATTAGCTATAGCAGATTAATGTCAAACAGTGATACTGTAACATTGGCACTAAGTTAACTCTTGGAAGTGTGGGGAAATGTTCCACTGTGACTGTATATCTAATGATAGTTAACCGTCCAGCCACCCACGGAGCTGCTCTGGATAATCATTGACTTATGGTAGGTCATGAATTAGTACCCACCTGGTTGGTCTCCATGGTGCTGAGTGCCACCTGATGAGCCTTGTACAAGTCATGCCTTCGGTCCACCTGGCTCTGAAATCGAGGCTGCTTCCTGACAGGGTCATCTGGGCCAAACTTTGGGGAAACCACCCTCAGCACTGGAGCAGAAGAGTCCGAGAAGATAAAAGGCTTGAAAATGGACCTACCAGGCAAAGAGAGAAATGCAAACTAAAAAATTCACATCCATAAATTAAAGACAGAATTTGAGAAAAGTGGAAGGGAGACAGGAACGAATGTTGGGGGTTTGATTGTACAGGCACACTTTATGCGTTTATTATTATAAGTCTAACAAATAGTAAATTAAGTTCAGCATTTACTATTCCAGAAAGGTGTGTGTTTACCATCCTAATAACAACTGAGCAAATTCTTTTTTCAGCCAGCTCATTCAGCTTTGTATCTGATGACACAAAGGCAAAGTAGTCAAAAGAGACACTGAGGCACCAATAAACATGTTTTGCAACACTGACAGCTTTGTCAAAGTTTCCTGTAAAGGACAGATTAATGTACTAATTACAGTGTATATCATAATTACATGCAAAAAAAGTGATGGGACTGATCTTAAGTTGTCAATTCACTGTACTGGCTGAGTATGAACATTTTAGACATCAAACAGATATACAGTAGAGTGAGACTGGTGCGAAATTCATGAAACTCAATTCACTGTATGTGAACCATTAACTCAAATCAAAAATGTATGCAATTTATATATGTTATGCAAGTGGTTTATTACAGTACTATATTTATGTAGAATGCTGTGGAACCCACATACTACATTGCCATACACACTCATCCAGCACCTCTTGAGGAACCTGCCTACTTATTTATGCAATTAGCCAATCACATAGCAACAACGCAATGCATACATACTAGGCAGATGCAGTTTCGGAGCCTCAGGTAATGGTTGTGTAGTCACTGACTGTGGCATATCTGTATCTCTGACTCTGCAGATCTCCTGAGATTTTCACACACACAACCATCTCTAAATTTGGTGGATGGTCTACAGCAGCAGAAGACCAAACATCAGGTTCAACTCCTATTGGCCAACAACAAATAATCTGAAATGACCAATAGTACAATATGCATTAAAATGTTGGTATGGGCATGAATCTATGCCTCAAGCTGCCTTGTAGAACAGTCCAGGCTGCTGCAGGTGGTGGTATAGTAATAAAGGGCAATATTAGCACACCTTAATACCAGTAAATAATGATGCCGCCATGTCACAAAGCAAAAGTGAGTTCACTGAACCTCTGTGGCCTCCGTAGCTGGAAAAAAAGACCATTTGAAAGTGGTGTAACAGGAAATTGGCAGAATAAATGAGCACCTGACAATTTGGCAGAAATGCAGTCATGCGGTCTGGTCAACAATCACCGTGATGGAAAAGAAATGTTCCCAGCATCTTGTGGAATCACGTCACAAGGACCTGAAGCTGTTCTTACAGCAAAGAGAGGTCCCACTCAGTATTAGTGTGGTGATCCTCATTAAGAATAGCTTATTATAGCCAGAACGGATGTTTATAGTCTAGAGGATTTCTTTGAGACAAACCTGGAGGGGTCTGGGGTGGCGGTGAAGAAGTGGATGCAGGGCAGGCTGGTGTCTCTGGGCAGAACAGACACCATGCTGCCAGTGGTACAAATACCTCCAGAATCCACGCAGATGCCTCTGGGCTTGTCCCTCAGAATGGACATCATCACCTCTGCAGTTACTGAGCCTGAAACCAGAAATGGGAGAGAAATGGGGTGAAAGACGTCCAACAGATTTAAATGAATATATTATATATTATTTTAAACAACTAACTCGGAAGACATCACGCGGAAGTGGTGCTAATGTTCCACAGCTCTGACCTTTCAGAGTCACGATAACTTTTACACAGTAAATGGGAGCAGTGGCCCGTCCTCACCATCGTGTTGCTGGAGCAGCTCTGTGCCTCCCTTATAACGCTGCTTGGCCAGCTCCATCCTAGCAGGTGGGTTCTCAAGACTGAACGCCTGAGAGAAGTTAAACTCTGTCTTGCCGTCCCACCAGCCCTGAGTCTGAGCCACGCTCCGCAGCTCGGAGTGCTCTGCGGAGATCTCAGTGCCAATGGTAAGCAGGTTAGAGATGTTCTTCACACCTCCTGAAAGGAGCAAGAGTCTCAAGTCAAAGTGGTCAAGAATTAGTATGTTCCCAATATCACAAATTTGCCTCAGCAGTCTGTTTAGCATGTAGCCTGTCCATAGACCCATGAATCTCTTATTGATAAACTGAATCCAGAAAACAGAAACCTCAGGAGGGGTAGGACAGAATGGATCCCTTTTCAAAGGAGGACAGCCATATAGGAAACAGGTGCACACCATATAGCTATTTTACAGTATGGACAAGCAGGGTGACAAAAGCACTTATAAACAAAAGTAAATGTAAACACATATGATGCATATAATTTGGGAGGACATCAGGCAACGTCCAGGTACAGGCGATCAGATAGAACCTGAGCCACATGACTGACCTCCCCTCTAGGGCTGCAACTAACGATTATTTTTGTAGTCGACTAATCTATAATCTAATTTTTCAATTAGTCAACGATTATCGATTATTTATTTTCTACGTTTCCCGTTTTTAACAAAGTTGTGTATTAATTGGATTTCATTGAAAACCAGTGTTTCATTGAAAACCAGTGTATCTTTATGTGTATTGAACTTCTTCAGTGTTTAGTTCAATATGGACGCAGGTGGTGCAGGCTATTGCTCCTTACGTTTCCAGTGGCGCATTGCAACTTTATTTGCATGTATTCTAATGAATTGAATGGCGTTCATCATGTTGCTTAAAATATTATACGACTAGACGACCACAAAATTTCTGGTCGACCACATTTAATAGTCGACGTCGTCGACGTCGTCGACTAATCGTTGCAGCCCTACTCCCCTCCCATCATCAGTCTACACTCAATATCCCATAATGACACTCACATATGTCCAACACTTTGAAGTATAATGAAACACCTGCAAAGCTGATGGCATTGCTGGAGATGTGTGTTTGAACTAAAACACCTAATATGGTAGTAAACATGATACCTTCTAAACAACAGCATGTTGGCACTGTCTCAGTAACAGTGTCACTGTACTAATGTTAGCAATGGGCTCCTGGCTTTACCTTTACCTAAGTACTGGATCAGGTGCTAGACTTATATAGTTGTTGTCCAAATTAAACATGATATTCCCCCCTTCACTCCACACACGAAGTCCTCACCTGTGATCTTCTGTGCCACCCACAGCTTCCCTGCAGTTTCCAAGACCCAGGCCTCATTGCGGTCCACCAGAAGGAAGGTGTTGTGGTAGCTGAAGGGCTCCAGGTCCTCCTTGCACTGCCCCCCCTGGCCATGCTGCTCCAATAGGCCAGTGATCACTGTCAGTGCCTCCCGGGCACTGTCACCACGCTCCAGCCCCAGCCTGGTGGTCAAAGTTATACTACCTCAAAACTGAACACTGGAGTTTCCCATTTTTAAAGGCATCACTGATGCTGGAACAAAACATAGTCACCTATTTACTAAATCTGTAAATTATGGTCAACATTTTAGTGTTTCATTCTATTAGACAGAAGTATAAAAAAACATAACATTTTTATAGGTAACGTGATGAGGAGATAAATGCTGTCATTCACGGCACCTGTCAAAACACGCTTGTGACAATTCACACACCCTGTCCGAGAGCTTTGAGTTAATACTTCCAATGAATAGTCATGGTGAGAACTGGTTGGTTAGGATGCAGTATGTTGTTGTTCCTGCAGATACCAAGATGATTTGTTTCTTTATTCCTAAAACAGGATAAGCTGCTTATGAGCCACATATAGTAGTTTTTTTTTTTTTGATGACATTAGTAATAAAAGACCTTTGCTCACCGAACCAGGTCCATACCCAGCAGAGCCTCTCCGGGTAGAACAGGCTCCCGGGTCCACACCGCCTCATTCCCAATACACACTCCCTGATCATTGGCTCCCATCTCTGCCCCCCACATCCAGGCAGGTTTGCTGAGGACGACAGCATGAGTCTGCTCCACCTGAGGTATCTGTATATATGTGCACTGGGATAAAAATAAAAAAATATGATGCTGATGTTCTTTATACTGCATTCACATGAGAATATACAGATGGTTTCAGAGGTACGTGTACTGTGTTCTGTAGGCAAATGAGAGAATGAGTGATCAAATCTGATGCATTTTAACACACACTGTCTGTCTAAGATACTGTTACTATAGAAAATACTGATACTGATACAGCCGACCCTCGAACTTTGACATGACAAACTGTATTTCCTCAGATTATATTAAATTCAGTGAATTGAATCCCCAGATCTTAGTGCTGCTGAGCTTAAATAGTAAACTCACACAAATGAGATGCAGAAGAAGACACGGGGGGAGAATTTAATCAGTGAATTCCCTCACCCATTAACAGAAAACAATATTTCCACATGATCTCTCTCTCTCTCTCTCTCTCTCTCTCTGTGTACATCATAACACTACTGATTCAGATGACGTTAGGCGGGAGGCTGGGAGTTCAGGACTGTTTACCTCCAGCATGGAGCCTGCAGGGTGGGCTGCAGCGGGGTAGTGGACCACCTCCTGCACCTCGTCCCGAGGACGGTCCGAGTTCTTCCCAAAAATCACATGGTCATCACGAGAGCCAGGGGGCAAGGAAACAAAACAATCACATGACATGGGAACCTCTGCCATCCTGCAACAAAGAAACAGTATGAGTCTGGTGCCGTCCTCACCGACTCTGTGGGATGTGGGATAAACAGACAATCACGCAGCCAACTAGCTCATATAAACCTCTGATTTCAAACTGATCTGCAGACAGTGTGTCTGACGTCCAGCAGGAGCGTGAAGCCCACAGCTACACCCTTTGGACGTGCATAATGTGCATGTGTGAGGGATGGAGAGCTGCTCGTCCCTGACAGGAGCATTAGGTGACTCCCTGTAATCTGCACTAATCCGATCGCCACCTTGTCTCTGTTATCGATCAGACACACAGTGTCCAGCGGGACGATGACGTGTGATGACTGATGTGAAAGGTGTGGCTCAAGTCGGTCTGAGATCAGAGTTTATAACGGGAGCTCAGGCCTGAAGGAGCGATCAGCTGTCCGCTACCCCCCCTCCTCCCCCTCCCCCATGTCTCTGTCCCAATAAAGCGCGCCCGTTCCCCGCGCCACGTCACAGTCCCGGTGTGTGAAGCGGAGCTGGTATGTGCGTGTGTGTGTGTGTGTGTGTGGGTGTGTGGGTGCAGCCGCGGTGTTAACTTTACCTTTCCGTCAGTGCAGGAGCGGACGGCCGGCTGGCAGCAGGCAGGTTGTAGATCCCCTGGTCACGTGACCCGGAAATCCACAGAGGTCTGTATTTAAAGGTGTCGTCTGGTCTGACCACAAGCACAGCTCACTGTCTCACACGGAGTCCAGTCCACACCTGCACACACAGGCAGCTGCTGCCACTGCCCATTACCGCACACACACACACACACACGCACACACACCAGTCTGCATCAGCCTCCACAATCCTGAATTACTATGAGGTCATCTGAAAATTCATTTGTGTGTGTGTGTGTGTGTGTGTGTGACTTGGTATAAAATAAAAACTGTTAGATGCCTTTGTATTTATTTCAGCATGGAGTTGCTGGATAACAGATGAGCTCATCAGTTCCTATAGCACTGTGACTTGGCCTCTGCAGCTACATGTGGTTCTTCTCGGTTCTGTTGACAGAGCTGTTCTATTTCCTAACAGAAACTGTATACGACTCACGCTCACTGAGGTGAAACACAGCAGAACGGCGTCCTGGATACACAGCATGGTCCCTGGCTGCCCACACAGGATGTCTTACACTTTTTAATTGATGCACATGTCAGTTTCACTGTGCAATCTGATTCCAGCACTGTACGCCTCTGACCTGCACTGGTCATGCAGAGGTCACAAAAGGTCACTGGATTTTCATAAAGGCAGTAGAGGTGTTGGGGGTTTGGATTTGAAATTAAAGTGGCAACTTCATCGAAAAGCTGCGATTTTCAGATAAAATAGTTGGGAAATGTTGCTCTCAATCATGAGCAATAAAAACTGTATCAGCAGAGATGCCCTTTAACTTCATCGCCATTCAAACTTTAATCTGGCATGTGTACATATCTATTAAAAGGAAATATAAGGATATTTATATCTTATTCCTGTTTCTATTTATCTACCCAGCTGGTGTGGGTGAGAGAGAGGGTAGAACCTGGACAGGATCTTTGGAGTGAAACAAGGAAGTAAATAAAAAGACATATCTACAGTACATTGTTTATAGATACATAAATGGTTTGCTGGAGGATGATCAATGCCATAACAAAGCTATTTAATTCTTGATGTACTGTAAAAAAAAAAAAGAAAAATTCCCCCCCAAAAAAGTTTTTCAAATTCAATAACAACTAAAGAACTGTGTTTTTAAGGAGTGAACGTGTTTATTTTGGAATCTGAGAGGGCCACAGTTTGTGGCACGGTGAAAAAATCTGCACACCACAGCTTTTTAGTAGCACTGTGGATCGCATGTTAGCTAATCAGTGTAATTAAAGTTTGGCAGATTCTTGTGTGTCAGTGGGTTCCTCGAGTGGGTGACTAACTGGTGTTTCGCTGCATTATGTGGTTGACATTTCCTGTTTGAGGTTTTTGTTTTTCAAGTCAGACACACTTCCAAACACGTGTGTGTTCACCTGTTCAGCAAGAAACAGCCCAAAATATTAAGTGGTCAATTATGATTACAAAAAAATATTTTCTGAACCAGCTGTGCTTGTATAGCCATGACAATATACTTAGTAACAACTGGGTATTTTAAGGTAAGGTATTGTATCTGTGGTGCTCACAGATTTAAATAAAAATGAAAGTTAAAAACATTTTCACTTAAAGACATTTACTTGGTACTTTTTACTTGAAAATTGTCTGTTTCAAAGAAACTATTCCTCCAGCTGTGGTGCCCACTGCTGGATGTTTGCCTCCCTAGAAAAACAACAAAGCTGATCAGAGCTTCAGCCACGTCTTCCTGCTCCAGCTGGAAAAACAGTAAAAACACTGTGTGAAATTTCAGTCAATGAGAGAAACAAGATGCCAGATAGAAATTAAATATTTTTAATACTAAGAGTAGATGAAATCATTATATGTAATGTACCAAACAAAGCTGCTCAAAGTGACAATAAGCACCATCAAGCTATTTTCAATAAACACGCTGTGCCTGCCGAGCACCAAATGTCAAATTCAGCATCCAGCTGGTAAAAACAGTGGTGCATTTATAGCTACCAACAAACTAAAATGACATTCAGGTTTTAGTGACCAAACCGGAGCAAAAAAGAGATGGTATAGTGGTCTCTAACAAAATCACAATTCTAAATAAATACCAATGTTGCTCCATGGATGCTAGACATGTAAGCTAAACCCACTGCCAACATGACAGAGAAAATATATTATCGGTTCATCTGATTCAACCGAATGTTTAACACTGTTAACATGTCAAACTAATAACTCAACCTGTGTTAAGATGAGATGGCCACAGATATGGTGGCTATAGGTTCCAAACCTGTCCTGCTGCATTCTAGTGGGTGACAGCTTTGTCAATATGTCATTCCCAGCCTTCAAACCGTTCCCTAACATGCATGTAAACAACTATTCTTCATTACTATGCATGTCAGGAGGCCCCTAGGTTCCTAAAACTGACTCATGTTCCGTCCGTCAAGTTCTCATGATGCAACCAGTTCATGGAAGTAGTTTCATTAGGAGTCTCTCTCTCTTTCTCTCTCACACACACACATACACATGTGAGTGAATAGGAAACAAGGAGCACCAGGCTAAAAGCTCAGAAAGTTGACGAACAGCTGTTTGGGGACTGAGCACCTGGACCCGTCGGTGCTCACTTATGCCCACATTTGTGCAAGGTGCTGAGTTATGTTTTGAAGCAGCTTGGTGGTGAGTGGTGTTCCCCTCTGCCCAGAGCAACAGGAGTGAATGCTTAAGACATTTCTGTGCAGACAACCTGTTACCTGAACAGCACTCGGCTACTTCCACACCCACTCCGTCCTTTCATCTCCCAAAGTGTGCTGACAAGCATCGCACATCCTGTCTGCTCTTACACACAAACAGTAAAAACACAGAGAGAAGTAAACACCCACCTGAGCCAACGGCAGACACACCCAGGAGAGACCTTGCACACATGCACTACACACTCACAAACATGTACACACTCACAAGCACCGAAACAAGCACAGACAGAGAAACCGAAGAGTCGAGTGAAAAACAGTTCTTGTAAATACACCAGTGCATCCGGTTATGTCGACAACAGACTGCTGCACTGAATGGTGAAGTGATGAAACGTGATTTTGATCACAGATTTAAGTGAAATGAAGTGAAGCGTTTGTACTTTTCTTTAATAAAAAGAGCGTTTGGGGGTGTGAACTATCAACATTCAAATATTTCATCAACTTATCAACACTGTGACTCAGCACCATAACACCTTTTGAGTTTTCAGCTAACACAGCAGACACACACATACGCACGCACACCAACACGCACAAGTGCTAATCTGAGAACCTGTGGCCACACAGCCGTTGTGGCCCGGTTTGTAAACCCTGTCTTGTGAAGTGTAGGGCTGGCCGGAGGAAGATGAGGGGTGTTAAGGGACGGAAACAGCTGGTGAGAAGCCCAGAGGATATTAATCTGAGGGGGGGGAGACAGGATGGCAGGAGAGGCCGTCTAATAAAGCATGGTATTACTGCCACAAAAGTGTGTGTGTGTGCGTGTGTGTGTGTGTGTGTGTGTGTGTGTGTGTGTGTGTGTGTGTGTGTGCGCGCATGTGCACGTGTCTGCCTGTCTGTCTGTCTGTCTGGAGGATTACTAGTGAGCTAAAAAAGAGAGGGTGTCTGTGTCCATCTGGCTGTCACCAACTTTATGCTGACATTTTCTGGTTGGGCGCTCAGTTCAGTTCCTCTGATAAATCCAGCTTGGTACATATCAAGTTTTACAACTGTGCACACACAAATGCAAACACACACACACACACACACACAAAAGGGGGTTTTGAAAATTAGATAAAATAAAGCAATCCAAATTTTCTCTGAGCAATTAAAGTTCCGGTTAAAAGGCAGAGGTGGAAGATGGGAGGGGAGGCTGGGCGGCATCAGTCGTTCAGACAGTAATGACGGCGCCACTGCTGTTTAACAATCAAAGATGGGAGGCGGGGGCTCACAAGGAAGTCTCTCCTCGAAAAATACAGGTGTTTGGTACAATCAAAGCACTGCTTGCAGAAATGACTGGGTTTGAAGTTGAAAGAGGAGGCTGGAGGAGAGGGGGGCTGTTATGGTGAGTGAGTACCGGTATGAGAAAAAAAAAAAGAGACTCAAAAGACAACTGTGGGCTGGTCTCTGCCTGGGATTTTGAATAATTAACAAGGATAAGGAAGTTGACTACTAGGTGCTTACTGTTTACTTTGTTTGCTGCTGGAGGGGAAGTGCGGCTTTAGCCTGCCTAGCTCTCTGGAGGCTGGCATGTTGACGAGGGGGATTTGTCTGGGACACCGGTGTGGTTCCCGTGGGACGAGAGGCAAGTCAAACCAGCCACAGGCCAGTGAATCAGAATCAGAACCAACATAATGTGATGGGAATCTTGTGTACAAAACATGTGTCCTTAAAGGAAAGTCCCGAGGTGTACACACAGAAACACACACACACACACACACGCACACGCACACACACACACACACACACACACACAACGTGAGCTGCAGAATTCACACTGATCTCTCACGTCAACCATCTTAACCTTTAGGGAACCCAAAGCAAAAGCTTCACAAACTTGTTCCTGAATAATTACTGTAATTAACAATACAATAGTAACTAACAAGCAGCAATGCAGTGTGTTCGGGGTGTGTAGGACAGGGGCAAATAGTTACAGCAATATGGTATGAAAGAAAGAACTGTGATGCAATGTGCTGATGTGCTTCGTGCCAGCTAAATGAGTAGCTTTGTTCATAACATTTAAAAATATGCCACTAGTAGCAGAAAGAAAAAGGTTAACCAATCGTACCAGGTGCTCTAAAGCTACTGATGTTGATTGTTTCCTTCACCTCCTTTGACCTTTGGTAGCTCATCCTCTTCTTCCTAGATTTTGAGATTCAGGTTCTGAGAATGAACCTTGAAACTTGGAAACTTGATGTGCCTCTAAAATAGAGTCTCAGAAAACCACAAAATATTGTCAACAGTCTTGGCAAAACCCTTCTCCCTGGTCTTCATGAAGTCATCAAAAGAGATTTTGGCAGAAGGCTTAAGTTGGCAAAATTTGACTGTTTGAGTGGCATGGGTAAGCACACACCCACATAGCATTTGAATTTAAAAAAAATATGCCATGTGCCAAAACAGTAAGCTGTTGACAACTGTACACTGTACATGCTTGATACTGTTTACTGAAAGGTAGGAATGGGCAAATGAACCAACCCTGTTCACCTCATTCCACCTTTTATTGTATTGTTGACACTCTGTGTGTGCTCCTGAAGCTGAAATGTCACATTATACTGCCATAAATGAGTCAAGCCTCGAAGACAGATCCTGTGAAGGTGACACATGATGATGTAATTTGATTAATCAGCACATGCAATCATTCTGCTGGATTGGGAATGTGGCATGAAAGCACATCATTATGGTATGTCGAGATTAAAACTGTGATTAAATGTCTCTAAAATTCTGGACATCTTTAAGAATATTGTCATGTCCAATGGAGAACGTACTTGCATAGGTGGGTAGGTTAGGTTTGAAGACAGCAATAGTAAATGTCAATAAAAAGATTTCTTACTTCACCATAGTGAAATTCACAGGGATTTGCCTGGATTGATGACAAGATTTAATATCAGAAAACCCCCCTTGTGAGACTGTTTAAAGAACCACAAACATTTTCGTGTACACACAGCGTAAACACTCACACAAAAATGATGTTAGCAGTGACAGAAATAAAATCTGTCTAACAAGCTATCTAAACACCTTTAAATCATTAGGAGAATTTGTAAGCCCCTGGTTGAAACTGCACTGTAATTAAACATTTATAAAAAGGTCTCTCTCTTTTTGATTGTGCTTCATTGTGTTCATGAGGAAATAAGCTTGACTATTTGAAGACGTGGGTAAACATCATTTAGACGTGGTGTGTGGTCTTCAGTTCAGTGGCCTGATCTCCTTTAACCGAATGATGAGTAACGAGTGAAATGAGACACTGAGAGATTGCACTAACTATACTAATTTCAATTATGCACTTATACTGGCTACAAATGCAGGATATAAAATGTATTTTTATATCTAATTATAATTAAAAAGTCATGGGAATGACCTCTTCTGGTTAATGTGATCACTTTGTGATGTAGCGATGTAAAGGTGCAGCTGAGTCAGGACTGTGTCGATATTTGCAGATTGCCCAGCCGTTCTGTTTATGACCATCATGTAATCAGCTCAAACTCGGGATTTGCAAAGTGCTGCTTCAGAGAAAGAGGAGCAGAGAGGGTAGGAAGTCACTTCCCGCCGGCCTGTCTGTGGTCTGTGTTTGTCAGTTGATTTGAAGCTGCTCCACCAACATGCTGTGACAGGAAAGGAATTAACTCAGCGAGGAGACGGAATATAAAAAAAAAATACCTCAAAGGAAGATTATGTTAAAAACTATTAAATGTGTGATGCACTTTCAAAGCCACAGACTGAATAAACTCTGACGTGTTACAAGACTCACTAGCTGGGAAAAGTTAAACATTGGCATGAACACTATAAAATGTCTGAAGGGGTCCACAGGATTTGATATATGCACTTTTTTTTTTTTGCAAAGTAAGATATTCACATTTGTGGACTGTGTATGTGTTCTCGCCTGGGTCACACAGCCTCTCAGGAGCGTCTGCAATCAAAGGATTTCCAGGTCTTAACACTCTGATTCTCAGTCACCACACTTACAGGTTACTGCGTCACTGCTGTGCAATATGTAAAAATGCATCTACATTTGCTACATCAACATGTCTTGAACAAAGTATGACATCAGCCATCATTATGATGTGGCTGAGCACTGGTAAATTTGGTTCATTTATGTGCAACAGTGAGTAGTTTTTTAAATACGGTGCTGCAGAGGTAGTTTGGTTGTTGGTTAACATGATGTGTACAGCTGATTGTACACGCTACATATGCTACTCATGTCATTTAGGAAAAAACAGACCCTGCGATTTAATCAATGTACATTGATCTGTTAACATACTGATATTACAAAGACCCCCCCACCCCCACCCCCCCATACATCCTGTGCATCCTACCAGAATAAAACGCTATCCTTAATGAGTCAAGCCCTCAGCTGATGGATGTTCCATCACTCAGGATGTCATGATCCCACTGTGTCTCTTTACACCAGGAAGTCTTGAAGACTTAGGAGTATGGGTCATTTCAGTTGTTTTTAGACTTCATATAGAAACAACTATGATGGAGTTAGAATGTAGACATTAGTGAAATGTGTCTGTGTGTATTATTTGTAGAATAATTTAAGACTTGTAGAGTGTTATACGTACAAACAGTACATACATGTGCATAAATAATGAATGATGCAATAGTGAAAGCAAAAGGAGCCAGTTTCGTTTTTATACTGTTGTTTGAGAATGAAATGAAAGACAGGAAGTTAAGTTAAGTTAAGTTAAGTTAAGTTAAGTTAAGTTAAGTTAAGTTAAGTTAAGTTAAGTTAAGTTAAGTTAAGTTAAAATGGCCCCACGTGAAGCAGCAGTGAGCAGCTCAGGTTTACAGCAGTGCACTGCAGAGGGCCGATGAGCAGTGTGTGTCCCACACGGAGCCGCTGGCTCACCTGCAGCCGCCGAGCAGCAGGGGGCGGGGCCTGTACCGACTCAAGACGCGCAGTCTCTCGGCACGTTTGTCAGATGTGATCTGCAGCCAACCCGTGCGTCCCCTCACCTGGATCCGTCTGCGATGGAGAGCAGCCGGTGACTGAGGATGAGGATTTTATTTTGGCTGCGGGTGTTTTTCGGCGACAGACAGAAGCGGCAGAGCTGAGCTGACTTTCTCCAAACAGACCCCGCACTCTGTCACAAAAAGAAAATAACATCAGCAGCAGCAGCAGCTTCCAGGGAAACAGGTAACTCAGGAATTTGTTACAGAGCTTCGACATTCACTGTTGTGTTCGTGTTAGGCTGTGTGGATCTTCCTATCAAATCACCCTAATGCACATTCCCATGGAACAGATGATTATATTTATTCACCCCTATATGCCAGCAGACAGGTCCTGTAAGTCTCAGATCACTCACAGTGTGCTATATGATCCAAGCAAAGAAAGTTTAACAATGGACACAACAGTTACTTACTAAAATTCTAAGGAGAGGATTTTAAGAATGCTGCAATCAGACCTAAGAATATTGTTATTTATTACTTTTTAAAACTAAAAATTCATTTTTGTCCCGTGTACTAATATGTATTGGATATGTTATTATAATGTCCAGGTTTCACATGTATAGTAAGGAGTGTGGCTCATGTATAATTGATATGACTGATATAATTGAATCTTAATTTCAGCGGTGATGAAAACCCCACAATGCTAACTGTGGGACGACCCATTTGTCCCTGGGAATGTTGAATTCAGATGTAGTGTCGTTGATGCCTCTGTTAGAAATGAATTAAAAATTGAAAGTTTAATGCGCCTAATGGGATCAAAACCCTGTGGTACAAACTAAAACTGGTGATTTCCCAAAATAAAAGGCAAATGTCAATAAAAGAAGAATTTTAAATTAAGATTTGGTTGTTAATTGTATGTTGAGGGCAGACTTCATTGAAAAGTCCATGTTTCATTTAAAAATGTCCTCACTCGCTGTGGTGACACATAAGATATTCCAGACAAAGACGGTGGTAGAAGAATTATTCAACCATTTTACAAAGTAGCATCAGGAGTACGGTGTACTTTCAGTATTTAATCTAAAAATATCATTATGCCCCTCTCAGTTTTACATACGGTCTTGTTTGTGTAGTGGATGTTTGTGAACAACAACTATGTGCATAACCACCAAATCAAATGACTTTCCATTACATTATTTTACAACACCTGCGCAACACTGGGTTATTATTATTTTTATTTAAATATATACTTATATACCTTTAATGTTGTAACTGAGGTGAGGACATTTTTAATAACTTCATATAAAGCTGAGTCATCTAATGTAAACACAGTGTAGCATATTCTGTATAGAAATCACTTTTTAAGTATTATTATGAATTAAGTAACATTTATAGAAAAGATAAAGCACTGATATATAGATAATACATAAAACATAAAACAGAAATTCGCTTGTAAGTAAAGGTCCTCAAAAATGTACCTTACTACTTATTTTTTATTGTACATACGCAGCTTGATAATACTGTTAGCTGCAAACATTAAATTTAATATTATACGTGTTTTGATTAGACTAGATGTCACATGTAGGTCCTGTCTTGTCTCTAATAAAATCCTGTAAAACTGTATTCTGAACAGCAAAGAAAGGAACTAACAACCATATTTTTTTTTGCATTTTTAAAATTAAAAAAACACATCAGGAGTGTAAATCGTAAACTGGCCTTCGGACTACAAGCAGAGTGGCAGTTAATGGCAACTCAGGGCACTTGTGAAATAGATACCTGTGTGCACTCTGTCTGCAGGACAAAATGGGCCCATAAAAGCTGCTGTCAGGAGAACTGCTGTACAAATTGAAGTAAAATATGCAGAAGAGAATACATTTTTAACAACTGTGTATAAATCAGCATCATGCAGACAACCTTAAATCACTGAGCCTGTAAAGCTGCCAGCCATACCTAAACCTACTTGGCGCTTTATCATAGTCAGACTGGAGTCAAAGAGCGGAGAACCTGATCAGAGGTAAACCTTCCATCTTCAGATCTGTGCGTCACTAACTGGACCTGCACAAGTGACATTATAGTTTCAGTCTAATCATAGCACATTATAATTATAATGTCTCTTTCACCCTCTGCATTACTGTACACAGCAAAGTTCAGAAAGTTTGGACTTTTTTTTGTCTGTGAAGTGTCCACAGAGAAGTCAGCATTTATGTGCTCATCTTGTTATTCTACGTCTGGGACACAATGACATGGGAGACTTGTGGTAAATGAGCAGAGGATTTTGCTGGGGCTGTACATTCTACTGTACAAGAGACTTCAAAAGATATAAATGTCACAGAGAAGACAGGAATATACAGCAGCTACCGTCGGAAATGGCTAATTATTAGGTTTTCACATTAGGTAATAATGTGAAATGAAGCTTATGAGAATAACTGAACTCTAAAAATCGGAGAGAGCTCTTTCTTCATGTCTTCCTCTCGGTGCGGCTTCAGGATGGCAGCCTCTTTAACAGCGGGCCGTGCTGGGTCTTGGTCGGGCAGGTTTTATGACCAGAGCTCTGTCATTGCTCTGTACCATCCTACTCCTCCCAGGCTGCCGTCCACCCTGAGGCCCCTCTGTGCCAGCTGTTTCCCTTCGCAGCTCAGAGCACTCCCAGCACTTCAGAGAACAGAGGAGGACACTGCTGTCTTGGTCTGTTTACGGTTTTCAGTAAGAGCAAAATTGGGGGGACAGTTCTGCCGGGCGTCTGAGTTACATTCCCAAAAAATTACAGAGCAGTAGTTCTGGCTCCAGGGCGACATGAAGTAAATCAGCTTGGCCTTCAGCAAGAGCCGTTTCATTTGGGAATTTCAGACTAATTGCTTTACGATTTCATTGCAACTGGAGAGCATCTCTGAGTGGGTCTGACTCAAGCCTTGAGGTTGTGTAATCACATGGTTTCACCAAATGAAGAAACTGACATTAACTGTCAGAGTGACACCACATGTGGCAGGCTGAAGCGTATTGCCTGGTGTTGATGGGTCTCCATTTTAGACGTGATGTTTGTCTTCCAGTTAACCAGGAGAACAAACCTTCGTCACCAGTTTGCTAGGTCAGATATGGATTTACAACAAAGTGATCTCAGCAAAAAGATAGCAGGCGCAGACTGCTTTACTGTTTCCTGCTGTAAAGATAATTGCAGATGTGATGGGGGTGTGGTGGAAGTCAACAAGATTGTTTGGAGCTAGGGCATGTTTGGAGCCAAGCACAAGTCCTGCCGGCTGCTGCCTCCTTGTTATAAATTTCCGCAGACTTGTTGAGGTTTAACAAGCTTTGTGTCACACTTAGGAATTGGTGCCCCTCCTCTGTGGGAAGGCTACCTGATGCAGTTGAGATAGTGCACATACCTGGAACGTGTTGGGGACAGGATGCTGTTTCTGAGCATGTGCCCCTAATTATATGCATAAAGCCATTGTTCTCATGTTGTTGTCATGCTCCTATTCTCTTGCTCATGAATGCCGTCAGTATGCAGCCGCTGATGCTCTCTGCCGCCAGTGTGTAAGAGGCGGGCTGTTTTACGGGGCTCCTTTTGTAGCTTTGCCTGAAGGCCTGTTGTTGTAAATCATGCGTGATTCATAAAAAAACTGGTTCTCCTGTCTGCCAGGTTTCATCTTCACAAACCTCTGAGACGTACAAATAGACTTTGGCCCGCAGCCATACCTCCCTGGAACTTCTTCCTTCACCAAACTGCTCTCCTGTCAACACTCCCCCTCTCACTCAGCCCTCCCACCCAACCCCCCGCCTCCCCTCCCCCCGCTGCCACCAGCTCTGCTGGGCCGTTGATGTTGTTTTCTTTGCGCTTGTCTTTGACTGTCCTCCATGGGAAGTACCTGGCAGCGGATGCATGTGGCAGGCTTTTGCCTGGACACGTCTGTCTCCCCCTTTTATTCTGTCTCCACGGCCACGCACCGTGTCAGCCCCCCCCCCCCCCCCCCCCTGCTCTCCTGTCAACACTCCCCCTCCCACCCAACCCCCCGCCTCCCCTCCCCCCGCTGCCACCAGCTCTGCTGGGCCGTTGATGTTGTTTTCTTTGCGCTTGTCTTTGACTGTCCTCCATGGGAAGTACCTGGCAGCGGATGCATGTGGCAGGCTTTTGCCTGGACACGTCTGTCTCCCCCTTTCATTCTGTCTCCACGGCCACGCACCGTGAGAACTGCAGTATCCGCAGCCATAAAGAGAGTGTGCTCAGGGTTGGTTGGTTGGTTTGCTGTGTGAACAAAGGGATTTAGGCCAAAAGCTGTGTAACTTTTGGCCCAAATCCTACAAAAAGTGTTTTTGTGTGCTTCATTAAAGTCATTGAGAAAATGTAACCTCGACAGAGATGAGAGGAAATTGAGGACATAACTCTGTCTCTGTTCTTGCTCTCTACAGGGTTTTTCAATGCACTGCCATTCCAGCATGTGGTAATCTTCTCAGCCAACGCAGAAGGATTGTGAGCAACACTTTGAGCTACTGACCTTGTCAAAAACCCCGCAAGCTGATCAAATGGCCCACCCTTACGAGCCCTGGTTACGGACAGCCCCACCTAGTGGCAGCTCAGACGACATGAATATCCCCTCCTGGTGGGACCTCCACAGGGATGTCCAAGCAGGGAGCTGGATAGACCTGCAGACTGGTCAGGGTGTAGGCTTGCCTTCGGTGAGTCCAGGCAGTTCAATGGGCTTGCAGTCCTCTTTAGGGCCATATGGCTCTGACCCACAGCTGTGCCCTCTGCCATCAGCTCAACATGCTCCAGCCTCCCACTCGGCTCACCTCTTCCCCCAGGATGGCTTCAAGATGGAGCCACTTGCCCCCGAAATGCTGCAGCAAGAACCATTTTCTCTGGAGGAACCACAGGAGACCTCCGTCTCTGCCCGTCCCAAACCACAGCGCCGCTCCTCATCCAGAGGCGCCGGTCAGGCCGCATGTCGCTGCCCCAACTGCGTCCACGCTGAACAGCTAGGCCAGAGCACCGATGACAGCAGAAGGAAGCACATGCACAACTGCCACATTCCCGGCTGCGGCAAAGCCTATGCTAAGACCTCCCATTTGAAGGCGCATCTACGGTGGCACAGTGGCGACAGGCCATTTGTCTGTAACTGGCTCTTCTGTGGCAAAAGATTCACACGCTCTGATGAACTGCAGCGCCACCTTCAGACACACACTGGAGCTAAGAAGTTCAGCTGCGCATTATGCCCTAGAGTGTTTATGCGCAATGACCACCTGGCAAAGCACATGCGCACACATGAATCCCCTCCAGGACAAGGAGAGGAGAGGGTAAACGGAGATGGCAGGATGGATAAGGGCTTTGAGGCGTCCACACCTCCTCAGTCATCCTCAAACATGCCTGTGTCTGACACCACAGAGACACAGATGAAGCTGAAATGTGAGACAGACCCCTCAGTGTCCAGTGTGACAGGGCAGTCCAGCTAATTTCATCATTCATCCGAGGTTACCCTGGCCCCCTCTCCGTCACGGAGGAGTCATAGATTTACAATAGAATAGAGGAATGTGTGGAGTTTTACTGATCAAAGCTGGGTGGAAATGGGCTAACTCAGTGACAACCTGTGACATGTTAGAACACAGAGAGCAAATATGTGGTTTAGTGGTGAATTAAACGTTTCTCTGTCTTTACTAAAGGTGAAAAGTGGTGAAGCAGGCCAAAAGAGCTGAGGCTGCCACTTGTTTCTGGACTTCCATTGCTGCTAGAGTTGCTCCTAGTCCAACTGAAGGTGGCTGTTTACAATGGATTGGAAAATATGTGTATGGAAAAAAGAAGGGGAAGTGTTTGTCCCCAGCACAGTTTAAGTTCAGTTTTAAAGGCAGAGCAGAGATTATATTGGGTTTTTTTAGACTGCCAATGACTGTGCAATTTGTGACAATACACTGGAATATAATAATAGCATTTTGTTATAAAGGTCAGTAGCTGTTTGCATGCGTACTGGTACATGCCACTCGGCAGGGTGTGTGTACGCTGGTATGTAAGTAATTCAAATGGAACAAAAACAAAATGAAAGCACAGGTAATGATGTGCAATGGCAGTGTCTTGTGATACTCCAAACTAAGATATAACTAACAAACTATATAATATAATATAATATAATATAATATAATATAATATAATATAATATAATATAATATAATATAATATGATATAATATAATATAATATAATATAATATAATAGGTTATAAGTTCAGGTTATCAGACAGAACTGAACAATGCAAAGAACCACAAAGTGCTACAATAATGTGGAAAAGGTAACCTCTCAAATCATGACAAAGTAAGGCTGATAAATGAAAGTGGTAATAGCAGCTAGAGACAGCGTCTCTGTTTGGTAAGAATGAGAAGATGAGAAGATGCTGAACGAAACGATGCTGGACATTGGGAGGAAATGCTGCCTGGCTTAATGAATCATGGTTCCTGCTGGGACATGCTGATGACAACAGCCATATCTGCACATACACAATTCCACAGCTCCACCCTGTCAACACATCAGTCTGCTGTGTTGAATGAAACTTCCAGCACAAAACAGAACTTCATTACATCATAGGTCCAAGAACGTACCATAATCCAGTGGCCTATGCAGTCCCAAGATTTAAAGCTGCACTTATTAATATTTTTAAAACAATGGATCAAATGACTGTGTACTGTGAAAGACACTGGTCGCAGTGACAAACTTCAGATCATTATTGTCTGACTCTGCAATTCCCCATACTTGCACTTTTAGCATATTTGAGCCCATTGTTTGATTACCTCCAACAACTTCATTGTTTTTGGTTTAGTCCCACCACTCATCCAGCAGCAAGCACCTGGTGTCAGCAGATAAACTGGTAACTAGCTAGCTAATGGGACTATGTTTTGTATCACAATTCTACAACAGAAACTTATCATCTGTGGACGCAAACAATCAATATGATCCTTTTGAATCAAGTGGACTGATACAGTCTTCCCAAATATTGTCAATTTTTACATTTTATAAACAAATGTTGTTGTGTCTGACCTTGCGCTGTTTCACATCCATTTTGAAAGGTTTTTTTTGTCGTAAAGTGAGAACCATTTGACTAGCATTAGACGAGCATGCAGAATGGGACTATGTTATTAGCAGAACATATGAAATAAATTGGAAACGAATAACACTCTCAGCAGAATTTCTTTACGTTATTTGTTCGGGATTGTTCTTCATAATCAGTACACTCTATGATCAGTAGTTTTCTAGCAACCATTGTGTGCAGCTGTACACTTTAAAACACTGTTAGGATGTATGTAAGCCATCGCAGACATTAGGCTGAGATTTCTACTTATTAGTGAACGTCCATTATTGGAGGTTCAAGGTTACTGTATTTATGTATAGATGATAAGAAGTGAAAGATAGTGATTACACATCAGTCAACTATTACATAATAGCTATTATTATTATTTTTTGTTGATGTTATAATAGATAGGCTTCTATTGTGGTCAGTAGAACAAAATGAACAACTTTTTTGAATTGGTTACTGTAGTAAATGTTTCAGTTGTGGAGATTGTAATAAGTTTAAAAACTTTTACTAAGTTAAGTATCATTGTGTAATAACTTGTATTTAATCTGTTATTGTCCTTAATTAAATAAAAACTATATTCTGTGTTTGCGTCAATGCTTTATCAATGAAGAACAAGATGCTTCTTGTTTTGTAAAAAATAAAAATAATCAAAACCTAAATAGGACTTGTTTTTGTAGTAGTTTTAGTAGTAGTACTAGTATTGACAGTATTAGGGGTAGTATGAGTAATATTTTGGTTGGAGTTTGTTGGCACAAACTTTTTATTTGTCAGTGGCAAGCAAAAGAATTATGTTACTGCATTTTTTTTACTTTGAATTTGTCCTTGAAAATAAATTAATAAATACTGGCATTATTTATCTATTTATGTACAAACCAAAGAGTGGTACAATTTCAAAATGACAATATTATTTATGCCATAATTTGTTTAGAGGTGTCGTTGGCATTTTGTAAACGGTTTCCTGTCAACACTCGAAAACGGCAAGAAACCGTGGATTTCTGATGTTACAACTATTGTTACTACTATTGCCTTCAGGCTCAGGGAGGAAGCAGACATCAAGCTTTTTCTTTTGTTGAACGGAAAAGAACGTTTAGTTGTGCTACGCATTTCCATAAAGAATTAAAATTTCAACCAGAAATACAAGCCGCACTTTACAGGAAAGGCCAGAGCAGACTCTACCTGCTACGGAGGCTAAGGTCCTTTGGAGAGCAGGGGGCGCTCCTGAGGACCTTTTATGACACTGTGGTGGCATCAGCCATCTTTCATGGAGTGGTCTGCTGGGGGACAAGCATCTCGGCAGCTGACAGGAAGAGACAGGATGCCCCCTGGAGCCAGTGCAGGTGGTGGGAGAGAGGAGGATAACAGCCAAGCTGTTGTCCATGATGAAGAACGACTCCCACCCCCTGCAGGACACTGTGGCAGCACTGCGGAGCTCCTTCAGTGACAGACTCCTTCACCCAAAATGTGTGAAGGAACGTCACCGCAGATCCTTTCTTCCAGCAGCAGTCATACTCTACAACCAACAGTTCTCCTAGTAGACCACAACATACAACACACACAACACACAAACCAAATGCTGCTACACTGTTGCACTGTATTTTTTTTGTATTGTGTACATTGCTGCATTGTTGCACATTGTTATATATGTATATAGGAGATATATTTAGTTTTTTCTGAGATGTCTAGTGTTTTTATTGCAATTTCTTTATTTTTTATTTTTATTTTTTACTACTTTTTTCTATTATCTGTTTAATACACACTGCTATCCCTGTGGCTGCTGTAACGCCGAAATTTCCCCAATGTGGGACGAATAAAGGTATATCTTATCTTATCTTATCTTATCTTATCTTATCTTAAGCTGTTCATACACTGTTAAGTCCCTGACAGTGCAGCAGCGGCGGACCGTTTTAGCGTGGCACCGTGAACTGAAACCGGAACAGGAATTAAACAAAACAGGAAAGTCGTCACGCACGGACGACGTCACCACATTTCGTGCGGCTCTGCGTTGTAGCTAACGTCAAGATTTCGCCGTCTTATTTCTTTTTTTACACGAAAAGACAGTTATCTTCAGTACCATTTCTTTTTGGATTGAAACGACGACTATTTCAAGATGGGGGGCGGCGATCTGGTAAGTTTGAGCTAACTATCCAAGATAAGCGTTTTCATCGAAATGTATAGACTAAAAAACAAGCTCCACATATACTCCACACTATGGCTGTTGTTTTAAGATATATACGTCAATATGTTTCGGGAACGAGCTACATTTTAGTAAGACCATGTCTTACGCAGCTTTGAAGCAGTAAATGTTTTAATTGCCACTAATAAGTTACAGCAAACCTAGTTCAAATTAGCATAATGTTAGCATCCCTGACATTACATCAGAGTCCTTACATTAGCTAAGGTTTTCTTTAAAACGTTTGTACTCATTCTGTTCTTTAAAAAAAGTGTTGGTTTACAGGATATGACTGTTAAACTGATTTAAAATGCACATTAAGGTAGCACCTGATGTAGCAACTTACTTTCTCCTTGTCTTTTGACAGAACCTGAAAAAGAGCTGGCATCCCCAGACTATGAAAAACATTGAGCGTGTTTGGAAAGCTGAGCAGAAACATGAGGCTGAACGCAAGAAGATTGAGGAGCTCCAGAAACAGCTGAAAGACGAAAGAGCTCGAGAAGAAATTGTCAAATATGCAGAGGACACTGGTGCCATTAGGTTAGTTGTCTCTTCTAGTATCAAGAACAATGTTTTGGTATTAAGGTAAAAGAGTAGTGCATAAATCATGTATTTTTCAATGACAGAAAGAAAGATGATCGTCTGGACTGGATGTACCAGGGCACTGCTTCACAGGTGTCAAGAGATGAGTATCTGCTTGGACGTCCCATTGATAAGAATATAACGGACCAATATGCGGAACCAGAGAGCGGGCCATCAGCTGACACTGGCCTCCTACCTGGGTCCATCTTCAACCCATCCACCCCTGCCTCCAGCAATGACCTGGCTGCCAAGATCAGGGAAGACCCCCTCTTTCAAATCAGGTAAGTTTCATTCAACATGTACTGAATCTATGTTTCATTGCTGCAGGTTAGTTAATATTTGTTTGTGTTTTTAAGGAAACGAGAGGAAGAAAAGAAGAGGGAAGTCTTGACTAATCCGGTGAAGATGAAGAAGATCAAGGAAATGGTAAAATTAACATTTTAATTTCAGTTCATGGTAAATTAATTTAAATGTCATAATGTTCTTTAGTTTGTTATATTTTTGATTGGTTTAAACAACTTGTACATGCATTTAAGTATTTTGGCCGTATTAGCATTGTTTTAACATTATATCCAATCATTATTTAAACATGATAGTAATTGGTTGGCGTAGCACCGTATCAAAATATTTGTTGCTTCTCTCACAGCTACGTCAGAATCTCAACAGCCGTGACAAGAAAGACAAGAAAAAGAAAAGGAAGAAGGAAAAAAAGGAGAGGAAAGACAAAGAGAGAAGAAAGGAAAAGAAGCACCGGTATTCAGACTCGAGTTTGGATGAGGAAGATGAGAAAAGACAAAGGTAGAAGATTGTTTAAGAAATGATAGGAAAATCAGACCAATGATACAAAACAAAAGATATTGTCTACAAACACAGAAGATGAGGAGTCTTTTATTTCAGGTCAGTAACCTCGATTAATTTATTGTCTATTTTAGGTCACATTCTCAAGATGATTCTTCATTAGACACAAAGTCTCGCAGCCACCATCTTCCAGGCTACGGTCTACAGGTCTGTAAGGAGCAGTGATTTACTAATGCATTTTACACTGATGTGCTGATTTATTTTACACTGAACCAGAAGTAATGTCCTAACGTTAAATCTGTTCCTCACAGCTTCCTGACTGCAAAAACCATGTGTCCTCACACAAACACGCGTCAGAGCCCCGTAAGAGGAGCCGCTCTCGATCACCTCACAGGAGCTACAGGAACAATCACGCCTCCACCTTTTCTTCACATAGAAGTGACAGGAAGGTTGAGGCCAGAGGGTCCAGCCCAAAGGCAAAGCATTACCACAGACAGATGAACCACGTGTCTAAGTACGATTTTACAGTCCTTCAGAAAGCATATACACTGCACGTGTACAGTCTATGACTGTCCTTAATAGACTAAATTCTGCATTATTTTGACAACAGTATTTACATGCACATGTTAACATTTTGGTATTATACCAATACTCAATGCTACACATGACACCACAGCAACAAAAGTTGAAATTTTCCACTTAAATTTGTCCTTTGTCTGACTGTAGTTTAAGGATAATCAGAGAACTCTGTCATTCACCACTTAAACTGAATCATTTCCATTAAGCTTTCTTCCCTTTTTTGTTTAACATAGGAAGCTTTCTGCAGAAGATCTGGAGCGAAAGAGGCAGGAGATGATGAATGAGGCCAAGCAGATGGATAAGGACAGGGAGAATAATGTACGGAGATACAAGAGGCAAGACGAGCAAGAAAAGTGTGACCAGAGTTCCAAACATGAACTACATGCTAACTTCATCCAGTAAGTTTCTGAGCAAAACGGGACATCTCTGCACTGGTTTAAATGCACTAACAATGTTTAGTGTTTCAAACATTTGCTATCATTTACACTTACTTTGTTTCTTTGGCTCTTGCAGTAACATGAGGTTGGAGAGTGCTGCCACCAGTTCCTTAGAGGATAGAGTGAAGAGGAATATCCACTCCATTCAGAGGATACCAGCCTCCTCGGACAACTTCATGAAGAGATGAAGACACAACACATTTTACTGCACTGTGTATGAACTGTGTATGAACATTTACTACACTGTGTTTGAACTGATTGAAAACACCTGAAAAGAGAAAATGTGCGATGTGAGTCTTACAGGATTCAAACATGGAACCACTCATTTTGAGGATATTTGATTGGGTCTAGTGAAACTGTTGTAAGCTGGCTGCCCTTTAAGGTTCAAAAGCTCTAAACTCAGAATACTGTTTTTGTTTTTAAAGTGTAACGGGGCTGATTTTATTTTTTAAGTTTTTTGTATAATATGTTTGGTATAGGCTGTATTCCTGTGAGTAGCAAGTGGAATAAAAAAACAAATTTCACAATTGGTGATTTTTTTTCCCCCCTCATGTCATCTCCCACGTTGCCATTCGAATTCTGCTGTTATTATCAGGATATGTAATGAAAAAGTATTTCACTTGAGCAAAAATCTTGAGAAGTGGGATACTACTAAGTACCTTCTACTAAGTAGAGATTTAATCTTTCAGAAAAAACAGACTTTGTCGGTCAGAATTTCAACATTTCACAGCATTATTTGTTAACTGATTTAATAGATATGGTTGTAGAAACGGGAGTTAAAAACTGGGGATGTGGTAGAATAAGCAAGGTGCAAGAGGAGCAACTCATAAGCTCAGCATATACATATCTTACTGTATACTTTATGCATTTGTATTATAGCAGTGAGTATTTATTTGTTTCTCTTTACACATACACATACTGTGTTGTCCTACAAATCTGTCAAGCTGTGCAATTTCATTTTCACTGTGCAAACTATACCTTGCAGGCATCCTGTGTCACTTTTGTGTGCAAATATTTTCTTGTACGTTTTTACTTTGTTCAGCCCTTTTTTATTTGTAGTTTGTAAGTTATATCTGTCTTATATCTTGTCTAAGACTTTGACTTACAGCTGCTATAACAAGGACTTACATCAATAAAGTTTATCTTGATACTTTTGAGTACGGATCAGAACTTCTTTCAAGTTTTTTTGGTTTAGTCAGTCATTATTATTATTATTCAAATTGCAGAAACCCTACAGCGACGTTTAAAATTTGGTAACTATTTCGCGAGGCTTAGCAGAAAACTTAACAGCGACAGAACCGCATCACCAGGGACACACTGCAGGTTTTGATTTCATTTTTTATTCGCCTCAACCAAACTATGCATACGTCATCCATATTATCCAATGGTTGTAGCACTAAGTATTACGCGCCGTTCATCGAGCCAATTACCTCCATGGACGTGATGACGCAGTAAAGCGTGTTAGACTGAATTCTATGTTTCTAAATTGTGTAGTCACTGCAGGAAGCTATTCGTGCTTAGATATAGCCGACAGGAAAATTTTGCAAGCTCCAGGGAACACACTAAAAAACATTCACCATGGTAAGAATAGTGCATATTGTTTTTCATTGTGACGATTTTTAGTTTACAAAGCTGAGTTTCGCTATTACGGCTATCAGAAAAAAGGCGTAGCTAAGCTAATGTTAGCTCATTGACATTTCTAGCATCGGATCTTGAAGTTGGCTAATATTCCACGCTAGAATTTTCAAATCAGTTAAATCAGATCAATTTCTCTCAATATTCTTATATTAGAGTAATGGTTCAGCTAATATCACAGAATAATAGCTGGTCTCGGCCGGAATGCTAAATACTTAGCTCAACACATCACCAATCATCTGTTATGTTGTCGTGTCTGTCGGCGCATAGTATACAATGTGCAGCATAACTTAAACATTTTCCGTAGACGATTTGTCGGTGGCTTTGAAATTTGCGTTCATTAAATTTAAAAAGTGAGTTTACCTCGAGCTGTTGCTTTTAGACTCGATAAACGTGTGTGTCACTTCGGCCTACGCTGTCACGTTTATTGGCTGGAGCGTCAACCGGATATGGTACGAAACTAGGCAGATATCCACAAACTGAACACTGGAGTAAAGTTACTTTGTCAGATAAATTTCATTGGATTTACATATTTGTCTCTTAATTTGAATGTCCCGCCTGTATGTTCCTATTAATCCCGATCTTTTGTTCTTTTATTAGTAACAGCTGCATGTTTTACATGCACCACTGACACCACTTTTCCCCCTCTTGTCTTCTTGCAGTCTATTATGTCCTATAACGGAGGGGCCGTCATGGCCATGAGGGGCAAGAACTGTGTGGCGATAGCAGCAGACCGCAGGTTTGGCATTCAGGCTCAGATGGTCACCACAGATTTCCAGAAGATCTTCCCCATGGGGGAGAGGCTGTACATTGGGCTTGCTGGACTGGCCACTGATGTTCAGACAGTGTAAGTGTGATACATGCAGATGGTTACAAACAGTGATTTTGGAACACGTTTGAAGTGTTAAATTCATTATCATATGGATAGCGCTTTTTCCAGAAATCAACATAAATTAGCGGTAGTGGAGTAAATTGATAAATGTGGCATTATGTGATGTTATGATGATGAATCAAGACTGATTAATCGGCAAGTTCTGTCTGATAACACTGTTGTTTACTTCACATCTTTGCATTGTTTGTAGATCCCAGAGGCTAAAATTCAGACTGAACCTGTATGAGCTGAAGGAGGGTCGCCAGATCAAGCCCAAGACCTTTATGAGCATGGTGTCCAACCTATTGTATGAAAGGAGGTGAGTGAGTGGAACATGCTTCCGATCTGTTCATTTGTCTACCTATGGAATGTATTTTTGAATTGATGTAAGACTGGTGGGATTCTTTGTATGATCTCTTTGTTAGGTTTGGGCCATACTATATTGAGCCTGTAATTGCTGGACTAGACCCCAAAACCTTTGAGCCATTCATCTGCTCCCTGGATTTAATTGGCTGCCCCATGGTGACAGAAGATTTTGTTGTGAGCGGCACCTGTTCAGAGCAGATGTACGGCATGTGTGAGTCTTTGTGGGAGCCAGACATGGTAAGTAGTGGGAAGGCTGTTACTGTCGCAAATTCAGTTTGATTAAAGGATAATTATCGACAGATAATACCAGTTCCTTCACATGCTAATAAGTATTTCCTCATTCTACACATGCAGTGATTGCAATGTTCTTTATCCTAATAGGGAACCTGTGGTTGACTTTTTTTGGGCATTTAAATTAAGTTCATGCGTGGTATGGAAACAGTAAGACAAATAAGACATATTTCTGTTGTGGGCTTGTGTGTTATGAGCCAAATGGGCTACCTTGTAAAGACACTCCCTATTCTTGTGCAGTGTGTCTTTCAGTTTGACACGAGTAAAACAATTGTGTTGGATCATGCAGGAACCCGAGGACCTGTTTGAGACCATCTCCCAGGCAATGTTGAATGCAGTTGACAGGGATGCAGTGTCTGGTATGGGAGTAGTTGTACATGTCATGTAAGTACAGTAATTACATGCACAGTAAGCACAGGATCAGTAGTGGTGAATTTACAGGTTTGCAGTGATTGACAGTCTTGCCTTGTCTCTGACAGTGAGAAGGACAAGATCACAACTCGAACTCTGAAGGCCAGGATGGACTAGAATGTATCTCTACACTTCAACACAGATGTTTTGTATAAAAGTGATAAAAAAAATGCTTGTACTTCTCTTGTTTTCCTATTGATACTGTTCAATAAATAAATCTAGGTTTAAACAATGGTCTTGAATCACGTCATTCGAACACAGACTTTACTGCATTTAACTTAGGCATCATACTTAGTAACTGACATTAATATACACTGTATGAAGAATTCCAGAAAGGTAGATTTGATGTGATTACACATGAGTAGCTAGAGCTTTTGAACTAACTCAGTTTTCACCAGTGTCACATCAAAGGCAGCATCAGACTAATGACTCACTGCTTGGGTATTCTCAAGTGGTTGTCTTCAAAACTGGGCAACCACGGAGATACCTGAAGAGCCAGCCCCAATGTCGCCTCTAAACACAACCCTTGCCAGCAACAGTGTTCAGAAGTTCTCTCTGTCCTTTTATTTTCTTAATAATTTTGTTTGAACAAAGGCCAGGGTCTGCACACTTACCATGCCACAGAGGACTTACAAACCACATATTTTGTCAAAGAATGTTTAACTCCAGGAAAAGTAACCCTTGAAATTTAAATTTTGTCACACTTTAAGTGACAGCACTAAAAATACTACATGACCAGTCACTGCAGTAATAAGCAACCGAACATCACAAATAAGATAAAACTCCCTTTAATATGCAATGAATCATTTTCAAGTAACCTTTTTCTAATGTCTGTTGGTAACAAAACAATACTGTATACAAACACAAAATTGCTACATTAATGTAAACAAGATATAAAAATGATCCTTATGGTAATAAAACAAGTATCTGCGGCAGAATTCCCCTTTAATGTATTTTTTTCTTAGCCCAACCTCCACCTAGCTCACGGTTAAAATTTCAAAAATATTCAAAAACTATATGGCAACAAAACATTTAAACACCTATTTTTTGTCTTTTTTGTTATTTTAATAATAACACTCAGATGCTCGGTTTCAGTGGTTTGATGTATCAACTTACTGGTGTCTCATGTACACATCAGCCATGCATTTTTGATATTGCATTCAATTACTTAATACACATTACATATCAATGTCTATCCACTGTCGTTCCAATTAATCAGTGGTACTTATTTTTTGTTACAGAGAGAAAAGCCTGATGGCGACTGTTGAGTCTATCATGCAATCTGACCTTTCTGCATCTGTGTGTTGTTTACATTTGTGTGTGTTTGTGTAGTAGAACTCATAAGAACAACACCATGAACAGGAACAGAAGAGACTGTAGTAACAAACTAGTAACTGCTGAAGCTGACACACTTGTTAAAGGCATTAGTGAGACAGTTTCCGTGCTGGCAAGAGGGAAATTAGTTGAGGAGGACTGAGAGCAGAAAACTCATGAAAAAAACAACAAAAAAAGGGAGATTATCGAGATGTAAATCCAAATTCAGTGAGAGGTATCATGTTTTTTTGTTTTTTTTGCAGTGGATGAGGAACCAGGGACGTGATGATGTCTTTCTGAGACAGTAACAGGCTTAGTGCATCCATTGTGCCAAACTGGTTCTGGCGGTGGGAGGAGACAGGAAGTTTTTTTTCTTTGTTTGAAAGGGTGAAGAGGCAGAGGGAGATGGGCCAACACCAAGGTGAGAGAAGAGAAATAAGTGCGTGGCTTTTGACAGGTTGGCTGGCTCGGCTGGGAGAGGGGAAATGAGTCTATGATAAGATGTTGGACATGAACTCATAGAATCGTTTGGAGTACTGCTCTGGGTTCACTGTTGAGATTTCGGCCCCTGCCTGAGAGACAACAAAAAAGCAGATATGTGCTCTAAAAGATGCCAGTCATATTGTCCTTATTCTTGCTTTATTTCTAAATTACAAAACAGTCGCTGGAAATCAAACTAACTTACAACGGAGCATTAGGGCCACAATGATTTGATTTTTTATGATAATTTTTTTTTTTTTTTTTACCCAAGTTGAGACCAGTAAATTGGCCTGAGATGAAAGAGAACCTGTGTTTACTGCAGGGAATGTGAGAGAAATGTCTGTGAAGCTCATGTAAATGTCAGGGCTGTGCTGTGCCTCACTCTTCCGTCTAGTTCTTTCTGCAGAATAGATGCATTTTCTTGCATATTCTTTTCAACATCCTGATACTGATGACAATATGGTGCTGATGTGCCAAAATATTGTCTCCTTGTTTGTAAAACCTATACTGAAGTACAACTTCACCAAATGCTCCACGTCCCTCATTGTTAAAACATTACGTCTTTTTTTCTTAAATTTACGACTTTTTTCGCATAAATAAAGACTTTATTCTCAAAAATTTACGACTTTAATCTTGAAGTCTGTTAAAAAATTGTTTTCTCAATTTGGCCCTAGTACTCCGTCGTATTAACTCTCGCTACCTTGCAAACTTCTTCTAAAAAATTAAAACCATCTTTGTCCAGACTTGTCTGTGTCTGTAGTAATTCCTGTCCATACTAACATCTCAATGACTTAAAATGTGTATCACATGACCATTCATGCACACTGGGCATGTGGACAGCTTTGTAAAGAGGAAGCAGATTGTCTGTTATAGTGATATGTAAATGCAGTGATCCTGTTATTTGACTGACAAGTGAAACTGAAACTCATGGAGCAGTAATGTTATCAGCACTACTTATGCACAGCTGCTAGTCAAGTTGTGACTGTAAAGAACCAATCAAAATCCCAACTTTGCGTTCAGACTCACCCCATGTTTCACAGTTTTGGCAGCATGTGCAGCTTTCTTCTTAGCGTCATAGTGCGTGAGGATGTCAATAATAGCCATGAAGTATACCTCCTTCTTCACAGCACCTAGTAAAAGAATAGCTTACTTTACTTTCACCTGATAAAACCATGATAAAAGATGCAGTGCTATTGTTTCTTTGTGTTAGATTTTTTTTATGCACATTCTTACAGCTAGAGTTGGACACAGCATCCCACTCTTTACCTGAGAGTAGATTGTTACACCTACCAAAAGCGCCGGACATTTAAAGGAAATGCGGCAACTGGTGAAAAGCCAATAATATGCCTTTCTGAAACAAACAGGTCACCTGCAGCTATGCTCACTACGTCAGATGGATGTCAAAGACATTGCTCACTGTCTTGGCTCTTGATTGCGTAAACATCCACTGAGGGGTCAAACTCCCCAGGGCCAAAGAATCCTCCACAGTTGAGAGGGTTTCCGGGACTGTCAGGTGGTGTGCCGAAGGAGCCGGTGAGCACGCCTCCACCCATCCCATCGTTCTCATAGTCCTCATCCTCTCCAGCACCCTCCACATCCATCTCCTCCTGCTCTGCCCGCTCCACATCATGAATGCCCACCAGGAGACTGTAGTCCATGATCTTCAGTGTGGCCAGGAACTGGCAAACATGATAACCACAGAAAACCCTCAGTTAGTCCCTTTATTAACACATCTGCTTCATTATTTAAGTGTGGCTAACAATATTAAAATATCTGTTTGTTTACCTTTTAGTAAATTATGGCTTTAAACAATGTCCCCATGGTTAGTTAAAAATATAATAACAGCCTTCAAAATGGGACACCTCACTGTATGAGAATGCTTAACCCATGCCTCAGTTCAGTTTCACATTAGACTGGTTGAAAATGGGGATATATTTAGTACCTCTACATCTCGTTTTAGCTTCTCCAAAAAGTACTTCTTGTTGTCATCTCCTATCTGCAGCTTCTGGCCTTCATTCAGGAAGTCATTGTCTTTAAAAGTTGGGAGTTCTTTAGCCTAAGCAGAGAAGTCAGTTTGAAATAGAAGAAAACTCCAGAATCTAAGATACACCTGGTAACATGGACAACTTGATACAACTCGAAGAGTTTAGGAGGATCGATAGATTCTGTTCATTATTTTTACATTATATCAAATACACAGAAATTAATGTCCGACTGGGTTTCAGCAATGACAGTGAATTACTGTCAAACAGAGCTTTACTAACTGCACAAGAACAAAAATACACCTGTGTACTTGCAACTACTTAATTTATCTTTCATTTGACAAGTTTGTCTCAGAGGTTTCGCTCCATCGTGTCAGCAGTTGTTAATGCACAGAAATAAGACAAACCTTTTCCTTGTCGCTGGCTTCCCTTGAGACTGTAGAACCCTACACACAAAGAAAAAATAATAAATCAGAGGGCTTATTAGCATATTCTCCTTCTTATCCTCCATCTATCCGTCATCTTTTTTTAAACTGTCAGTGTTAGAAAGCTGTGGTTGTATTCTCTAAAAAGTACTTGGCAGGACGACAGGCATAGACGAAGACGGGTTTTTTGTAGGGGAAAGTTTTGGTTTAACACTATGATTAAGGTCTAACAATCCAACACATTGAGTATACAGTGAAATTCACATCTTACCTTCAGGTCATATTTGCGATGTACAGTTAGGCGATGGCTAAATACATTCCGCGTCACCACCATGTAGGTCTCCACCCCGTCCACCGTTAGCCTGTACATGCCCAGGAACTGAGGGAGCAGCGTGTTGCCATGACACTCCACTATAAACTGGAGACAATCAGGTGAGGAGGGTACAGAGAGTAACAGGAAGGAAGGGATCATATATAAAGAATGAAAACTCATTTTAAAGTGGACACTACTTATATCACTTCAGCCTTGCTACATCATTTACATGCAAGAGTTAAGATTCAAATGGAGGGGAACTTTTTTTGACTGACTGATGCTCTCAAACATTCCCTAAATCCTCTACATAAACAGCAAATATGTTGGCTACAACAGAATATGAAAGCAACAGTAGTGTAAAGGTGTCTACCTGGTGATATTTCTTTAGGATATTGTGCATCTCAGCGATGTCCTCACTGGACACGGTTTTGATTACAAAACGATGGTCATAGCTGCACAGGAAGCGGTTGCCAAAGCGACCCTGTGAGTCGCTGTTGAGTGGGGCGCTCCTGGTCAGAGAGTTCTACCAAAGAACAGATAACTTGATACTTTCATACATCATCATTCATTTATTCAACCAAGTTTTTTGTGTCAGACAGCTACTAGTGCCTCACCTGATAGTCCTGATCATCGATGCAGAACCTCTCCCTCAGGTTCCTGAACACCATGGGACAGTACTCTTTGAACTTAAAGCGACTAGGCAGGTTTTCTCTGACAAGGGAGAACAATGACAACAGGACACACAGCAGTGGTTTTCCAGTGAAAATCAATTCAAAAACTAGGGGACCAAATGACTAAACAATACAATGCAGATGTGACAGATGTGCAGCTAAATATCAGCTCATTGTCCACATACATTTGCTCTTGTCAGCATAACTTTAGGAGCTGCCTATTTACTCAATGAAAATATGATACATCACAGAGAAAGGCAAAGTAAACCTTGACATCAGGTTTACTAATCTACACCTCTTCTTCTTCTTAGTCTAGATACTAATCTACTGAATTCATTCTCAATCACACTTGAACCCAAATCTCTATCCATGTTCAAAGTAAACATACATGTCAACTTAATTATGACCCTTAGTACAATAAACATCTCATTCCTAATGGCAGATATTGTGTCAGTACGGCTTTGTCCAAAAAAAGAATTCACACATCAATACAAGAAACTATGCCAGCAAACCAGAGATATTTTTCTGTGAAAGCCCAAAACTGCAATATTTTGTAACAACGGTAAATGTCTTCAAAATCATGACAACCACGACACAAAATAGACTGACAAACTGCAACAGGGTGTTAAAGTTAAAACTAAAACAGACGTGATAAAACAATGAGTGAGACATCTCTACATCTCTACTATTCTCTACCTGACAGGTAGAAAACTCTAACTCCCTGTGTCAGTCCCGCACTACTACTTTTTCATGAGGATGATTTGAATTGCAAAGTCATTCAGTTAACTGTTCAGCGGAGCTCTAACAACAATCTTTGTCTGCGACACCAACCCGACCCCCTGTAACATCTCTGTTGTCACCACCATCACTCACCATCTTGTTTATGAAACCAGTTAGAGTTCTGCTTTGTAACATTAAGCATTATCATGTTGGAAGTAGAATCCTAAATTGTTTTATATTTAGGGAGCCCAAATTGCTCAGTAAATATAAAACGCATGTTTGTGAGAACAGCTGACTGCGACCTGTTGTGTTAGATGCTTTGAGTGTGAGGTAAGACAAGAGAAGCCCTACATAATTTAAGTCCATTGCCAATCTCATAATGACTGACTGGTATTAAGGGCCCAAAATGTGCTGAAAACACCCCCCCCCCCCTCAACTCAGCACCAGGCTGAAGTGTAATCACTGAATTAATGCAGCCGATGACAAAGTCAAATGGTAACATCAATGTCCCTCAGCACAGACTCGATCGCCATCTGCCTTAAATTTGGACATGTTGTGCGTTCTGTTCATTATGTAACAGACTGCGGTTATAAGTCACTATATGTTTCCTGTCTCCATAACTGCTGCTGACTGGATGCTCCATTCTGAGTAAAAACTGTACAGCGTCAATTATAGAAACACTGAAACCAGCCTTTCTGATGTTTGATGATATAGATCTGCAGCACTTTATGAACTACATTATTGCCACATGACTGGGAGATCAGATTGCTGAATATGCAAGAGTACACATACATATAAGCGGTCAGTGGGTGGATTATCATATATAACAGGGGCATCATCATTGCAGGAAACAATTCTATCATTCAGTTTGGGGGTGACAGCAGGTGACTTTTTTTTGTTTACACTTGGATATAAGAGATGATGATCAATAAGCTGTGATGTACCTACTTGTTAAATAGGTGGTTGTCCACTTTGATCTTACTGTAGGCTTTAAAGTCATCTGGCATCAGCATTACTGGTACAGGCACATTACTTAACTCGTTAATCTGAAGGAAACAAAGGATAAAGAAAGAGACAGAGCTCAGACAAGAGCACGAAGAAGAGAGTAAACAGCTAACGTAACAGACAATTCAATTATTTTTCTTGATAAGGGTTGTTTTAATAATATGCTAAAACATTGAGTGCGTATTGTGAAGTTGTAGTCAAACAAATCAAAAGTCTCATATCCGATCCTATGATAAGGATTAAACTGAGAGATTATGCAGAAGCCTTATAAAGAGAGTAGAGCCGTGATCACCCATCACACACCCCTCAGTTTTCAAACACAATAACTTGTGTCAGTTTTATGTGACCTGTACACACAGTACCAAATCTCAGCCAGTGTTTACCAGTGGCAATCATTAACTCTGTGGCCAGAAAACAGGCTGACTACGCTATTTCAATTATGATGTACACAACCATACAGAGGAAACTGGGTATGGGGTACACCAGAGACACCATTACTGCCAGGGAGAGAATTACAAACTAGTCTTGAAGCTGTGCTGTATCTGAGCAACCAACCATTTGCTGCCCTGACATTAAACAAAAATCAGACTGGTTTCCAGAAGATTAAAGACGTCAAACTAAGTATTGTACAACACCTAAACACTAAAGTGACACTGTGCATCCCAGCTACAGCAGGATTAAAAATGGATGCACTTTCCGACTGGAAGCGGGGTGCTTTGAAGCGAAGTCCGTTTGATGTTTCAAATCAGCTTCCACCCACATTTCAAATCACCAGGCCTGTGTGTTGCACCCACACACCCACTGGTAAAGTTCACCCACTGAAGCTGGAGATGCTGCAGTGATAGCCATATCATTAGCTGCTTCCACAGTTCTTAGGTCGCATGCATTTTATTCACCACTTCTTCTTCATTTCACTGGCTGCTGGAGAGGGTTTGTGTTGGTTTTATATATATATACACTCTATTCACAACAACAGCTTTGTAAATTAATCATCTTGTTGAGTCACTAACATTTCAGGCTAAAAAGGTGTTTTAAAAGTTCAAATAAAACTGTGCAGTGATTCAGTGAGCAAGTAGCAACTAGTCATTTTACCACTCACATTTTTGTTTTGATATCACTATATCAACTAAGCCACAATGCAGATACTAGACGCAACTTCTTTCAGGTCAAATCAAAAGATTTCCAGCCTACACATAGGACTGTCACACCTGACAGGCTGCTTTTCACACATCCATGACATCCACTGTGCCACGCTGAGTGCAGCATAACAGGACTTCAATCTAAAACACGCCGGATCCATCTTTAAGAGCTGAATGCAGCCTCCACTGTGCCTTTCATAGCAATGAGCCCCCTCAGCCAAAAGTGAATGTGATATATTTTCTGCTCTATTTATAGGGAAATGGTGTTGATGGAATAAGCTGCAGCAATCGGATACAAGCAACAGGGACAGGAGCAGCAAACCGAGGCCAGGAGCAGGTTTATTTAAACAATAGTCAGGCTGTTGCTGTTTGCGGCAGTGGAGCTGAAAATCAGTGTAACCTGCTGCTCCGGCTGCCGGGCACACCCCTCCCACTCCACGCCTGCATGAAAGCCAGCAGCAGCAGCTCACGACTTCACTCTCACACACATCACCGTCCGTGATTTATGACTGCAGACTGCTGTCGCATAGAGAGTTTACTGCAAATCTACTACGGACGTGTATATTTTCTGAAAACTGTGTCTGATGCATTGCAAACCAGCATGAAACACACAGTCAGCTAGCTGCGGCTAACTACCGATTCACAGCCGGCAACGATTAAACTATAAAAAAAAGCAACTAGATCAATACTCAGTCAGCTCAAACATGTATTACTATGCACATTGTTAACTAGTTGGCGTTTGGAAGCGAATTTACCACAGTTCGCGGCAAATGAGGGTGTCAAAGTTGGCTTGACAGATGAAGTCAGCTGGCTAACAAGCTAATAGGCTAGCTAAATCAAAACAGCAGCACAACAAACCGCCCGCCAGCGGCAACAAGACATTTAGGCAGTATTTACCGTGTGGTTGACACCCCACATTAAAACGCTGAGAATGGGCTCGCTTGCACGGAATAATTTCACTTTCTGTCCTATAAAATGCTTCTTTTTCGTCTTGGTTTTGCTAGCGCTGACAGGCGCTGCGCTGGTGCAATTGGATGACATGTCTCAGGCTGGGAATTCGGGGTACGCAAGGCGGAGCTCGGCGTCGCTCCGAGCCTCTAGGACAACAAACAACAACAAAAAAAATCGGAGATAAGAGCGTTTAAAAATCTATAAGTGCATCGTGCTCGTCCTCCGACTCGCAGCGAGTCTGTGGGTAGGATAAGTGTCTATTGGGGCAGTCAGCGGTGGAGCATTCTGCGCCGTCACCACCCTTCCTCCTCCCGTGCAGGCCGCGGTGGAGTCCAGGGAGCAGCTAGCCGGCCATCAGGCTACAGCGCAGCCTCTCTAGTTTAAAAAAAAAACATAAAAATAAGTGAAATAAACCAAAGCGGCCAAACTGTCGCCGCCAAGCTCCTCTCCTTTCCCCGTGACGTCTGTGACCCAAACTGTTGAGGTGCCGTTTTACATGGAGGTGTTTATTGATCCCATCATGATGCTCCTCAGTTTGTTGTCAGTCACCACCTCCAACCAGCGCTGCGTTCGGGGTCTCCTCAAGATGGCGTCTGTGCTGCACTCATTGGCTGCACTCCACAGTCAACAGCGACACCAGCAGGCGGCCGATTGGACTACAGAGTTTCCTGCGTTGGACCAGGAGCTGTCATACACACGTCAAGCGGGTCAAACCGTGATTATTGCACAGTGGGAGCACTTAATGCAGAGAAAAGCAGGTATTATTATTATTATCACTATTATGTACTAGGACATTTTACTAAATTCTTGTAGTCAGAATCTTTGATGCTGCTCACGCCTTTATTACATCAGTGGAAACACTGATCAAATCACAGCAGTGGAGTGATCATAGATAGATAGATAGATTTACTTTATTGATCCCAAACTGGGAAATTACAGAAAATGAAGAACGCTTCACGAATTTGCGTGTCATCCTTGCACAGGGGCCATGCTAATCTTCTCTGTATTGTTCCAATTTTAGTATATGTGTTACTGAGGCGTTACTGAAGTAACACATGTACAGTACCAACACATATAGCATAACATTAACACACACGCATAGCATTCTATAATAGCATATAAAAAATATACTAGTAATATGAGGACTTGCTGTTAGTGTTGTAACCTGTTGGTGATGATGCTAATAACCCTTCATCTAAAACTGAAACTGTGGGCAGTGCTGCTTCATTTATCAGCAAGCTGACTAGAATAACTTTATCTCCCTGTCGTCACATCAAATAATTATTCAGCCAATAATAATGGTTCATTTATAATTCTGTTAGTGGAATATTTGTGAGGGAATAATGAATTGATGATAAAAAAAAAAACTACTCTACGCTATGAGGGTCAATCTCTGTGGGATATCTTAGTAGTTAGACTCACTTTTTCCCCTCATGTTTGTTTTTTAATGTTGTACTTATTTTCTGAATGTGAATTACATATGTAAAGGTGTAAATGCTGTTTGAAAACAACATTGGTAACACATGAAAATATTTTCCATAGAGTCTCAAAACAGCAGAATCTTGAATTTTTAAACCAGGCCATTGAACTTAAATTAAAATTGAAGAAAATAAAATTTTAAAAATACACCTAGCATGATCGTCAGTGTGCTTGATGGCATCTACATCCTGAGTTTAGATTCTGTGACAGATCAGTGATGAGAAATAAATGAATGGGTTTAACAGAGGATGTGTGAGCACTTTAAAAACAAACCATCACGAGAAATCAAACTTTCACCCAAGCTATACATGAAAAAAATAAAGGGAAATACAATGTTGTATATCAGTTATAAGATAGTTATAGTATATCAGGTGTTATAATTCAATTATATATTTCTATGCTTTTAGATTTTATCATTTATAGTGATAAAAAATTGTAAATAATAATAATAATGGTAATAATAATTATTATTTGAAATAAATACATATATTTGTTATTTTAAGCCTGCTGTGTGTGGCAACTGTCAGACATGACGCCTTCAGGGCCTGTGTCTGAATGACTGATTGACTGAATGACTGTAGTCACATTCAGGCAGACAGTAGATCTGTTAGCGGTATAACTGCAGGTGATGGTTGACATTATAAACACGTACTGTCGTGTGACGCTTTGTGCAGGGCATGTGGACGCGCGTGCGGTGCGCGCGGCCTGCAGCGGCTCGGCGGAACCCCCGTATGCCCCGTGAACGAGGCGACAAAATAATATCACGTGATCCAAAATGGGCAGTCCTCTGACGGTGCTGAAAAAAGCCATTTTCTGGCGCTGCTGCAAATTGTGTCCAAGTCGGGAGAAGTGAGCTGGATCCTCGCGGGGAGGAGAGGGGCCAACTTTTCTGTCCGATCAGGTAGGAAGAGGCCTCGGCGGCCGCCGTGTGTCGGACACGTCGCGCCGCCGCTCGCTAAAGGCGCACGCCAAGTGAACGGTGTCACAGTCTGCGCGTCTCTTGTTCGCCTCCTCGTACAAGCCCTGTCAGTGAATTTAAGATGGCTGCTTTGTGTACCACTGTGATTTCTCCGGGGCTCCGCGCCCCCTCGGTGCTCCTGTGTCCGCTGGAGGCGTGTGGCCGCGGGGCTCGGGCGCAGCGCTCGGGAGCTGCGGAGCTCCGGGGAAATGGAGACGCTCTTTGTTGCTCCGCCGGTGGAGGAGCGGAGCTGATGCGCGGAGATGAGGCCACACAGGGGCGATTCAATGGTCGGCTGCTGGGATCCAGCGCACAGGCTGCGTCCAGCCCGGCGCACGGCTCCTGCTAGCTGCGCGTTCTGTACCGCTGGCAAGCGGCGGTAGAGTCGTATTGGTGCGCCATCAGGTCCCTTTGTTGTGGTCTCACATGCCGCTGTCCCAAGGACGAGCTGCAGACATTGTCTGAGAGGACAGCAGCCGCTCTCTGACCACACGGCAGCAAACTACCAGTCTCAGCAAGCACCCAGCACATCTACACCACCCCCAGTGTCCGGCTGAACAACAAGAACCTCTCATGATGTTGTTGTTGTTGTTTGCTTCCTCTGCAGATCTGTCCAGATGGATACCATGCAGCCCAACCGGATTAAAATCACAGATCTGAATGCACACCTCACATGCCCACTGTGCGCCGGTTACTTAATCGATGCTACAACCATTGTAGAGTGCCTGCACTCCTGTAAGTTCCTCTCCATCACATGCATGCATGCACACATTTCCCCCATGAACCCCAGTGAGAGATCAGCATTCATTCATCCTCAGTGTCTTATGCATACGGAGCAGACCTCCTGCAACATGCTGTCATTTACTGTGATCCCACCTGATAGTGGGTTTTTAAAAAAATAATCAGCTGTGCAGGAGGTCCCTGTCATGCAGCAACATCCCAGCACCACTATCTAATGTACTGCACTAATGTACTGCATGTGTAACAGCTGTACTGTTACTGCTGCTGCGTTTAAGGTGTCGGCCCAGGTGATGTATTGTCTGGGTTTTATGTTAAGCTCTTCAGTCAGTCTGGACATGCGCTCTCATAGTTTGTTTAATTGCACATCAGCAGCGGTAACGGTGATGCAAAAGTGTTCTAGCATCTGTCTCTGTCCTCTCTCTGTGTGTAGTTTGTAAAACGTGCATTGTTGCCTTCCTGGAGACAAATAAGTTCTGTCCTCGATGTGATGTCCAGGTTCACAAGACATGTCCACAGCTAAGCATCAGGTAACCAAAAACTGATTAACATGAATTAAAATAAATAATTTGAGTAGTGCATCATCTAATATTGTAAAACTTTCTCCTCTTCTGCAAAGAGCGGACAAAACTCTACAAGACATTGTATATAAGCTTGTTCCGGGGTTATTTAAAGGTGAGACTGAACACATTATCTTGAAGGCAGCTCTTACTGGAATCATATTCATTGTGTTTCCATCAGTTGACTTATTTTCCTCTAAAACTAGATGAGATGAAACGGAGGCGAAACTTCTACGCAGAGAATCGTGTGCTGGAACCAGGGGAAGTGGTGGAGACGTTTAACATAGCAGAAGATGAAATCATCAGTCTGTCCATACAGTTCTACGAGAGGAACAAGTGAGTCGCTCATTTCTCATTTCTAATGTCACTCCATGTCAGTGTCTGTTTATGGGAAGGTTGCTGCAGAGACAGGTGTATTAGGAAAAAAAACAAGTTGTCACAGTCAATACGCACGTAGGCGTTCATAAGTCACAACATCTAGACAGAGGGGAACACTGTGTGACTTGCTCTGACAAAAAGGTTCCGGTCAAACCTGCAGTGCATCCCGGAATCTGATTACCTACACATGTGGAAAGAACTGTTAATGACTGTGCGATGCCTTTTCTTTGTGTTTTTAATATTCCCCTGCAGAAGCAGTGAGAAGCAACGCTCAGAGATGGAAGGAGATAAGGTAAAACCACATTTCAGTCGGGAGAACGAGCTGGATGAAACAGTCGTTGAAGCCTCCACGCTTCATGTCTAATGTGGTTTTTCTGGTCGCCTGCCTGGTTCAATGTGTCCCCTCTCTGCTCTTATCGTTGTGCCCAGGCCAATGGGAAACGCTTCCTGCAATGTCCGGCGGCCATGTCTGTCATGCACTTAGCAAAGTTCCTCCGGAGCAAAATGGATATTCCCAACAACTATCGGGTAATTACACACAGTGCATCCATACACAACTACTCCCACTTTACTGCCTGAAGCAAACTACAGAATAATTGAAGATAATATAAAACACATTGGGGAAAGGAACTTCAGTGTGACTTAACAACACCCACAAACACTGCTGCTCTCTACCACACTGTACCACACTACATCACTCTCTTTTTGTTTATATGTGTGTAATCAATGTGCATACATATACATACATATTATTTGGGATGCACTGATCAGCCAGTTATCTGTATCAGTATTGGCAGCTATTCGCAATTGCTGTCTAACATCGGCCTAATAGTAAATAAGATTCACTTATGATTTATTATTAACTAAACACAACTAGAAAAACTGTGGCTGCATCAAAAGCATTGCAATGCTGCGTTCAAGGTATGTGGGATGACGGTTAGAAAAGTTAAGATTTGCTTGTTTACGTCGTCTGAAAGTTGTCAGGACAGTTTGATGGCCACATGCATCATATTTAAAGCTGGAAAACAACATCATTATGTATGCTATTTGTTAGTGCAACACTTTTTGTTCTGCATATCTTTTTTTCTCACTTTTATAATACAAATTCATCAAAACCTTACTGCAGGCAGTGTTTTTGCATGACAGAATAATTGTTGTCTTCAAATGATGATTTATGATTATAGTAGCGGTAATGAGCTTCAGTGACGGACACAAAGCCTTAGTGTCTTTTCAGAGGTAAACAATGCTTTTGTAACATGAGTTAGCCAGGAACCAGGCTGGGACTTTACCACTCATGGCTCAGTATTTATGTGAAGCTGGGAGAGCAGCCAGTGAGTATCTGCTATACTGACGGTGTTTGAACCTGAGAGTCAGAGTTAGTCTTTGTGTTAGTGCATAAATATTTCTATCAACATGCAGTAAAGGTGAAAGCAGTACACAAATATGATTGAGGTGAACTGAAACATAATATCAGCTGTGGAAAAACAGTCCAGATTTGATGGGAAATTGATTTTAGAGCTGCAACTAACGATTATTTTTGTAGTGGACTAATCTATAATCTAATTTTCGATTAGTCAACGATTATCGATTATTGATTTGCTACGTTTTCCGTTTTTAACAAAGTTGGGTATTATTGATTTCATTGAAAACCGGTGTATCTTTATGTGTATTGAGCTTTGTGACAAGTATTAGAGGCAATGTATCCACTAGTGATGCATATAATAGTATCATAGTGAAGACGCATATTTTTTTCAAATGGGGCTTAACCGGAGGTTTCAGTCACTGAAAATGACGTTAACGTTACTTTGAAAAATGCCGGGTGTTCCTCAGACACGTGAAAAGGTGAAACACAGTTTTAGCACCGTAACATGACGGTCGTCGTCGGCTTTGGATATCCTGGTACGTGTAAACGAAATTAACATCATCTTTTAAGAAAGGGGCCTTAAAGTAGCCTAGCTATTGTTACTTTAGTGCACTTGACGTGTTTATTTTCTTTATATTCACGAAAATACTCCCAGACCTTAGACATCCTTGGTCTGACGCTAACACCACCAGGCACCTCTGCTTCAGCCATCGTTGCTACTGCATCGACTTTGCTATTGCTATTGAACTTCTTCAGTGTTTAGTTCAATATGGACGCAGGTGGTGCAGGCCATATGGTGCAGGCTATTGCCCCTTACGTTTCCGGTGGCGTGTATTCATGTACTGTATTCTAATGAATTGAATGGCGTTCATCATGTTGCTTAAAATAATATACGACTAGACGACCACAAAATTTCTGGTCGACCACATTTAATAGTCGACGTCGACGTTGCAGCCCTAATTGATTTCATTATTATATGTGAGGTTATTGAAAAATACTGAGGTATATGCTTCACCTGGGTGATGCACGGGAATATATGTAGTTTTATATATGTATTTTAAACAGTGTAACTGTGGTTTACAGGTGGAGGTGCTGTATGGGGACGAGCCCTTGAAGGACTACTACACACTAATGGACATTGCCTACTTTTACGAATGGAGACGAGTGAGTGACAGCTCCCTAAAGCATGTTTTTATAGACTTGTTTTAAAAGTTTATTTTTTTTGTGATGTGATATTATTTCATAGTGAGGTTTCAGTGGCTTGTGAAAAAGATTAATTGTTCATCGGAACTGCAGTGTCAGACCAAATCAGACGTTCCACATCTGCCCCGCCCTCCATGTTCTCAGCATGGTATTTCAGGAGCCTGGTGAAAAAAGTTTGCAACATTACAGTGGGATTAGAATAAGGTGTAGCTCCTGTTTCACAATTAACAGCACAGAACCAGTTAGCCCTATCCAATAGTTTCACAGTGTCATGCACCAACATGAAAGTGCCTGGACCAGATACCAAAACACAGATCAGAGATGCTGGATCACAGCACATACGCAGACACACACACACACACAGAGAGAAGGAATTCTCTGCTCAGCATGTTATTAATACCCTCAATAATTTTCAGGTAGTTATATACTAATTTCTAAAATATTAGCCCCTCAGAGTTTTGGAAAGGACAAGGCCGAGATGTTAGTTTCAAACATTTGGGTTTAGGATCAAAAGATGAATATGAGAGGAGAGTTCAGAAGTTCAGCTTTTATTTCCTGATACATCTGGACACCATACATACAGTATATTCTAGGATGTACATGCACAATTGGCTTTACATGCAATACTTGTTAAAAACATACAACTTTTAATAAATAATATGAGAAATACTGATTGTCATTATGGAGGTGAAATAGGTCTGTATATTTGCATACATATTTTGCATTATAAGAATCTGAGCTCGTGTCAGGAGTTATAATGTGTTTGTTTGTGTCTGTGCAGACTGGACCCATCCCTCTGCAGTATCTGGTTAAACCAACCCGGAAACGAAGGAGGCCATCCCAGTCTGCTGCTCAGGGCCACTCAGACGGCGTCAACACCAGCCCGACGTCAGAGAGCGACTCCCAGAGCGACAAAGTCCACAGTCCCGCTGCAGCCCAGCCGCCCCGAGCCTCCTCACAATCCAGCCCTGCCTCCCACAACCCCTCTCCCGCCATCCAAAGCTCCAACGGTACCACTGCGCCCAACAACACGCAGCGACACTCTCTCACCTCCAAACAGAGCGCCAGCGCTCGCAAGGTGACTGTCAATGGCACAAGCTCTGGAGCTGGCAAAGAGGAGGTGAGGGGAGGAGACAAAAGCGGTTTGCCCCCGGCGACCTAACGTGTACAGGGCAGCAGGGCGGACAGTGTTTGACTTGCTCCCTTCTTCCTTTCTCCAGAGCGGAAGGAGGTGTTTGAGTTCTCCTACTGGACAAATGGGGGCCAGATTACTGTTATCACCTTTCAACAGGAAAGACTGAAAGTGCAGCCAAATAGACACTTGTATGTATGTGCGCGCGTGTGTGTGTGTGTTTATGTGTGTTAGACTAGAAAAGTGCACACTTACAAACTGTACAGTATGTATCAAATGTGAGCATGTGTGCATACATATGCATAAACTTATCTTTTATACAAGATATTGTAATCGTTTTGTATTGTATATGCAGTGGGTCTATTTCATTTCCATTGTTCTTTCTCTGTTGGTTGGCTTCCATAAATCTGAAAGGCATTGCAGTGTGCTTCACTGCAGAAGTTGGATGTAAACAAAAAAAAAAGCTAACGTTTGCCTTTCAACAGTCATGTTAATAACTGCTGTATAAATGTCCAGTAAAGCAACCGCTCATCCGGTAACACAGCAACATTTCATAAAACTGTTGATGCACTTTGTTACGTTCAGATCATACAGTCCAGGCTGTTCAGTATTTTGCAACAGGAGGAGCATTTATGTTAACACAACTCCAAGCACTCCCGTGCTGGTACGCAGGCGTTTGTCAGAAGAGCGCGTTCCCTCTCTTGTGGCACTCGCAGAAGTCAAAAGGGATTTGAATATTTGGCCATGTCTCTTGTAGTTTCATCATTTTCAACATTCCTTTGGTTTCTTTTCAACTTTTTTTAATAAAACCAGCCATATGTGCATGTTTTAGGTCAATAAAATGTTTACTTACTAGGTTTTTCTGACCCGACTGTCCTGTTTATGATCCTCTGAGCATGATCTTTGTGTGCTCTGTGCATACATAAAATTTAAACAATTACATTAAATAACAGGTAGTTGGTGGGTTTATCAAAGGTGACAACACAGTTTAAGTTAAATATTCAAATTTCCATTATTTTTGCATTGAAAATATTCAATACATCTATTGAGTGGTGTCTCAGCGTTCACAGTATCTCTACCATGCAATCTCATATATCATAGTAGCCCATGCAAAGCTGGTGATAATACTTATAGTAGTAGTAGTGTTTTCTCTGTGGTTCCTCCCTAATGATCCAAAAGAACCAAGTCCAAGTAAACACTACTCGTATCTCATTCTTAGTATTACACAGATTAAACAAAAGGTCATTTTTTTAGGGTTTGGAGAAAAAGCAAAAAAGAACTGCACTTGCAGACATGATTACGTAGTGCACTTGGTCTTATAGTCTTGTAAACTAAGACAGTGTTATTAAAAATATGAACTTCATAATATACATTATTTCATTACTTCCATCTTAGAAATATGTGTCATTCTTGTAGACCTGTACAACAGACGTTTTCAGATCAGAGTAGGAAAATTGTATGTGTAATGAGTATGAGGCCGGCCCCCCACTGAGACAAGTTAATTGCAGGGTCATCGTTTGTGCATGCTGTCTTGCTGACATGACTCAGTGGGGCCATTAGTGTTACTGACAATTGTTTCACATGGGCTTTATTTGTAAAACTAGTAAAATTGAAAATTTGGTTTGGCTATATCAGCCAGTGGCTGCTGTACCCAACATTAACCTAAGCAAAATCAAATTCACAAGAGGTGACAGCACTTGTGTTGTGTAACGGCCTCTACAAAACATTTTTAAAAAGCTCCTGCCAACCAGCCTACGTGGTGGTGAATATTTTTATCTCATCAGACAGGGATGAGTTGGGACAACATGAGAATTTCCTGTTCAACAAACTCCTTGTCTTTAGAAGAGTGTTTATTTTTATAATTCATGAAAAGCATTTTCACATGTCACACTAATGTACTAACTGATGTACCCCCAGCAGCCATTTTAACATGGAAGTGTAGGTAAATACAGATGTAAGTAGTCACACTGAGGCTCAGTATGTGAACGAAACACCACAGTCGTCAGTGACACATTTGATTACCAAATTTGGGTCAAAGTGTCCCATTAACGCTGCTGTCCCTAAATGCATCACAACTCTGAGACCAGATGACAGGTCTCATCAGGCCGTCATCAGAAAACGCCTGTGCGTCTGTACAGACAGCAGGTGGCACCAACACACAAACAGCTCCTTATCTTACTGTCAACATGGTAGAAGTAGTGGCCATTAAAACGTGTATCAGTCTGAGAAAGCGTGTTGAAGAGTGCAGTCTATCTGATGTTACTGCATACGTGTGAGTTAACACAACGAGCAGTGATGCTCTGTCAATCCAACAGCATCATGTCAACATCGGGACTGATTCACAGTGCAAGCTGCAGCAGGCTCCACACGACGCGTCTGGAAATGTCTGATAAATTACCTTATTGGTTCTCTTACACAGCACTGGGTAATATGTTAAAAAGACATTGTGGTCCTACAGTGCCACCTTGTGGTCTGTTCGTATTTATGTTGAGGAACGATATTTTCTTCTTCAGCTTCCTGCAAACGAGATCCTGTATAATATCAGGGAAATACATTCCTGACGCTATATTACCACCAATGATTATGATTTTTCAGTTCAAGTGTGAACGATGTGTGAGTAACCCCCACATACACACAAACACACAGAAACATTGTATTCATGTTTAGCCTAATAAATGTAATATTAATATTTACAATCAACATTAATTGTAAGTCAATGAAACATTTACATAAATTAATATTTACCATATCTCTGAGATAGGCTCAGCTCACCCTAACCCCCGTGCAGGATAAGGGGTAGAAGATGAATGAATGAATGAATTTTTACCATAAACTAATGATAGTAAGTATGACATTTGTTGTAACTATTTTATTAATTCTCTATTTAATTTGAGAATTCAGTTTATTTAATCTTACTTATTCTTCAGTCCTATTAATGTTCACATTAGTATTCATAACTTTGATATTGAATCAATGTTTGTAAATCGATTTAACATGAACATAAATTTAGTATTTACCATATAGGCTACTAATGTGATAGTATCTATTTAATTTGAGAATACCATCAACACACAAACATAATTCATAACATTGATATTGAAGGTAAATCCATGAAACGTTAATGTTGTACGTCAATTATACTGTTATGATAAAAATGTAACTTCACAAAATGCATAGAATTATGTTGTGTAACGCATACAGTCCATGGTGTAAACCAGACCTGGGCAAATTACGGCCCGCGGGCCACATCCGGCCCTTTCTACGTCTCTGTCCGGCCCGCGTGAGGCCAATCATAAATTACAACATAAATTAAACAAATATCTGTGTCATGCTTACAATACAACTGTGCTGCTTTTATTTTGAAATTTGAAATTTTATTTTGAAAAGCGTTTACGTTGTATCGACGTATGTGCGTGCGTGTGTTGTGAGTGAAGGTGAACAGTGATAAGTGACGCAAGCCAGGTTACCCTCAAGATGTCGGCTCACACTAAGAAAAGAAAAGTTGGTAACGAATGCTGTGTTTTCAACAACACATGGACTGCCAAGTATTTCTTTCTCAGAAATGAAAGGTAAAGCTTAATCTGAAGAACAGAGCGTCCGACTTTTTTTTTTAACATGTCCTGTCCGACTTTGACTGTTTTTGTCTGGCTTTGGATGAGAGCTGCGATGTACATGACACCACCCAGCTACTGTGTGGCCCTCTGACACAATTCAGGTTTCTCATGTGGCCCCTTATAAAAATTAATTGCCCACCCCTGGTGTAAACATACGTGTTTTCAAAGCTTTTATTTTGATTTTAGCTTGGCGATTAACTGACGGCGGCGTCCTTGTCGACCATCTTGCCTGCAGATGGGTACTCTTGACTGAGCTGGTCGCACAAATCACGTTCTGGGAAGTCACGTGTCAGTAGCGGAGCCAATAAGTAGGCGATTACAGGCATAGACATACTACAAACTGACGAGATTTGGACTAAAACTGCGAACATATCGCCGAAAAGGAGAAAAAAACGGGGACATTTCCAGTTTGACTAGCAATCTGACTGAAAAAAATGTGGGGACAAAGGTAGTTTTTTCTGTATTTAGCCTAAAAAACAGGGGTCTGTCTCCTGAAACCAGGGACGTCTGGGCCCCCTGTGATATGTGATGTAGGATATGACAGGTATTTTGCAAATCACACACTATAAATATGACATAGAGGAAAAAACAGGCAGCAAAGTCAGATATTTTAATACAATGGGGAAACAATATGATTATTAACCATAGTCTAAAAATCCAGGTGTGCCCATATGAAACTTTAACCACATCTAGGCTTCTAGGCTCACAGAGCTCTGCCAACTTGTTTCTTATGCGTTATTGTGACTATGACCGTACCAAGATGGCGGCCGTATTTCTTCCCCCTAGCAGCGAAGGCGGCATCTACTCTTTATGATGTGTATGGATACAGGTCTTAAAACGTGAGGTCATGACAGAGATCTTTATAAAAAAAACAAACAAAAAGTTGACAGGATTAATGAGTAGTTGAATAATTAGTATTAGCCTTAGCGTTTAATATATGTTACTACAAATGCTGTGTTCAGATCATGCGCAAGAAACGCACACATTATTTCTCTTAACCACGTCTATAGGGCTGCAACTAACGATTATTTTTGTAGTGGACTAATCTATAATCTAATTTTTCGATTAGTCAACGATTATCGATTATTTATTTGCTACGTTTTCCGTTTTTAACAAAGTTGGGTATTAATTGGATTTCATTGAAAACCGGTGTATCTTTATGTGTATTGAGCTTTGTGAAGTATTAGAGGCAATGTGTCCACTAGTGATGCATATAATAGTATCATAGTAAAGACGCATATTTTTTTCAAATGGGGCTTAACCGGAGGTTTCAGTCACTGAAAATGACGTTAACGTTACTTTGAAAAACTCCGGGTGTTCCTCAGACACGTGAAAAGGAGAAACACAGTTTTAGCACCGTAACATGACGGTCGTCGTCGGCTTTGGATATCCTGGTACGTGTAAACGAAATTAACATCATCTTTTAAGAAAGGGGCCTTAAAGTAACCTAGCTATTGTTACTTTATACTGAGAGATGCATTTTTTGAAAGGTAGGCTAAAAAAAGAGAACGACTTACCCATCCGGGACTTTGGATGCCAAAACTCCCGATAGTGCACTTGACGTGTTTATTTTCTTTATTTTCCCGACAATACTCCCAGACTTTAGACATTCGCGGGCTCACGCTAGCATCACTATGCACCTCTGCTTCAGCCATCGTTGCTACTGCATCGACTTTGCTATTGAACTTCTTCAGTGTTTAGTTCAATATGGGCGCAGGTGGTGCAGGCTATTGCCCCTTACGTTTCCGGTGGTGCATTGCAACTTTATTTGCATGTATTCTAATGAATTGAATGGCGTTCATCATGTTGCTTAAAATAATATACGACTAGACGACCACAAAATTTCTGGTTGACCACATTTAATAGTCGACGTCGTCGACTAATCGTTGCAGCCTTATACATCTTTTTCACACATTTCCCTCAGCGATCAAGAAAAGCTGATGAACAAAAAACAAACAAATAAACAAACCAAGGGTAATCAAAGGCATGCAACATTGCTTTATGTAATATTAGATGAAAACAGTAACACAAACACAGTAAGATATGGCACACGTTATTAATCTAAACCTACAACTGTTGAGCTGCCAACACATTGATGATATAGTCACTCTATTATTATACTTTACACAGCGTTTATTTAGTAAGCAGGTGTTGAGTACACTGTGGTCCTGTAATTCAGAGGTGGCGTGAATCCCTTCATAGACCACACTCTGTGTAGTTATGGCAGAGTTGAGATCTTGCACCCAGTTTTAGACGTAAATAACACTACCTGTAAGTTAAGTGAAGTTTTCAGAAACAAAGTGATTACAGATGAACGGATGTGCTGATTTCCTGCTTTATGTGCCAGGGTGGTAAAGATGAACAACACTGTAAATAAATGAATAAATACAGCAACTTGACACATTTTCCTCCATTAACTTCTGGGTGAAAACAGAAATCACAAACATACAGGCACAAAAAGAAAATATTTTAAGAACAGTAAATACAGTACATCACTGATTTATAATCAGTTTAAATTTTTAAAATATTCAAAATCTTTAATGATTTCCTTTATAACAATATATGTATATAAACAACTACTGAGTTCTTTATGTTGACTTTTACTGCTGGACAAATGGAAAGATGTTCATTTGAAGAGACCTTTCACTGACTTCACTGCATCCTGGAATATGACCTTGAAGTGTGAGCCATCGCAGTATGGGGCGTTTTTGGTTTGCTTACAGGCACACAGCATAACCGTCCTGTCTTTGTCAGGGGTGAAATGTAGAGGAGAGATGCTGGGTGCCATTTTCCTATGAGCTCCATCACAGAAAGGCTGACAGGCAGACAGACAGACAGACAGACAGAGGATACAAAATTAAATCACAGACCATAATACTACAGCAAGTTGTGTATGTTTGGGGCCATAATCTGTGCTGTTTTCTCATAGGACTGGTCTTGTGTTGCCACTGCCCTCTATGTGTTTTAACTTTTTTGTCTGTTTTAAATGAATGTATTCCTTATAATTGTATTCTTTATATAAAAGCAGTATCTGCACAAAACAGATTGATGTCACGTCACTCTGTTTAAAGAAACAATATATACACAACACACAAGCCACAGGTTTGTGCACGACATGTTCACAAGGTTTTCAAGTTTCCACACGCAGCTTTTAGAACTGGTCTTTGAGTAAACTGGACGTCGACAGTGGTAAATGAGCTGTGACTGGCATCCTGCTGCACCTCAACCCCACCCAGCTCTCTCATCGCCTCACCTGTTTCTTGCTGTGACCACAAGCACACCAGGCGTAGCGTTTCCCAGCAGACACCTTGGTTCTGTAGGGCAGCCGGGCGGCAGGGACAGGCTGTGTGGACTGCAGGCAGGACTGAACCTGGACACAGACACACGTGGACAAACAAGCAGTCACACACACACACATTCACAACGCCTGTCAATTTCCACTCTCCAATAATCCTAACCCTCAATCTGCACTGTGGGAGGCAGCTAACACATGGAGCACGTGCTACCCCCACACAGAAAGCTACAAGTTGTGTTAACTCTTTTCATTAAGTGTGTGTGTGTGTGTGTGTGTGTGTGTGTGTGTGTGTGTGTGTGGTTTCGGATCTGATTGGCTGACGCACACGTAGCTGCTTGAAAACGAACGAACACATTTTCCGCATTGGGCAGCGTGACGCGGCAGATTTGTCCGCATGACGTTTCTGCGGTGTGTAGTGTGTAGTGTGCAGTGTGGAGTTTGTTTTAACTCGGAGGGCAGGACGGAGGGAGACGTGGAGCCGGCAGACATGACGGGACACTTACCGCCTGAGAGGCACCGGCCCACAGCAGTGGGGGTCGTGTGAAGGTCCGCGTCCATTCTCTCCACACTGTCACCACAACCCTGCGTGTGTTCATGCTGCCGCTCAACCGAATGAAAACAAAGACTGAACAACTACACAGTGTTCACGCTAACTCATGCAGCCTCACTGAACTTCATCAGTCACCAGACGATCCAACATGGCCGCCGTCCAGGTGATTGGCTGCTCACTGTAAACATTCCTTCCCGTGTGAAGGCCACGCCCCTTACGTTCTACCACACCCCTCCCGCTGCTGCCAATCAGTCACTGTCGGTCATTAGAGGTCAAATCACACTGTGAACAGCCGCGATAGAGACAGTGAGAGTGGATAAAGCACTCTATATGTTCAAATGTGTATCATTAAAGGGTGTTGACAAAATAATTTTAGTTGCATTACCCCCCAAATCACATTTCATTATACTACATTTCAACATTCTTGATTACAAAAACACACGCACACAACTTTTTGACTTTACATTACAGGTCAGAAGAAAGTAATAAACACATGATTACCTCAGACTTACTCCATAACATCATATCAGCCACTCCCCGGGCGCCCTGTATTGTATACAGTACATATGTATACATATGTACTGTATGTGTGGCAGCCCACTGCTCACACAAGTGTGTGATGGGTTAAAGTGCAAAGACCACATTTAATTCTATAGTGAACTGTATAAGTGTACTGTGACAATGACAAATAAAAGTTTCTTCTTCTTCCTCAACTGATAATTTATGAATGTATATAAAATCAAACTTAATAATGGATTAATAATAATTCAATTTATTAATCACTTCTCATGGGCTTATCAAGTATGATTACTTTTTATCCTAATAGGTCACTTTGTAAGGTGTGTAAACATTTAATTGCACCAGCTACTGTCCTGATCAGATGCATTATATGTTTTTCGTCCTTGCATTCTTTGGCACAAACATTCACTTGAACTGACAAATGAATTGGTTCGATTTTTTTTCAGTCAAAGGTCAAAAAAGGTCAAAGCCTATAACTTAAGAAATGAATAAACGCAATATGACAAATGTTCATAACAAATGTCTTATTCCTTAAAATGAGGTCATTTTATGTAAAGACGGTCAAAGTTTAACTTCACTGTGACATGGTAATGGCCTGAAAAACATTTAATTTGGAATTAAATAGCAATGTCATCTATTTAACTGTTTAACAGAGGAGATGATGACCATATTTGCGACTGCTTGACTGAGTGACAGCCATTGAACCAGCAATCCTAGTCAATCATTTACTACACAACTAACATTTATTTACATATGGTAAAGCCAAGTCATTCAACACCCAAGAGAAAATGTAGAACTGAGTAAAATAAATTTATTGACAAAAACTTGTCTTAATCTGTCCTTTTAATTTTACACACAAAAATATCAAAATACTTTACAGGGCTTTTAATCTGAATATTGTCAAATTCATTTTCATCAATTCTCTCAAATACACTGTACAATGATAACGTGCTCGTCCTTTTTAAACATCAGTGCTCATTTCATTTAATTTCTTTTTTTTCAGGGAACAATGCATTTAAAATTATGCATAGTTATTACTTGGTATTTAGCAATATATTTGAGAGACGACACTGCATTTCATGCAAATCATATCCCAATAGGTAACTTGCTCTCCGTCAAACCTCATTCAGAGCCAGGTGCTTACATGTTGTATTACATAAAAGATACACAGTACAACATTCATATCATGGATTATCTTGCTTACTCAAACTTCAAAGCTTAAAAGAATGAATGTGTTTTTACACAAACATTAAAGTATACAAATCGTATTCCAACAAAATTGAAAAGGTACTAAAAAACAATTTACAATTGGGCCCGAAGTGCCCCAGTGCAACATGAGAAAGAAACTGCTTCAGAAATTCTTTGCGCCGCTCTTTAGTTGATTTCTTGGACACGGTTGTGTCTGGACTTTGCCTCTTGTGAGAGGTGACTCATAATGACACGGTGGATAAATTACAGGCCTCCCACATAGAGTAATGTCAACATGTCTTTATCAACATAATCAACCTTCTCCCTCTGGCTTTGCTACAGTATGCATCACCAACTGCTCCGAGTTCCTTTCTGACGTCTACATTAGCTGCTAAGAAAACGTTCTAGCACTCAACATATCACATGTACGGGAGATCATGTTCAAGATTGCAAACAGAACTGACGACATATTTGAAAAGGCCAAGACAATATTGTTAACGAACACAGGAGACAATCTGATAAAAGAATCCCTTACTGTGAGGGTATGTCAGTAAATCAGAGTGGAACAGCATCACACCATAAAGTAAAGAAGGGAAATTAAATGTATCATTAAGCCCCTGTTACACAGAGATTCCCTAAATATTACCATTAAGAACACTCCTTCATGTTTACACTGAACCCCCTGTGGGGGATATTAAACAGCATGCTGGCATTCCAAGACTCAACAGTCTCAATGACTATCTCTCCAAGCCACTTCTCCCTTTTACTCAAACATCAACCTGGTTTTGGGGACTACCCCTATTCTGTGTCCACACCTTCAATACAGAATGGTTGAACTGAACAAAAGTGCGACATTCCTGCCTCAGGCTGTATAAAAGGGGCTAGTGTTTCTATGTTGGCTTAAATTTGCACACATGGGCTCAAACAGCCAACTGTAGTAACACTGGCAATACACTGTCTTCTCGGTGCTGATGACAGCTGTTTCACACCCCTCAGTACTTAGAATAGTTTGACAAAAGCTTGGACACCTTCAGCCGTCCTCATATGTCACTACTGTGCAGGTTGTACTATAACGTTTTCAATAAGTCCTTCTCAGTTCTCTGAAGCACATGGAACTAAAGAACATTGCATCTTAACACAAAAATTACAATAGGAAATGATTTGACACTTTAGTTTTCCACTATACGGTTATTCACATGTATCAACTGTTAAAATCACCGGTCAGCTATCAAAACTATAAATGGGTATAAGAAGAGTGACGTCAGCTCCATAAACCCGAGATATAAAACACTATCAAAGAAAAATGCCAGCAGAGGGAAGCCTTTGGGCTCATGGGTTTCTCTGGAAATCTAATATCATTAAGGCATTATCTATCCAGTATTGCTAAAAGAACAACTAGGTTGTGGACCATGAAGATTATTTAGGTATGGAAGTAACATAAAAAGCTGACACTTGAGGACAGAGTGCAAAATACTCCTATAGATCAAAAACCTGTTATGTGTTTAGTGGCCTGCTAAGTACCAAGCATCCTAAAAAGTTATGAGCTGATGGCTAATTTGATCTGGTAGCTACTAACATGCAAAGTGCACACTTGTTTAAGGAAACCTTTTTTTTTTTAACCCACAATGTCCAAATGTTTGGTTTCATCTGCTTAATCTCCATAGCAACTAGGATATTAAAGGCTTTAGAAAGTCTTCTGGAGGTTTAGAATAGAACCGAGTGAGATGCCAGTCTCTAGTGATGGGTGCCACCTTTGAGTGGAGTGGACTGTGTGCCATGGTATTTACATGAGTCAATACCTTAGAGTTTACACCAAGATTTTTGGTGGGCATTTATATCCTTACAAGACTATTGCAGTCAATGTCAATGATGAAAAGTCGCGGCAAAAAAGTCTGAGGTAATAACTAGCTTAAAGTTGAAACATCACTAACCATACTAAAAAGTGACAGTATATTTACGTTTAACGCAAAGTGTCTGTGAGAGGCTGCAACATAGAGAAGATCGAAAAGAAATGTGGTGGGATGAACACAAAGGGAAGACAAAATATCAAGGAAGACAGGTGAGGTTGTGAGAAGGGTCAAAGGTCTGGTTCTCACTGACAGAATGGAAACCGGTTCAAGCCATGGAGGGAATTCATGAACGGTCAGTGCTTGACGAGTCCGAAAAACCACTCGAACCCTAGGTTCCTCCTCACAAACTAAACGCTGACACAACACCTGCAGGGATGAGCAGGAAACTCTGGCTTTGCCTTCATAAGCAGCCCCATTGGACTAACTAATAAAATAGTGCAATTTAAGAAGAGACCACTGAATTCATGCTCTCTGAAAGCTGCCTACACAAAAAACCTATAAAAAGAACGTCTGATATTAAGAGTTTCAAAACACAAAGAAACTTCACCTTGATGTGGAAGTCTATCCTGTCTTACATTCATAAAAGAGGGTGAAGATAAAGATGACAGAGAGAGAAAGACGTTCAGAGTCTTGTAAGTTGACTTCATTTCTTTAAGTGGGCATCTGATGCGCATCATCTTCAACTGATCTGTTCCTGTGTTATCCAGGGATGTCACCCATTCTTGTCTCCACCTTTTTCTCCTGCAGCCTGAAAAAAAAACACAATCACACAATGTTTCTTCAACTCAACAAACAGAGCAGTACAGTCTGGAAAAGCACGGTGAGAAATCCTGCAGGGCTGCTCACCCCGGGCTTGTGAAGTGCGTTGTCCTGCAGACCAAAGAGGCTGCCTCCCTGACCGCCCTGCAGGGGGGAGGCTGTGGCCGAGGAAAGCAGGTTGGGTGACTGGGCGATCATAGGTGAGTTTGGAGTGGAGCTGAGTGCTCCTGTCAGTGTGAGGCGCTGCAGCTCCCTCTGTCTCTGCTGCTGCTGCTGCAGCATCTGGCACACCACCACCTGCTGCTCCTGGTGGAAGACAGACAACAGACAGTGGGTTTACAGGACGTTCAGTGGTTTACATTTACGCTGCTCAATGTTACACCACTGACTTTTTAAACCACAAGGAGCACACGTTTGTGCAAAATGCGCTTCTGTGACTGATTTGCATAAAATGCAATATATTTTCATTGATTACAACACAGCTTTTCAAATGTCTCTCTGCATGTGACAGCAACTACTCCCCCCTGGTATCTCATACATACACAACAACTCATAAACCCTACACAGGAAACAAATGAGGTCCTACATTTAGCAGGTGCCACAGTACACGACTGACTGACGTTTACCAGTTTGCAAGTCAAATGGGGAACTGAATGGTGGGTGTTGCTGAAGAGGCAAAAAAAATAGAACTAAACAAACTAGTGTCGAGCTCACAGAGTGTTATTCTGTCACTGAAGATAAAAAGGACACAGTGAGCAGAGGCAGGAACACATGAGAGGGAAAAAAACAGCTTCACCCCTGAAGTACTGTGGTTTAGCTACATGTGTCTGTCAACCTAAATAAAAACAGCGTTGACCTCAGTGCGTGGCTGCTGACACCAGAAAAGAACTGGAGCATCCTGCTTTGTGTGTGCGTGTGTGTGTGTGTGTGATGGCCTGTTAGTACCTCATGCTGACAGAGGTAAGACCTGGTAGAACCTATGTCAGGACACTGGCCAGTACCACATGATAGGACTGGCTTACTTTTGCTGTGTCAGAGAGCTGAATGGTTATTTTTTGAAATGGTGTTTTACAAACAGACACCTTTGAAAAAATGCACAATGGTAAACTGATGAATGTCTGTAACACTAAAGATATTGTTACTTATTTAAATTTCCTGCATAAATGGCAGTGGAATGGCGTGAAAAACAAATATGTCTGCTTAACTGTGATGGAAGTCAACTATGACCTCAGAGTCGAGAAGTACATTATTTTGGTCACACGCCAGAAATAACCACTCCACTCTAATGAAACTTTCTGGGCCCTGAGGAATATTGTAGAGTGTGAAGATACCTGGGAATAAGAGAAAGTAATAGAGAGAGATGATCATTACAGGAGTGAAGTTCTGTGAGGCGAGGAACTGCTGGAGCTGCTGCTGCTGCTGTTGCTGCTCAAGAAGAAACTGTTTCTGCTGCTCTGAGAGAAGAGAGGATCTGAAACACAAGCGACAACGATGACATAGGAGACACTTTACTCAAAGCACCAAACAAGCAACAATCACTGCCCCTATACACTGTTGAAGTAAACTCATGCTACATTACATGACGTCACATTTACTTGTCCTTTAGCTCTTTTATAACTTATGACTGAGTACATACGGGCTGACGCTCTTGGGGAGCTGGAAACCTTGTGCCAGTGCCTGGGGATTAAGTGGTGGTGGTTGAGGCCGCAGAGCAGGGAGCGCGGGTTGAGGGGCATTCTGCACAGGTGACTGGATCACACCGTTCAGACCTCCCAGCACACCATTCATACTCAGCTGAGAACTTCCTGTGAGAGACGCCATCAGCCCGCCCACCCCCGGCAGAGTGGAGCTGCCTGTCTGGCTGATGGTCCCCAAACCGTCACCCAACCCTCGACTGACGCCATTCAGCAGGGGCTGGCTGAAAGAGGCAGGGCTCTGCTGAGGAGGAGGAGTACTTTGGAAAGAGAGGGATGAGCTACTGCGGGACGGACTACCAGAGTGGAGCTCCTACAACAAAGACATGATAAGTTCATTTTAGCTATTTAGGTGCCAGCTTAACTTAATTTATTTGTTTCACCTCAGTTTACAGTGAAAGAGATGATAGATTATATATACACTGTTGACAATAGATACACTGTTGATAATAGATTATTATCAACTGTGTATTCAGGGTTTCTTGCTATGAAGAAGCAGGAAAATACTTGCTCCTACATTATGATCAGGTCTGTATAGGGTTAAAAGAACTACTGGTTCTCACCTCAGATGAGGTAACAAAGGAGGTGTCATTCAGGAAGCAGCTTTTGGACAGGGGACTCTTATTGGTGCTGAGGGGGTCTAAGGAAGAGAGGGGTACACACACAGGGTGAAACCTACTACAAAATCAAAACGTTATACACAAACCACTTTCTGTATTGTCACAATGGGGCCTATATATAGCATGCGTAAACTCTAGTGTACTACATATGCATCTTCATTTCACAGCACCTTACTGTTTATTAACATCTTCAGTCTATTGCACCTTACTGTTTATTTGCACTATAGGCTATTGAGCACTAGTCCTAATTATTTGTTGTATATACTTTTTTTTATATTGCGTTTCTCTTTTATATTTCTGATATTGTTAATAGTAATACTTTTCTGTTTTATATTGCTTGTTTTTTAATATTGGTTCCATGCCCTGCTGTTGCTGCACTGTAATTTCCCTGTTTTAAAGTAAATCTATCTATCTATCCATGTTCAGATCCCCAAAATCTCTGAACTCGTTATTTATCAAAACTAATACTAAGTGAATACTTCTGAATGAGTTTATGGTGAGGAATCACCTGAGAATAACAGAGATGATTAAAGAATGGTACGTGCTATTGCTGTAGAAGGAAAAAGTAAACAGAGATGGAAGATGAGGGTGCACTACATGACATCACTGAAAGAGTATGTCCATAGATTTCAATATTGAGTAAGTAGGTAGAGATGAGAAGAATGTGACCTTGGGTTGATGACAGGAAGTTGAGCTGGGCAGTGGTGTGCAAGGTGCCCTGGGAGGAGTGAGAGTGTGGAGGGAAAGGCACGGCCAGCTCCGTGTTCAGCAGCTGTAGCCGCTCCTTCTTGGCTGTCAGGCTGAGGATCTGGTCCTGGAGGCGCTGGTTCTCCTGCTGCAGGGAGTGGAGCGACTGGAGCATCTCTACAACTTAAGGAACAGGGAGAACCCTGTTAAGTTTACATTGGACATTCAAGATGCAAATTCTCATCAGTCCAAATGTTTGTGCCAAATTTGAAGAAATTCCCTCCATGCTCCTGAGATAATGTGTTCATGTGAACGGGAAGGAAAAACAACCAGAATAACATGGCCTTAAGCCATGCTTTGTAGAACAGAGGCACAGAAATGAGGACAGTATTTGTCCTACTTTACAACATGTCATAAAGTAGAACCCACATACATTTACCTGTGCTGGACTTTTGTTTAGCTCTTGATTAGCTCACCCAGTTGTTGTCAGTTATTCTGACTGATGAGGCTACTGCTGGCCAAAGCTATAAGGCCACCAGTCTACTGTTGTCTTGAACCACTCCCTATTCTCACCTTACTTGTAATAGTAATAATCTTTGTCCACTTAAAGTCATTTATTTATCCCAAATTAATTTTCCACTGTGATGTTTTTCTCACTTTTGATAAACATAAGAAATGACTTCCGTGCAACATTGTCTGTCAAATGATACATATGATTTCTGCATTTTAATCAAGCCATACACACACATTGTACCATTATACCCTTATTATACCACTCTGCTGTAAAAAGGGAATAATACTGAATAGAATTCTGACCTGCTGATTACTGTGGACACACACATTTTACATTTAGTGACTGTTTGTAACAGTGATTTGAGGGGCTGAATTTGACAGACATATAAAGCAACGCCTTCCCAACTGATTTTCTATGGAGCTGTTAGTGCAGCGTGCCCATCATCACAATCAGGGCAAACAGACACGCATCCCCGTCTCTCATTTCTGAACATTCATTCGTCCAAAATGTACTGCGAGAGGCTCAAATGCAGTACGCATATTCACAAAAGAGAGAAAGGAGGCTCTATGTTTGACATTGAAAGAGCAAATAATGGTTTACAGAGAGACAGACAATGGTAGACATGTCACAAAAGTAAAATAAATGAAAGAAGCATGCAGCAAAATGGAAAAACACTTCTAGCACTGGGCAGAGAAAGATAAAAACTGTCAGCTGATGCTGTCTCCAGAGATCTAATGAGTCAGATTAAGAGGCAGGGAGGCGTCTGATTCATCCGAGCCAAACAGAAGTCTGAGGAGCAAAAAAAGAAGAAAGGAACAAGAGGCGGAAAGCTGCCAGAGGGGCTTTCAATATTACTGCTGCATGCTGTCTCTGGCTGAGCCTTCATCTGTCTCCAATGGTACATCATCCCTAAATAGCACCAGGTTGCGTTCATACAGCAACGACACCTCAGCGATTAACTAAACAGAGTCAGGTGCACAGGTAGCATTTTTCAGTGTATTTAAGTGGTTCCAGCTTTGAGAGAATACAGGTCAACGCTTTCAGTACTGCAGAATTAAAAACATGCATCATATATAAATGTTTTTTCCTTGCATAACCCTGTAGTCATATTGGTATGTTTCATCTTGGACCCATCTAAGTTACTGGTATGTCATATGATGTTTTTCAGGTTGACTCACTGTTGACTCCCATCTCTCCGTTGCCATGCTTCTCCAGCAGGAGTTCAATGTGGGAGCTGGCTGGAGGGACGTTCTCGGGACGAGCTCTGACTCCTGCACCCAGCCCGTCTCTGTGGTCAAACAGAATAGGAAGACAGCTCATGGGAGACCTAGTCGCGGAGAGGGGGGAAAAAAAACATGTAGTCAAAAAATAGTGGAGGAGAAGTCACTGAACTGTCAAATGAGGAAACTGCAACCAAGACCTGCGGCTGTGGTTGTTACATTTTTTCCTAGCCCACCCAGTCACATTTGTAGTTACCCAGCCACCAGTTTCCTGTTGTTTGACATTGCTTTTTTCTGAAATAGAAACTGATCTGACTACTGTCACTCAGTTTCAGCAGCCCTGCAGCAGAGTGAAAATCCTGTATGGAAAATAGCAGAAAGGTTGCAAAGACTCACTGTGATGAAAGACTTTCTCTTGGTGAGTTCCCCTGACACGGAAAGCGACAGTCATCAAGGTCCGACTCTGAGAACAGGGACAGAGCGTCAGATGAGTTTTACTGAAATATGATGCATCAGAAGACATTTCACTGTGACAGATGATCCGAAACCAGATTCAGTTTCCCAAAAGCAAAAGCAGGGCAGTCACGCTGTTCTCTGAACTGCGTCACCTCTCACCTGGCAGTGAGGTCTGGGCTTGGCTCAGTAGTGGCGGCAGTGTCGGGGCTGTAGAGAGACAGCTGGTGAAAGGCTGAGAAGAGGTCAGACTATAGGATGTGCTGGAACCAGGATGGACCTATGAAAAAACGAACAACAACATCTGGGTGACAGAGCATCATCTGGATTATATTGATAGGACACTGGTTAAAGAATGCTTTTCCTCGTGCAACAGACAAACTCAAACAAACTCATCTCATGGTGATCATTATGCAGGCTTCCAACTGACGTCCAAGATCTCCTTTTCAAAAGAATCATTGTGAAACCTTTTTCATTTCCACATAGTCCATCATAACAATGGCAACCCATGCTATATGCACAACCCAACAGTATAACTGTCTGCGAAATGCCTGTGTTTACTGTCTAGATCACACCATGTGTCTCTGTGGGTTCTCTTTCATACTGTATGTGACACATTTGAAAAAACAGTTCAACTGTGAGCTGGCAGCATGTCAAATGATGAGCTGGTGCCAGAAAAGTGCTCAGTAGCACTAATGTGCTACTGGTAAACGGCCTTAACATTTCTCGATAGCAACAGTCAGCACACAATGAGATTTTTCTATTCAACTATCTTACAGTCTACAATGGAGGGGGTCTGTTGGCAGAAATGGAATAAACTATTAATAATTATCTTCTATTTAAGTTTCAACAATAAAATAAGAACAGTGTTTTGGTGACTTAAAATGAGACCTTCACGTCATCAGTGGGTCTACAATGTTGTTCAGAACACACAGCGCTAACACTGTCTCTACCACAAGCCTTTCCTGTTTTGTTGTTCCATTCTGTTTGTATTTTATTATGGTACTTGAAGACCGCAGAAGGTTCTCCATTATGCTTGGAGAATAAGGGGAGGTGTACTGAGTTGGATACAATATGTAGTTTCAGATGTCACATTCTGAATATGGTGCTGGTATGATCTGCTAGTGTCTTCAATGAAGAGGCTCCAAAGTGAACTTTAGTGCGATAAAGGTCAGCACAATAACAGCAGAAAACTCTGCTTTGATATTATACTCAACACAAATCATATTAATTCATCTTTGTTTCACCCTATATTTTCCTCATGGTCACCCACACTCTACATGTGATGGCGCTATACTCTCCCAGGTGTAAATGTCATAGATCGGTCCATAGTCTGTTTCTAGTCTGGATATTCAGAATGGTAAAAATAAAAAATAAAAAAAAAATAGGAAGGACTGCAACAGAGATCATGAATGATTATCGTGTATTAAAAATCAACCACTTCTTCAAGAGATCAGGAAGATCTTGAACAAACTGAACAGGAAGGGTGGGAGAAAATACCAGCTGAGAAGTGCAAGAAGCTTATAGATGGCTACAACTGCTAAAGGGTGTGGAACGAGATTTTAAGGAGAGGTGCTTTTACTGCTGCCCATGCTGGGTTTTTTTTGTTAAAAATTTGGAGATAAGATATTACACAGGTTCTGCAAAGAATGAAGAGGTTCCAACAATCGTAAGTCGGACAGTAAAAGTAAAAGAACTACAAAAACTGAGATACAGAGCAGACAGCCCAGCCTCTCAACCAGAACATTCTATCCTGACTAATCAGTTAGTCCAAGTACCTGTGTGTTTGAGACAGCGTTGACTGATGGAAGAGAGAGTGTGGAGATGTGGGATGGGAGGAGTCCTGAGGAGAGAGGGGTGCTACACATGCCCCCTCCCAGAGACAAGGAGGTGCTACATACCCCTCCACCCAGGGAGAGAGGGGTACTGCAGACACCCCCGCCCAGTGTAAGAGGGTCCTTGAGACTGGAGTAAATACCTGAAAGAGCAGAGGAATAAAACTGCTGTTTATTTTCATTTCAGAAATTCTAAGACTTCTGACAACAAGCCCACAGAGCACTGGTGAAATCATGTCCAAGTAAGAATCAATCTGAAAGTAGAGCAGGAAGTCTACCATGCAGAAATATGTGCAACACTATGTACTAAAACCACAACATGTCACATATTTAATCAGGATAAATCAACGGTGAGGCATATTTACTAACTTCTCTCAACCAGTTTAGCCAAACCAGTCAAATACAAACTGTGCAATGACACATTATCATGAGTGACTTGTTCTACTACAGTGAGGGCTGATTGACAGGTAGGCTGCTCCTGTGGTGCTGACACAGCTCACGTGTAATGGAAACATTTTGACATAATGCAGTCAAGCTGCAAATGAACACACCAGAGTGCAAACAGATACCAGTTTATCAACACGCACAGGAAGCTAGAGTGCTGATAACACACACCACACACACCACACACACACACACACCACACACACACCACACACACACACACGAACAAACATACATACATGCACAAACACGCACACACACACACACACTTGCAGGCACTCACCAGAGCCAAGCAGTGAATTACCACGGCCTGCGGAAAAACTGCCGACGGAGGAGGAGAATGAAGACGAAGAAGAGGAAGAAGATGTGGGAGGTAGCGTGGTGGGGAATGTGGGGTGTGGGATGGAGGAGGGGCTTGGGTAGAGGGAGGAGGTTAAGGCAGGAGGAGTAGATGCTGTGTGGTGATGGTGGTGGTGAGGCTCCTCTTCCCTCCTCTCTCGGTTCTTGCTGCCCCGTGGGCGCCCTGGACCGTGGCGGCTCTTCTTGTTGCCACGGTGCCTCCTCTCACGGGGCAGCGGTGGAGGTGTGGCTTTGTCCTCCACGTCCACCTCCTCTAGGATCGGTGGTGTGCTCAGTTGAGAAGGCTTGCAGAGAGACTTGGATGGTTTGTAGTCCCCCGAGGAAGAGATCTTACGAATCTTACTGGTGCTGCCCAACCCTGATGAAGAGGTGATGCGCATGATGGACCCGAAGGTCGAGATAGTGACCTTATTCTCAAAAGGGCTTGCGTTGCCCTCTGACCTGTCATGACCCTGTGATCCTGCCAGTGGGCCATCAGCAGGAGTCAGTGCTGGTGGTTTGTGGTATTTACTGTCCTCCTCCTCTTCCTCCTCCTCATCCTTGTCCTCCTCCTTCTCTTCATGCTCCGCCTCCTGGACAACTGGCCTCCGGTGACGCTCTTTACGCTCCTCTCCACAGTGGTCGTCACTGCCTCGGTCAGCGTCTCGTTCCAGGCGGGATGAAGACGAGAACTGATGGAACTCCTGAGCAGAGGACAGGGAGCCGCCTCCGAGAGAAGCACACGCAGCTTTCATGTCACCTCTATCAACTCTGACCTCTTCCCCATCAGTAGTTGTAGTGTCAGCATATTTTGCTGCTCGTGTCTTACCTGTGTTGAAGGGGCTGGAGGAGCAGGAGGAGGAGGAGCAGCTCTTGCCAGTGCTTCCAGTCTTTTTACTGCGATGAGCATGACTGTGTGAGCTCAGTTTCTTGGATTTTCCCTCATTGTCCTTGCTGCTATGGTGACTGGAAGAGATCTGCACCAACACATAAACACACACAAACACACAGTCAGTTAATTTATTCTGTCTTTTTTCTGAAACAAAATATTTACAACGTGTGGTACTTTACTCACTGCTTTAACAGAGCCTGTGGGAAGGCTACTCGTACCTTTTCTATGCTATTGGTTGTCACTGACGAGGTCAGGCTGTCAGAGGACTTCTTGTGGCGCTCCTTTTGCCTGATCTTGTCTTTATGACTCTGAAAACAAACACATACACACATGGGTCAAACAAGGTCCTACTATACATACATGTATATGTATGCGGTACCAATACCAAAAACATTCATCTTAATGTTTAACATTCATTCAAATTTTTTTTTCCTCCTGAAAAAACATACCATTTAAGTATGTAGGGTTACACAGGAATGGAGCAAACTAATTAAATGTGAGCCATAACTTTCAGTTTTTACAACACAAAGTTGTTTCAGCACTCAAACAACTTTATCTCATAATTCCACTACTTTTCCGCCTATTGACTTGAATATGAATTGAGTGAAGTTGTCAACAGTTTTTTTAAGCCTGACCTACATCATTGACATGTGACTCCTTTCTTTCATAAGGGTGACTCAAAGGAGAAAGACAGCCACCCATCGCAGCACTGCTTTTTTTCTGCAACCTCAATTTTTACAACTAAATGTCTTGTTTTCATTTTCCAATTCAACCATATATTTCATGCACACTATTTGTGGAGAACCCCCTAAAGGGCTTACCTTCCTCTGCCTGTGGTGGTGATGTTTGTCCTGTGAAGGAGAGCAGGAGCGCCCCCTGGAATGACTGAAGGAACTGCTTGTATTTTCACTTGATCGCAACTTCTTCTGCTGTAAAAATCGAAAAATAAAAAAGTGAAAATCGCTGCAGGGCTAAATCACAGAATGTTTTCAAGAAACATTTGGATGTTTCGAGAAATTAATCATTTGCATTAATGCTAAAAAGTTAAGAAGACTGACCACACTCATATCTGTCTGATAAAAAACAAATACAGCCAACCAACTACAGAGACTGCAAAGTTGCCTCTGACCAAATGTATGTCAAAAACTGTATGTATTGTGTTGCAGAAATATTTGCTGAGGTTAGCATACTCTCCAGCTATTCGTGGATAGCTCAGTATTGTAGTATCACTTTGTACCTAAAGAGGCAGCAGTGAGTCACTGTAGCGTAAGGTCTGCCCTTAGCCCAACATAAGAGAATGAAAGAGAAATAACTCTAACCATTGTAGAGATGGTAAGAATCATTATTTCAGGGCCTTATACTTTTCTTATTTGGGAGAGGGACTTTATTAATGTAATGTTTAGATTTAGATCCTTCTCGCTCTCTAAACTGTGGCTCTCTCTCAGCAGAGGACAATTCCCCTGGTAAAGTTTTGCAAAGAGCTGCAAGTTCCACAGAAACAGCAGGAAATCAAATGTCTGCTGATACTTTAAGTTTTTTAAGCAAGACTGACAATTAGAAGATACGCATTAGAAGATATGCATTAGAAGATATGCATGCAATTTGGAAAGTATGATGACGCTGCTGCTGCTGCTACTGTACAGTGTAAGCAGTGTAAGCACTGCTGAGTTAGCCTGCCTGCTAAAGTGTACCGCACATCTGCTGCCGGCTGTCACACAATGAAGTATTAATCCTGATCATCCTGTTCAACGTGTGAGGTATTATTGAAGTATAACTGTAACAGAGCACAGGAATGAAGGACTAACTCAAGGTCTTCAGTGACTTTCTGTACTAGAAAAGCCCTGTTAAAGAAAGGCCCCCTTTGTTTCAGCAGTCAAACACAAACATCTTCAATGAGACACATACTACACTGCAGTGAATTACAAGCTTTTAAATCATAGTAGAAGACAAGGTGTTATCAATAGTTGCTTCCTATGTATGTTTATGTTTAATATACTGGACTCATTGTGATGCATTAAGATGTGTATCACATGACATCAGTGATGGGAACTGACATCAGTATTGTCTTACAGTTATCCTCTCCTGGACACATTCCTTCCTCTCACTTATCCAGCGCAGTTGGACCATTGACAGTAGCGGTGCAGATAGAAGACCTTGTGTTAAGCTTCCTTACACTGAACCAAACAAAGCCAGGAAAGCCAGCCACCCACTGCTCTGACTCTACTCTGACTCTTAAACACACCTACAGCTCTGTAATCCCACTCTATGGCTACAGCCAGCACAAAGACAGATCAGCAGCATCCGCCCTACAGGACAACGGGGCTGTGATAAATAAACACAGTCATGTTACACCTGACAGTGATTTCATGGGGATGATCTCAGGGAGATTTGGATGAGGAGAGTTTTTGAAGTCTTTACCATCTTGTTGTAGTGATGCTTGCAGTAGCCACAGTATTTGACATTGTCAGCTTCTGGGCCTTCCTCCTCACACAGCAGACCAGCCATCTGAGCACTGAACACAGGACGTCATGAGGTCAGGACAAGAGAAGAAGCAAGATCACACAAATAACACACACACACCTGGGTACCACACAAGTCGGATAAAAGATTGTCAACTGTTAAGTCATATCAGTCTACAGACTGATATAATACGCAATTATTTGCAGCTAATCTGCATTTTGGTTCTGACTTGTCCAGTACTTTAGTAACTAGAGATGAAAATAATATGTAAAAAATAATATGTTAATGTAATGTATGAAAATAATAACAAATTCTTTTATTATTAATATTATTATTGTTGTTGTTATTGTTAATTAAACAAAGAATATGTTGCAACACCATTAGTAATTTCTCAAAATACTCCAGCTAAAGTTCTGTTGTTATAATTATCTGAAGCAATTATAACCAGGCTGTGGACAAAACATTTTCCTTGTAAACATAACACACACACGAATCTTAACACTGACCAGGTGACATGAAAAGCTTGTCTGCAGCCCTGTCTGTTGCAGGTCATGCAGGCGCCACAAGCAGCCTTGCTCTCCCTCCCGTGGTCCTCACAGATATAACAGGTCTGGCAAAGCAGGAAAGATGTGGAGAACAGGACATGAGGAGAGAGAAACAACAGTTTTCATTATCAATGGGTGTTTGAGCAGTGGTTTAAAAAATCTGAGTCTGTTGCACTAATGAGACTGGAGCACTTTCATACCTTCATATGATTAGGTCAACTGCTGTAATACGTTTACATGACTTGTGTTTTAAATGATGTAATATTCTTATTATGTGGTGGACTGTTGTCGTTATAGAGTGGTGATGATAAAAGGTGTCTTGATTTGAGTGCGGCCGCAGCTTTACTGTAAATGATTAGGAAGTTTTGCTTGTTGGGATGCAGTAACAGATGGGCCTTTCAGATGGAGGACAGTTCATTCTGTGTGCTGCGCTTTGTACAGTGTAACTGTGAAACAGATGTTTGGAGATGCTGGGAAAAAAGACTGCATCAAAGCGACCGTTGCCTGTTGTGTACTCATTCTCTCGATTGTGTGTGTGTGTGTGTGTGTGTTACAAGTGGGCTAAAGGGACACACATCGATGGAGCAAGGAAAAATCCACCATGTGCAGACAAGACTTTGTAAATAGTTCATTGTAGAGCTTAAGGCGTGGATCCTCACTTCCAGAAAGCATCAGGCTTCACATTGACACAACATGTCCGCAAAATACACATAAGCATACACGTGAACAAACATGAGCAGTAACACACATTCAGGGACACAACACTAACATGCACAGAGCTATTGTACTAGTGCCTCAGATTTCTCCCCAGTGAGCGGGGCTGACAGAAGAGGCCTAGCAACAGGTGCGGGACAAAGGAACAGCAGGCTCTTTACCTTTTTTACTTCAGCCCACTCTGTTTTGCCTTTTCTCCCCCCTTACCCCTGTCTTCCTCTGCTCCACACACCCTACTCCACTCTCTGTACCCCCCAGAGGACGTCGGCTGTGCAATGAAAGGCCAGAGATAGAACTACACCGAGTCTGTAAAGGGAAGAGTGGCTTCTCAAGTTTTCGCTGTCCATTGTACCACTGTCGAGGAATTCAGGCAGCAGAATCTGGATGAATGGCTCTGACGGGGCAAAGCTGCATGCAATTTACTGTAGCTGACACAGTAATATGAAACCAGGCACGCAAAGACTCACATGTGTACATTTATATGCAGGCATGCACACGGACGCATACACATATGTCAGTGATTGGCTACTCAGTTCAGTGAGTCCTTGAGTCAAATATTGATTTTCTTTAAAAAAAGGCCAACTGTGACTCATGTTGGATTCAGCACTTATTACTTCTGTTGTACACACTCTGCCTAAGATGCACACTATCAGCTACCACACAGACATGAAAAGACAGTTACTTGACCACGGCTGTGAGATAAGGCGATGTGGTTATAGGGCTGCCTTTATGAGCAGTATGAAACTGGTTATTCACTCTGCAGGTATGGTTGTGTTACATCAGTGTGTGTGTGTGCCGCATCAAACCCTTAACCATATGTCAACGTGTCATTATTTCATTTAATTCATATGCAACACTCATTGTGGACATTATTCATTATTCTCAGTACTGATTAATGACTTAATCAGTTAATCAGTTATTCTTTGGATAAATCAATTTATTGTTTCAAGTCTAAACTATAAAAACGTGTAAATTATCATTACAGATATCGCAGAACTGATGGTGAATGTTGACATTGTGTTTGTTGGGGGGGTTTTTTCTTTCCCAACCAATAATTTAAATCCAAAGAGATTCATTTCTGATCATAGAAAAACCAGTTAATGTTTGTCATTCTGAAAGATAACAGGTGTTAAACTAAAAATTCCAGCACTAGTCAGAAGAATATAAGTGTGCTTCTGTGCAGCTCCCTCGACCTGCCTCATCTATTCTACATCAGCTGGAAATCTCCCACATTTCCAAGAATGACTTTCAACAACCTCCAGAGAGCAGATGTGACCTCGCCACATTCAGCTCGGGTGTGCACAGGATGTGTAGGTGGAGGGAACGATGGTGATGTGGAGATAAACTCTTCCCGTTAGGGAAGAACCGAGAGCTGTGTCACTTCCCACATGTATTGGAACTGTGTTGCATCATGGTTTCTTGAAGCAGATGTTAGTGCTGAAACTACTGTGTTTTTGTAAATGACTGATTCCTCTCTGGGGGACTGTCAACACAAAATCCCTGCTCTGTTTTTGACAATCAGGATCCACATTTTTTTGTTATAGTTACTCCAGCACTTCATTGTCGAATACAATACTTTCATGTGTTTCACAGATGTGTTTCACATGAAAGTCATTTGAGAAACAGAACAGGTAGACCCACATCTAACCTGGCACTGAAGAAAACCCGTCTGTTACTTGACAAGCACCAACAGAGTCATGTAATTAGACTTGACACTTTATCCTCTACCTGAACAGGCAGAGGATAAACTGCTTTCTCAGACAGGTGTACTGTTTTATAGCATATGTTTCAGGCCTTCTTATTATATATGCGCGCATGTGGGTGTGTGTCAGTACCTTGATGTATCTCTCATGTGGGACATATTGCAGGATGATGGGCTCCATGGTGAGGACATTGGCAAACTGCACCTCTGGGATGTAGAGCGCGCACACGACGTGGGCCCAGCCTGTTGGACAGAGGGTTCAGTGGGTCAGTGAAGTGATGGAGCTCAGTCGTCCAGATGTTTCAGTGGGACTTACCGCCACTGTCCGTCCTCTTGAGGGCACCATCTTTGTGGGGGCACAGCTCACACCTCTGGGGCAGGACAAGAGAGTGCGCAGTGAGCTGTCATCCATTAGGACGGACTGAACAGATGTACAAATGTACTGCGTCATGTTTAGGGTTGGCATACTGACCACACGTGCCGCCCTCTCCTGGGACTCACACTTCCGACAGAACCACGGGCCGGTGGGCACCTGGACAATGCCGTAGCACGCTGACACACACACACAAAGAGAGAGGGGGTGGGGTAATGAAAATCAGTTCTTGTCAAACTGTCATTTGCATTTCTGAAAAGCTGTTGACTAATGTTTTTGCACGTTTCTGTTTGATCATGCTGACTCAGCGTCTCTGACTAAGTGACAGTGAGTTTGTAACTCATCCTGCGGTGTTGTGTTGTGTTGTGTTGTGTTGTGCTCCTAACTTATCTATCACTGTCAAACCCGACACTCGGACACACAATGGTTTCTATTTCAGGGGTCTGGGCTGGAGATGGGAGCACAGTGGAGTCAGTCTCCCACAGCTGCTGGGACCAGAGCAGCGCTTGTGTTCCGCTTCACACGCGCACCAACGCAACAAAGCACATAGCAACACGGGGGAAACACAGTGTCGCCAAATACATAAATAAACACACAAACAAACAAACAAACACCGGCCACGCGCGGTGTGGCCTGGAACCAACCGGACCAGACAACCACAAACAAACAAACAAACACAGGTCGGCGCGCGTGCAGGGGCAACAGCGGCAGGCTGGCTCGGTGTCAGTCTGTCTGGCCCCGCTCCGTGTTCACTCATGTGCGCCGCGAGGAAACAACACACAACACGCCTACCTACCCCTCCCACACACACACACACACACTCACACCGACACGCACGTACGCAGCAACAGACCGACACAGAGACACACGGAGCCTCCGGCACAGCCGCCCGGTACCAGCCCGCTAGCAGCGGCTAACGTTACCTTGGTGGACGGCGACGTTGCAGCCGTGTCCATCACAGTAGACGAGCGGGTTCTCCGCCCAGCCTCGCTCGTCTGAACACACGCAGCAGCCTCCGACCATTTCCCGCATGCTGCTCCCATATGAACAAATGTATTTCCCCTCCCGGCGGCGGCTCGGACCAAACCCAGGCCTGTCAAGGGGTCATCCCGCACCGCGACGCCGCACCGGGCATAGTCGTGGGCCGCGTCCGGCGCGCAGTTTGTGCGCTGCGGGGAGACGAAATCTCGGCGCGGGGGTTTGTGGTGCTGCTGCTGCTGCTGCTACGTTTTTTCCGTGATGTCCTCCCCGTCCCCATAGAGCCGATGCAGTGCGCATGCTCAGACCTGCTCCTCTGGGTCGGAATCAAACTCGCAGCGAGGGTGGCAAGTTATTGTTGTTGTTGGTTTGTTTTTTTGTTTTTTTTTTTAATACGGACCGCCTTTCCGTCCTCACGTTTAAAGCCTCCGCCATTGATTTGTAAATAAATTGTATTATGAGGACATTTAGACCCGCAGAGCCATGTTCTCGTTGACAGTTTGATAAATGAGACCAGAAAAACATGTGGATCAATCAGCCAAAAACCGCTGGCAACGCTGTTTCTCCGGCAGCGATGTTTCCACAGTGCCATCTTCAGGATCTCCGCGGAACTGCAAAGCAGCGGTTACAACCTATTTCACCATCCACAGTGAGACACCTCACAACGTCAACTTACGTGATGACCATCAACTACTCATTGGTCTTAAATGACGCATACGTTAGTGTTTGATTGCAGCCTTAACGATAAAATCTTTTAGATTTGCTGACCCTTACCTCCATGTTATGTCTTTATTTGAGGCCGTAGTGTTTCTCTGTGTTGTTGTTCAGTGTGGAGGTCATTGTGTTGTTCCAGTGAGTCAGTCAGCAGATGTCACCAGACCTTTCACTTTGACTGGACTCGTGTCAGTGTTGCTTTATGAGTGCTGTCTGGTCTCTGTCTGGCAGGCCACTGTTATAGTGGAAACACACACACACACACACACACACACACACACACGCACACACGCACACACACACACAAAGAGAGCGAAAGAGTTTGGGCAGATCTGAGTTTCTAGACACATGTCCCATGTTTTCTTCCATTCAGAGCTGATACCAGTAACTAACCCCTGTTCTGATCATCTCTCTCCTCCTACATTACCACTAACTACCCTGACTTTAATTTTAGGAAGTACATTTTTTAGTCAACGCTCAACTCTGAGGATGAAGTTATCATGATATTCACAACCTATAATTGGAAAAAAGAGAAGCGGCTTGGCTGTACTGTTGAAATGGATGACTGGGCTTTTTAATCTGACATATGGACATGAAGCTGTGAAGACAGTTTGCCTCAAAAGTGTCACTTCTCTTCGAGCCCAAAGAGAGAAAGGGGAACTGGCGCTGATGGAGAGGAGAGATACTGCTGTGGCAGCTGGATGAGGCAAACACCCTGTTCTGGTCTGGAGGCAGCAAAGCATGACCTGTTCTGCCGAGAGGGCAAAGTGTTCCCTCATCCACACACACACACACACACACACACCGACGTACTGACATTATAACTAAGTGGCTCATTCACCAAAATTCCTCTGACTCAGTCATCACAGGTGGACCAAGCTTTTAGTGTGGGTTACTACAGTGGCTCATATAAAAGCCTCCACTTTTTACCTACACATAGAAAAACCCACACGTGGAGCGTGTGTGGGTGAGGTGAGAGCAAAGTGGGAAGAATGAAACTATTGATTTAAATAATTTTAACATTCCCTCATTGGGTTTTTCTGTAGCTAAATAAATAATAGTATTATGAAACTTTTTTTTTTGTTATGCTTGAACCCCTTGGGAGGTCTGACAAAGTCATCAGCATGCAGTACCAGACCTCTCCCAGCAGAGGGATGCCGCTGTGAAGAGACATAAACACCGACTGATTTGCATCTGTAGAAAAAAAACATGATGGAATTGGGAGACAATCCCAAATATATACAAGAGTAATTCAATTTTACTGGAAAATATCTATACTAAGATAATACAGCAGAACTACCTGGACTTTTATTTATATCTTCATCACTTCCTTGATATATAATATATATATATGTGTGTGTGTGTGTGTGTGTAGTTGTACACACACACACAACTATTCCATGTGACAAAACATATCTGCGAAACTATGAGCTATTTCACAGTGGGACAGAAACGAGTGTAATATTCAGGAGTGAGAAACCAACACATGGTGCAGAGCAAAGTTAGGTCTTTTGAAGCCGTGAACTGCACGATCTCATAACCACAGCCTGAAAGGAGACATGTGACCTTCTATATAATAGGACTTTTTTCTACAGTCTTGATGCGGCACATGTGCAGATCAATGCGTGATGAATGACAAAAGGGTTTCTCATTTATTTTTTTACCTTCATACATACAGCAGGAATAACAGATACACAATAAATGCATTCATCCATGCTACTTTGTTGAACATTTAAAACAATATGGCATATTACAATGTGATATATACAGTGGCTTCAACAGAAGTACAGTTGTATGTATGAAATGGAGGTAAAACCACATGCTACTGAAACTACTCTTCAGTAACATGTAGTTCTAACTAACAGTATTCTGACATCTGTTACACTCCTGTACCATTTCCCTTAAGGTTTCCCTCACACACACACACACACACACACACACACACACACACGCACACAAACAAACCCAATTCTAACCTTAACTCTAAAACCAATTGTTAACTCTCAAAAACCCATTTGTAATTGTGAGAATCAGCTAAAATGTACTCACAGCAGTGTTCTAAGCCAGAACTGGTCCTCACAACTTTACAGAGACAAGTACCCCCCCCCCCCCCACCACCACCACCACCCACCCACACATACACAGAGAGAGAGCAATAGCTGCTACTTCATGCTTTCATTTCTGAAACTACCAACTCTTTATGAGTAAAACTGTGTGTGTGCTTGTACAGTGTTGTCTGTGTGTGTGTGTGTGTGTGTGTGTGTGTGTGTGTGTGTAAGCCAGCATGAACATCAGCATGAATTAAAGCTACTTCACTTCAAGGCGGTGCTCGCCTCGGGCTATGTGTGACGAGAACTCATAACGGTCCCGGCTGCGGTGGCCGCACACATTGCACTCCAGTGGGTTGCGGAAGCCGTGGCAGCCCATGTGGATGGTGAACATGACATAGTCAAGAAAAATCACCTTGCAGTGGCCGCAGGGGTAAACTGCTCCAGGCACCATCCCTCCCTCCCCGTCAGCCCGTGCCACTCGCAGAGCCTCCAGCAGTGACAAGGGGATGTGCTGGGCATGTGGGTGAGGGATGCCGTTGTGATGGCTCAGCCCTCCCAGCAGGTGGCCCAGGCTGTAGGCGACAGGCTGGGATATCTGAGAGCTGTCAGTGGGGAATGAGTCCATGCCAGGGGGTGGCTGGGCAGCGTGAGTGAGGCCCAGGAGTGACATGCCCATCTTTTGGCCATTAGTGAGGCCCATAGGGTTGATGTCATTGCGAGTTAATGGGATGGGGTAGGGCCTGTGGGAAGGAGCTGCGTCACCGTCTGGGCCTATGAGGATTGATTGCTGCTGATGGTGGCTCTCTGGCCCTGGGGAGCCAGCAGGGGCGTCCTTGACATCATTTCGATGGACCAGCTCCCTGTTAAAACTCAGGTCCAGGCAGACACCGTTGTCACCTGGACCAGTAGCGTGAGAAGAAAGAGCTTTCAAGACCTAACAAGACTTTTCACACACTACTGTTCATAAACGGTAGAAGCTGCAAGCAGCACTTTGAGCAAAAACAATTCTTATAATAAAGAGCTTTAAAGGGCCCTGACGGGGCAGTGAGACAGATGCGCAACAAAAGGAAAAACCTACAAAAATGAACATGGAACAAAGGTTCACAATACAAAAAAACGCCGTAAGGCATCGGAGCGTACTGAGCCAGTAGCAGAAGTTGAGGGAGGACAGAGTGCTGAGAGGAAGCAGACGACACAGATGAAGGTCTCCAGTGCGACGCAGAACTATAGACAGAGAGGCACCTGCTCACGTTTCTCACCTCCTGCCTGTTTTCTCTCTCTCTCTCTGCGGTTGCACAATTACTTCTCTTTCCCCCCTGTGGTTGTCATATTGAAAGATCTCACATCATTTGTCAAACTGATGGAGAGACATAGGAGGGTTTTTTTTTTTTTGCCCATACACCCTCATTTGCGAGCAGTCGAGGTTTTTTCGCAAAACTCCCAACCCGGCGTAAGTTGGCCTTCATGAGAAAGATGCGAGCCAACTGTTGAAAATGGTTGTGTTGTGCATGAACGGCCATAAAGTCTGGGAAATTACGGTGCCATGTCAGCCATTTACTGAAACGGATATCTTTTGATCCTTCACCACACCGGCAAATCATCCAAATTAGAGTCAATGCAACTCTTTTTTCTTGTATCCATTCACTGAAGCGTGCGTGTTTACTCATACCCACCTATGACACATTTCTGGTAGAGAATTTAGGGCAGTGGAGACCACTCTGTGATGCGTGCAGGTATGAGGCAATTGCTCAGCCTTCAGTTCCTGTTTGACAAGAGATGGAAGCCAGCAGAGACAGACAGACAGACAGACAGACAGACAGACAGACAGAGTAGCTCAGACATAAAACATAAGAATTCTGTTTGTAAAGCATAAATGCCAGCAAACGCACAAACGTTACCGTCCTATTATTACACATTTCAAATAAATAGAAATGTCCATTAACAGGTGGATATTATTAACATGAAAATAACAAGTAGCAATTAAGTAGACCTATCAAGTAAAAAAAGCAGGCTTAAAGTAGGAGTAGTATAGTAGAAGTGAGAGCCTCTGCAGTGTCTGCCCTTTGACGTTCCAGTAGCTGCTCTTACCGGTGAACTTCTGTGGCATTGAGCTCTTCCGTTTGGCCACGTTGTTGGCGAGCCTGTCGAGCAGCAGGGCGCGCTCAGTGCCCATCGGAGTCCTGGGTGTTTGGCTGTCCTCTGCTTGAGACAGTGAGACATTAAGTGGAAGCAGGAAATGAAGACTGTCTCTTACGCAAGCCCTGCCACGTTCACTGAGCAACAAGTGTCCACTTGACAAAACGAATGAAATGAACTAAAACTACTGCAGCTCGAAGCAGAGGCGCACAGGAGGAACGTGATATTAGTCTGAGATCAGAGGATCCTTTGACCTCACTTCCTGGTGTTTTTTTTTTTCTACCACAGCATAGCTGGAGAGGAGACGACAGGATGAGGATGTACTTCCTCACCACTAAGGCACTATCAGGTATTAACTTACGACATTTGGAAACCACAGAAGCAAACACAGATGCTGTCAGGCAACCTTCCAGCTGCCCTGCCAGTGTGTAAAGGCACTTCTCCACACAGAAGGGGGTAGATTGTGTGTCGTGTGTGTTTTTCTATGTCTATAACTTCTTTTTTTGTCTTTTGCTGCTTCAGATATAAGAAGTGGCTCTGATAGAGCTGTGACATCGCACCACAGCAGCAGTAAACTTATTAGCTGTAATGACGGGGTAACCTTCATTAGCTCATTCATTTACTCCAGACTATTAAAAAAAGAATCTTTTACCAATAGCAGTCTTAACTGTGCACCTGGTGTATAGGTGCAGATGTGTAACCTCTGTGCAGTGGTCGGATCACACTTGTGTATGTGTGATGTTGGCGATGTTTTGTGTTGTGTGTGTGTGTGCTGTTGTCAGGTTGAGTGTGTGACAGATGCTCACCTCTCTCAGTGGCACCTTTGCTCTGAATGTACACATGGCACCTTTCTCTGTGCTCTTCAAGCGAGCTGCGCTGCTTGTAGCTGCGGCTGCAGTGGTTGCACTTGAAGGGCTTCTCCACTGCAACAGAGTTTTAGTTATTCACTGTGACAGGACACAACTAAATAGCACGGAGAGAATTATTTCCTTAAGCCCACAGTTTCACACAAAACCAATGATGTGCATCTAAGAGACTGTGCAGCATTTTTGCAGGTAAAACATGTGAACTGAAAGTGAGTAAGTTTCGTGGGGTGAATGAGTAAGATGTCATATGCAAGGTGTATAACCATATGCGAGTGTAGGGCAGGGCGTTAATGGAAAAGTTGTGCTGGCTCAGCAGACCTCGACTGTGTTCAGATGCAGAAGGCGTGAGAAACAGGTGCATACAGTAACAGCTTTACATGGGAGTGAAGGAGCATGTATGTGGCTGGCTGGTACCAGAGTGGGTGCGCAGGTGCCCGCTTAGAGCGTCACGCCGGCGGCAGGCGTAGCTGCACATGGGGCATTTGAAAGGCTTCTCCCCGGAGTGCAGTTTGATGTGGCGAAGCAGGTTTCCCTTCTGAGTGAAGGAGGCCCCGCACTGAGTGCAGTGGAATGGCCTCTCACCTGAAGGAAGGAAAAACAAAACACACCATTAAAACTATCCTGCACATTTCAAATTTGATGTAGTGACACTTTTTTTACTAATCACACAACCTGTTTTGGTTTCACATGATAATGGATCAGTGTAAATTATTCATTGCAGCAGATTTACCGCATTAAGATTAATTTATTCAATGGTAGATTACTGCTGGAAAACACAATAATGGTCACACCTTCATTAGTGGAAATTTTGTGATTGGTCCAATATATGCTTCATTATATAATACTTTTAAAGAATGAACAGGTTTCATCTGTCTTCAGAAGACAGTGACATAAAACAGAATTATTTACCATCTTTGAAAAGCCAATGAAGCAACATCCACTTGACTGTCAGAAACAATTTTCTCACGACTCAAACCACACAGATACCATGGATATTGTATGGTTGACTCATACATTGTTTGAGTTTTAGATTCAATAATACATTATACTCTTAATAAAATGCATCAGCAGTGAACATATACACTCTATTTCACTACAATGTGGCCAATCAAATGATCCTTTTAAATCATGGTAGCAGTCATGGTTGACATACGGAGACTGTCTATAACTTTACTGTCTTTATTTCTTTAGGTCAAAATGGAATCATCTTTTCACACAGACAGGTTTTCCTCTCTGTGGATGTGCAGTGTGGCAGCCACAGCAGGAAATAGTTGTTGGCTTGAATCAAACTCCTTGACACTGAACCATATAAATAAGCTGGTTATCACAAGAACTGTGTAATTCAGGTCAGTGTAATGACTTCAAAAGCGCTATGGTTTGTCGAGTGATCTATCGGGTTGATAAAATCGCAGAGTTGTTGATATTGGAAACAATCAAAGAGGACATTTCACAACCTCCTGCCCTTGCTGTCGCACTGGTTAGGACAAGTGTGTCATGTATGATGCACACTGGCTTTTAATCATAGTTACTCAATCAAACATTTTGACCTTGTCAATAGGAGGCACTATCTGCAGATGAACAACAGCGTGATCATTGCACAACAGTTGCTGTATTTGAGGTCAGGGTTTTAAGGCTGTGTTCCTGTGCTTACCCGTGTGGCTGCGCTTGTGCACCAGCAGCACGTTGATGCTGACGCAGTTCAGGCCACAGATGTCACAGCTGAGTTTGCCTGTCGCCTGGGTGCGGGGCCCCATTGCTTCAGGCACACAGGTCCCGTCTGGAGCCTCTAGTGCTGTATGGGCGTCCGGCAGCACTGCGCTGTCATAACGCGAGTAGTCCACCAGCGAAAGGTCTTGCGGCTCATTCAGGGTATCCCCCTCTTCATCTCCTACCCCATCCCTCTCCTCATCATCATCCTCCTCCGTCCTCTCCTCATCAAACCCTTCCTCCATCCCGTCCTCACTGGCCCCCTCTACTTCCTCTTTTGGCACAATCTCTCTGTCTTTTTCTGCCTCGAGATAGGGCTCACTGTCTTCCATTTCCTCTGCCTCTGTCTTTATCACACCTAAGCAGGGAGGAAGCAAAGGAGCATTTTTGATTAATTAATTAATTGGCAGGAACAAGACGTACGAGTGATGTATAGTGTAGTACATATACTGCACACAGTTTGCCCAATTGTCTTATTCAGGCTACAAGGACAAACAAAGTGCATAATAAGCCTCCTAAGCCAACTTTATGATTTGCGATAATTGGTTTTAAAAATAAAACTGATTTGACTTGATGCGCTCACTTCCAAATAAGGGTCTAAATATGGTTTCATAAGGACACTCTGCTGCAACCTGCATCTGACGCCTCCACTTCTGCATTTGTATTTGTAGTTATTAGGTTGATATTAGTACTAGCATGACTCCAAAATGTGGGTGGCTTAATTGGGGCCAAAACACAGTGTCGCAAAGAGAGTCAGAAGATTTGTGCTGGAGATAAGGGGGAGACATTTCCTCTGAACAGACAGAAAGTAGAAGCGGGGCGAGGGGGGAAATGCAGCAGGTGCCTCAGAGAGACAACACCAACTCCTGCACCTGCTCTTAAAAGAGATTTCAGATTGATCGTTGATTGCTTCTGCTACAGACCGCAAGAAACATTCATTAATCTTCTACCCTCAGCCTGTAGAGCAACAGATCTGCTTGTCCTGTGCAGCTTGCAAATGTCTTTCTTTTTTCTCTGACACGAGCTGGTAGCAACTGTGGGTCAGCCTGCCACACCATCCAGGCCAACGGCCCAGCTGTTTGTATGTGTCTCAACACCACATGTGTTGACATGCAGGGTCCTGAGGTCTGGTTATTAGGATCTCTCGCCTAGCCTTTTGCTAAGTGTCAAACAACCCCCAGTGTACTCAGTGCCATCCAGAAACCACACTGTGGTCTTGGCGGTGCCTGGTGATGAGCTGACGAGCAGCGCCTCGTATTGTGGAAAGCACTCAGAGGTGCTATGGAAACTTTGCACACATAGCTGTGAGAGGCCTGATATAGAGTCCAAGGTCTCAGAGCAGTGAACCGCAGCCTTTGCATCAGATACAGAGCAGGCCTTACAGAAGCGCACCCTGTGGGGCACATGGGTAGCAGTCAGAAATAAATAGCAAAGAAAAAGTGTCTGCAACACTGTGCTTCAAAGGCTGCAAAGCTGAGGGAAACCATTGACACACTCAGGATATCATGCTGATGCACGTACAACACAGTGATATGTGTCAAATAATCCCGTGTGACATGGGGTTGCTGTGCAGAGGTTCGACGAGCTGTTGTCCACTTTGTGATACTTATATATCAGATTGTTTAATCATATCATAGAGTGCATGACACTGCAGTGAAGACGGAAACGAGAAGCTATCTCTCTGACTCCACCAAATACTGAGGATGATTTGCAAATCACTCTGCACTGGATGGAACAACACGTGAAAACAAGAGACAAGAAAGAACAAGAAAGAAACTAAGTAAGAAGCATCTTAGACCCACATGATCCTTTTCTATCGAATCAGACTGAGGGTCTAGTAGTCTATCATATGAAAGCCCTCTCTCCCTCTCTTCGTCTGTGTGTGTGTGTGTGAGGGTAAACTTACATGGATCCATCCTACCTCCTGCCAACTGCATCCCATTCACACTGGGGGACTTGTCCTCCTGCTCGTCTTCCCCCCGTGATTTCACATCTGCAACATCACTACATATGTCTGAAAAAGAGACACATGGGGAACGTGTAAAATACTGCTTTCTGTGTCATTAGGGGAAGTTCAAACCAGTTCACTACCATTCTGCAAGAATAACTGAATATTTGTCAATTAGTGGACAATTAATACAGATAAGTATGGCTGCAGCATGACAAATGTGTGAAGCCAAAGGACAGATACTCACCCATTCTGTCCACCTCTGGGGAGGTAAACTCAGGATGTTTGTATGTGTTCATGATGAAGAAATAGCTCTGGGAAGAGGAATTGCAATATTTTGATATATAGTAGCTCTGTCTGGTTCGAGCCACATTTCTTCTAATGGCTTCTTTGTAAAGCCTACATCTTCACAGTGTGTAGTCAGGGGGGGAAAGGTGAACACGAGGATGTTTCCTGTTATACACTCATTATGTGACCTTTATCTTTGACACAAGAATTTAAATATATCTTTTCTAATGTTCTTGGCACTAATAAAAGTCTCCCTGACTATTTCTACAAAGCATATGAAGAAACAGAACCAACACTAGCACCTCACTGTTCCTGTTGGTTGGACAGCATAAAAATAAATTTACGAAAAAAAAAAAGAAAAAATAGGGGGGAGTAAAAGCCCACGGTTGATTGCTCGACCCTGTAACTACATTTAGCCTGATGAGAAAGACATGAAGTTAGCTGCACTTGTATTTCCTGTCATGTCTGTACATTTGAACAAATGCATACGAGCTCTCCATACCGACAGCAGTGCGACTACAGTACTTCAAGCAGCAATTTAAAAACAACTCAAAATAAAATAAAATAGTGAGCCGTTTATTGTAAATGCTGATTTAAACATCCTACGTAATTTTTAATTGATCTGATCATTTTTTGCCCAATATGATCACTTAGTAAAAAATTCTATTACCATGTCCTAAAATGTAAACACAGCATGTTTTACCACCTCAGAGAGGTTTCCAGCATTTATAGGGTTGTAAGTGAAATTACAGTTGTTGATAACAAGTAACAGCGGGAACTCGTTTTCTTACATGGTCAGAATGAAGTTGAGAAGCGAACGCCTACATATCAGTTAATTCCAGAGGACTTTTTTGGTTTGAGTTTTTGCTGGAAGTTAGCAGTGCATGTGAGTAATGATGTAATGACCTTACCTAGGTTTTCCTCAGCACCAGGAGAAGCACTTTCACAGCAGGAGATCCCACACTTTGCCACTGGACTTTCTCTGAATATGGAATATACAACGTCACTACAGTGAATTTTGGAGAGATCCCTTAAAGGCGCAGGGACCTGTTTTGAAGGTGGAGCAACAAAAACCAAAGCACGGTCACACAACAGAGCAGCAACACCGGTAACTTAGATTTACCCTTATCCTCGCTTTCATATTCACAAAATTAGCATTCATTTAAGAAAAAAACTAATAACATGAAATCTATAATGTTATTGGTATTGTATACAAGTATAATATTTATGATCAAAATGAAGAAGTGATTATGGTTATCATGGTATGATATCAGTTCAGGCTGTTCACAGGGTTCCTTACCTGTTTCCATTTAAGCAGCAATTTCGCCATCTTGTGGCCAAACTACAAAACTACTTTAATCCACTTTACCCTCCCCAGTCAATAGATTAACTACAAAATTTAAAGAATCCCACACGTTTGTATAGTAGCTCTTTGAACACACTCTGAGTTCTACACTTGAGTGAATGGTGTTGACAATATGTGGAAATATCACATCTCTTTGTCCTGTGAGAGTACTTACTGAGTTGCTTAGGGCCAAAAACAAAAGAAAAACACTGCCAGATGAGTATAATGTCATGCACGATGTACAAACATTGTTTTGCTTCAACTACACTGACATATTAAAGGGACTCATTGAAAAGTGGTTAACTCAAGAACTCACTCGCAAAAAAACTACCAGAGAGAAACAAAATAACAACGATATATCAAAGCTGCTGAGTGCTGGACGTTCCTGTTTGAACCAGCGAGCGGCTCCACTAACTAACAGCAGCTTTTGTGGCTATCATTCCAACTGACCAGATTTTATTCTGCTTTGCTGTTGTTTACTGGACCAAAAGCAGCTGCAGTGTTCCTACTAGACGAGCCTTTGTCTGTACGGCAACTAATATGAATGTGAATATGCAGAAATGATGCCATGATCACTGTTTTCGCCTTTCTCCTGGACTCCTGGCTCATCTTTGTTTGCCTATCAAGTGACCCTCTACTGTATTGCACAGTTTTTTTTTGTCCCATCATTAGTGTTGATGTCTCGTTAACACCTGGTTGCAACCCAATTTCCTTTGGATATAATAATAAATTTGACTTGACCACATTTGAAGTGATGAGCAGGGCTGAGAAAAAAAAAACGTAAACAGATACACAATCACAGCCACTACTAACTTTGAGAATAATAATAAAGTTGTAGGTCATTATTTACTGTGCAGGTCTGGTGAGGAATCTGGGTGCTGTGTAACTAGCACCACTCACTATAGCACCCACCTGAGTGGTGTGCAGCCTTGTAAGGCCTGGCTGCTGCCCACATCTCGCCTATGGCAACCAGCCACCAGCCTGGAGAAAAAAGCAAAAAGAACGCACACTCACAAAGGCATTTCAATACATGCTGGGTTTCCATGGCAAAATGGAAGCAAAGGAGCACAGAGAAAAAGAGATGTTGACCAATAAAAGGCATGATTCAAAACGTTACAGGCTGAGTGGAGGGAGTAGTTGCACACGCAGAACAAAAGAAAAACAACAGAGGAACAGGCTGATTTCCTTTTTTTTCAGGATCAGAAAAACACTCATGCACAATAAACTGCCTTCAGCTTGCTGTGTCGTTAAAACACGTCCTGCGATTCCACTGGTGGGTTTTCTAGGACCCCTGGGGGCAGGGCGGTAGCGGGGGCGGGGGGTGGTTGATGGTGGGGTTTAAGCTGTCCATTTGCCTTTTTATAGCTGCCCACTTCAGTTAGTGGCAAGACAAGAGACAGAGAGATCTGGGGGCAAACATAATTGTGGGTAGTGTGTGTGTGTGTGTGTGTGCGTGTGTGTAGGGGGAGGTTGGCTGAACTCTGGACAGACATGCATGCTTACAAACACACACAGTCACACACATTGAGACCCTGCTGAGGGAGCAGGCATGAGGTTGTTTTGTTGTTGAACAATGGTTCGTCCCCAGAGGCACATACATGTGTGCCGCGCATTTGGGGTTAATTAAAACGGCACCGACGTACCTTTTTGTTTTCTTTCTTTCTCTCTTTTTTTTAAAAAACAATTTTATGAATCAAAATGTTTCATACAGTAATTGTGCAACTTGCAAATCTGATTGCTGATCACATGAAATGAGACTGACAGGACTGGAGAGTAATAATGGCAGGGTGGGGGAGAAAAATCAATGTATTGTGTGTGTGTGTGTGTGTGTGTGTGTGTGTGAGTGAGAGAGAGAGAGAGGGCCGTTCAGCTGTTTCTTCTCCCTGTGCACTCAGGACTGAGAGAGGACAAGTGAGAGAGAGTGTGTGTCTGAGTAAGAGAGAGAGAGAGACAGAGAAAGAGGGAGACAGAGGGAGAGACAGCTTTAGCCTGGCTTTCCTCCGCTGTGCCTTTCAGCCTCGCTCTCACTGTAGAAAGAGGCGTGTCCATGGACCAGTATAAAGTCCAAGGAGAGCCACTCGTGTTGAGCCATTCTCAGGAGCGAGTCCTTTGCACTGCACAGAAGCAAGAGGAGGAACCTGCAGCTGTGACTTCCAATGCGTCTTTTGATGACCTGCTTTGCATTTGGACACTTGTAGACCGTTTTTTTTTTTCGGTGTTTGAGCAGAGGGCGGGCGAACCTCTGGACCCGGAGAGAGAACACGGCTCACCTGAGCATACTGGTGGATATCCTTCCTGCAGCTGCTCATTCCAACACAACAAAACCTAGTTCTTATCATCCACTACATTCGCCAGTCGAGCAGATCAAGAGCAGGCTCCAGTTTCCACGCTGTGAAATTGAATCAGAGGAACGGCGAGGCACTACAGCAGCGGTATTGTGTCCCTGCAGTTGAAACACTAACCAGCTGAAAATATCAAAGACTATCCTGGACAAAGCGTTGTTCTCAATCCTCCCTTGTTTGTCTAAAACCTGGCGTTGAGGTGTAAAGTGATCAAAAGCTGCACAACACTCGGGACAGACAACGCGGGGAGGCTAAGGGGACCGTACACAAGGGACAAGGACTGTGAGCAGGTGCCAGGGCTGCCATGGTGCGTGGAGGTGGAGTGGCATTAGCTCCATCCTGTAGGGGCCTCTGGGTGTTTGGCGCCCTGTCGCTGGTGGCACTGTGCTTGTCAGACCAGGCCATTCGCTGCCCGGTGTGCTCTGAGGAGAGGCTGGCCAGCTGTCGTCTACCAGAAGGCTGCGAGGAGACGGTGCGGGAGCCCGGCTGCGGCTGCTGCCCCACCTGCGCCCTGCCTAAAGGTGCACACTGCGGTGTCTACTCACCTCGGTGTGGCACAGGCCTGCGCTGCTACCCACCGCGGGGAGTTGAGAGACCACTGCACTCGCTGATGCACGGCCAGGGGGTGTGCACTGATGAACGGGAGGTGGAGGAGAACTCAGGTGAGAACGACGGGGTCCGACAGCATGTGCGGCTGTGAATTGATAATAAAGACACTTCATCACGCTGGGCTATTTCATGTCCACAACATATGTATAAATATTGATGCGTAGATGATCTTATTATGTGACACATATTACAGCCATCAGCTGACGAGCTCTGTGCAAAGCTGCCCTAGGCTGCTGTTCCTCTGTGGACCCTCGAGCAGACAGACCAGCATATTTTCTGTCTCTGCTGCCTGGGCCTTACCTGAGCTGGGCAGGGTCAGAGATGGGGGTGGGGGGTGTCAATGTGCTGCTTGTTTACCCTAATCTCAGCTAAGCCCTGAACCAGAGCATGCACACACACAGGCTCCTCACGCATGGCCTGATGGGAGAGCGCACACAGTCCCTCTGCTGTCTTCTGGTGCACGGTCGTTGTAAAAGAGGCCCTGCTGTAAGAAGCAGAGCGGCCTTCAGAGAGCCCAGTGGAGGAGGTGTGGTTATAGATGAGGTGGGCGTGTGTGTGTGTGTGTGTGTGTGTATGTCTGCAGCATGTGTCTGCACTCTGCATGACCGGGTGCTGTTAGTAAGTTCGACCGTACCTGTTTGCACATAGTGACACTGAAAACTCATTTTCCTTACAGTCCTTATGTGGGCAATTATCCCATCATGCTAATGTTAAACTGAGATCCTGTTCAGGGAGTGAAATGCATTGTGGTGGTTCTAGGAGTGTGTGTGTGTGTGTGTGTATGTGTGTGTAATGGGAGGAGGTAATAAAAGCTGCTGTATGAAATGACTGTAATGGAGTGTGGCCAGTCAGGGGCTATTAGAGCTCTCCTGCAATCAGTAACTCACTTGGTGCTCTTTCATAAATGCCCCCCACCGCCCCCCTCCTCCTCCTCCTGCTGCAGCTACCTTACTCCTCCTCTGCTGTCAGTGTCTTTATCACACTGTCACACTTTTCTGGGTCAGCGTTTGGTTCTCCGCTTTGTTGTTGCATTCCTCTCGCAGAGAGGAACGTCTGTTTCCACTTTCACATCGTGGGATGTCTTAATATTGGCCGCCTTATCTGCATATCCAGTTCCAGTTCACTGCTTTGACGTTCACTTCTTTCTGCTCATGAAAGCGTCCCTGCTGTTTGTCTTCCTCTGGTTTCCACAAAGGGTGGTGTTGATTTGCATTATGCCGCATGAGACAACTGTTATTATGTGTCACTGACAAGTTGGTTCTTTCATTTGTTCCACATTATCTACTAAGTGGCCCAGAGCTGCTCCCACTGAGTCTGGGCTCCCAGACATTTACTGGTGTTGGCAGTCGGCTTACTGCTAGCGTCAGAATACCAATGACTTAAATCAACATAGCCAATATAAAACTCCCAGGATGCTCATCTTCCTTGCAGCATCTGTTTCCCCTGACCATGGTTTGCTCCCCTCCCTCCCAACTCTAACAAGCCTTCAAGTGCATCGCCCACCGCGTCCAGCTCCTTCATGAGGATGAGCTCATCGGCACCATCGCTGCCAGAGCTGAAATGAGAGCCTGCTGCTCATTGTACAGGGCCAGCATAGGTTAGGCAGGCTCATAGCGTGACTAAAAGGAATCAGAGAGACGAGGAAAGCTGTTTAGAGCATGAAAAAAGAAAAAAATGGAGGGCTGACTCAGCTTGGCCCATCTCTGCCAATCAACACTAATTTATCTTTGCAGAATGGTCTCCCCCAACTCTAATTCAGCTCCTTGATGCTACGCTGTCCGATCTGCTGGCCCACCACTCAGTTACAGTGAACTGGGTCCCGTCTCCCAGATGCAGAGGCAGTTGATGGGAGGTTTTGTGAAGTTCAGAAGTTTTGTTTTTGCTCCTCTGTAACCTGAGAGTAGAGTTCTGTCTGAACACCCCTCACCCCTGGAGTCTGTCATAACAAAGCGAGAAGGCTCTGCCCCACAAATCTGACTGTAAATCAGTTCTGCTGGGTAGCCAGTGGCTCAGAGCCTCTGTGTACTGTAAGAATGTTCAATGTAAACCAGAGCAGCAGAGAGACCATCAGAAAGGCACACGGGGGAGACCAAGGATCGACTCCAGTCACAAGCAGGAGACTTCCTCTGTGGCACATTCGCTGCACGTACTATGCATTATTAAAGAAGGGGGTGCACCTCCTGAATACACGTCTGATGCTGCCCCACTCCTAGCAACAGTGAACATGCACGATCAAAATAGGAGAGTTTCAAAAATATGTGTGTGTGTGTGTGTATATCAAAATTCATACAGAAAAGGAGAGAAGCAGCTGTTTCTTGGTGGACATCACTAGATGTATCCCTGCATCTAGCTATTAGAGGAAAACACCTTTGTGTTGCCCTCTGACTGTCACTTCATTCTAATGTTAGTCCAAGTAGTGCGTCATATCAGGCTCACAAAAGTATCTGATGATTTTATTTTGGTCAAAACATCAGTTTTTCTTTCCCAGTTTTAATATTATTTAATCTGACTGTCAATAGTGACAACAAGCAGTACCCATAATCTTACATCAAAGTCCAAGACAACTGAAGGTTTCTAATATCAGATTCTTAGAAATCCTCTCTATGGTAATACTCGGAATAAATCATCATGCATGGATTGGCATCCGTTTCTACATTCCTGTTGAGTCTGCCCTGGTATCCTGTTCAAATGGCTCCCTCTGACAGTGAAACAGATATTATTTACAAACGGCTACAGTCTAACAACTACAAGCATAGAAGGGTTTGTGCGATTGAAACTGCCAGCGGAAGCAGGCTTTGTCCAGCTATGCTCAATTTACCGCGTTGCACAAACTTGGAAAGTAACATACTATTTTAGATTTTCCTTTCTCCTATGAGTGAGCACAGTTTGGGAGTAGTGTAAAATGTGTATGTAGTTTTGGGGTGACAAATGAGGACTTTTTATAATGTCCCTCAGCAAATGTCCTCTAATGTTGTGTATTTGGTTTTTGGGGGGTTGTGAAGCAGATTTGTGCAGCTGGAGCTCTTATTCAGGGGTAAATGTGATAGCTAATTGTTGTTCTCTGTGAGACTGGGACCCCCTTCTAGTGTCGAGCTGAGAGATACACAAACAATCCTGAATTGTCCTGGCTGTGAAACACACTTCTCTCTGAGGAGGATGGTGAGTCTTGACAGGCAGGGATTTCATATTAATGACTAGCATTACAGTAATTAAAACAATTCAACAGGCTGTGTTTCAGTCTTTCGACTGCATTTTCAAGGCAGTGATCATCATAATCACTTATAGTTTTGGTTGTGCCTAATAATCCAGGTAGTCACTTGCTTTACTGGAAATTATAACTGCTCTAATATGAATTTCCTCTCCTTGCTCATCTAATTAAGGTCCTGATTTGCATACTGAAAGAAGAGCAGTTCACTGAAACTTAAGTTAATGATGTGGCTCAAAATAGTTTGCCCTAATTCACTGCAGCTGCAGGTTTCCCTGTGCTGGAGAGTGTGACAACTGATGAATGCTGAAGATTACCCCAGATTACTATAGCGGAGTTTACTCACAAATCTGAACTCAAATAAATAGCTAAATCAAACAAGCAGTGATGGAGTTTTGGTTTATAGGTTCTATGACCCGCCAAGGTTAAAAATCATGAAAGAAAGCTACTGTGGCAGCAGAGTAATAATGATTTAAGTACTTGGCTATATTTTCTGTGACCTTTGTTCTATAGTTGCATTACTGTAGCAGCACACACACACGCACAAACACACAGACATCAAAACAGAATATATAACATCCGTAAAATGCAACTCATTATTTTCTTTGCTCTCAAGAGTAAATCAGCATTAATACAAACAGCTGCTGCTGTGTTGGCATTGGGTTCAGACTCCCAAACATGTATTTCTGGATGTCTGTTGTGACAGCAGCCTCATGTTTCTTATTATTACCGTCTTATATCATTATTATTAATACCAGGAACTGTGGCCAGAGCCGTATCAAGCAGTGCGACAGCAGGTGTTGGTCGGTCTATGGGATTCAGTGTTGATTGGCCATCGTACAAAAACACACTGGTATTCCTGAACAGTTAACATAACTGGACTGTGATGATACACTGCTTCAAATGAGACTTCTGCCTGGAAGTGGGTAGTCTGACACTCTCTCGAAGCATCAAGTACTGAATGAAAAGTTTGGTGGCCAGCCTAGGTTACTTTTATGCTTGCTGCCAGAGCCTCCTGAAAACAAGACTGGGTAAAAGTATATTGCTGGGTTGTTGGGTGTGCAAAACAGAAGATTTGGCGATTAGTTCCTTTTTTTATATAGATTAATTGGCATCATGGTATTGCTCACATATGAAGTCTTACAGCATTGCACACCATGCTGCTGACATTTCGGCTCGGCACTAGTAGTTTCCACTTTAGCTGTGTGTGTTGCAGCGACAGGAATGCGGTTCCCGGTAGGCAGTCTGGACTCGACAAACACCAGATACTGGAGCTGAAAGAACTGGAGTGTCCAACAGTAATGACTTGCACGTCCTGGTGATGTAACAGTGCTGGATATTCACACCAGCTGTACCTGTAACCACACCAAACAGTGATGTCATGTTGTACTTACATTCTCTGATGTAAACGCCTGCATCACTAAGAGAGGCTCAACCACCAGACTAGCATTGCAGAAACGGAAAAATGAACTGCCCTTTTATATGGATTGTTTTATTTGTTTTAAAGGAGAGTAATGACAAAACTATGCATTGAGTGAAAAATCTTGCCGTTGAAAATAAGGTGGTCTGTGCTTTTTTGTAGTTTGTGCAATGTGTAGGTGTGTACCCAAACAGCATTTTGAAGTTAAAATTACATTTTTCTCTCAAATATTTAATATTTACCAACAGACTATATGCTTCTTAACTACAATAACAATGGATCTGATTTAACAAATAAAAAACAAAATGACAATGATCAGCTTGAAACAATCATAGTTGACTGAATGTTATCTGAATGATGATTTGATTCTTTGCCATTTAAAGTTGCAGCCAAAGCTATTTGTTTTTACTAGTGGAGCATAACATCCATCCATGATATCATCCATATTGGCTAATACATCAGTCAGGCCCTGCACGCTGTAAGTTCCTCAGTTGATAAGCTATTTACTTAGTGTTTGCAAACTTATATTTAAAGGGTAATGTATTAACCTTGCTTCATGCCTCAGGGCAACTGTTTGAAATAGATCACAAATGCCATCATTTGTACTTTCTACTTGGGTGGGAGAGCAGGTTGGCTGCTGTTCCCTGGGTTCTGGGTCCTGTTGCATGCACATGATGATGCATTGTGGGGAGCCTTCATATGACCAGTCAAATAAGAGAAACATTAAAATGTTGCATGCAAAGATTCCCCAAGAGTGTTTCACACACTGGACTCTTTTAGCTTAAGTCCAAGATCTAAATGAGTAGAAGCATAAACCAGAGAAAGGAACTGCGCCAATTTTGCTGATCTTAAATAAATATTTATTGGAGGAGGATATTTGTCTTTGGAGTTTAAAAACGAGAGAGGAATTAGTCCCTGATGTCACTATTTTACAGACTGCAAAGAGAGGTGAACGAGAACGTATCCACAGAAGGTTTGGAGCATATTTTGATTTAAATGATGTAACAAACAAAGGATGTGTGTAAAGTGTTTTTGCTAATTAGAACACTGATTAGTTGTTTTTGATTATCTGTTCATGCAACATATTGACATTTGGTTTTAGCCCCTTACATCCACCGAGATACCAGACAACAGAGATGAAGGCTGTGACTTACTGAAGCCCTTCCTTATCTTTGTTCTGCACCTGTTGACTGGCAGTGTACTGTGGTGCACAACCTCCGGAGCTAATAATTCACTATAGCAATCAGATTTTAATAGCTGCTGATCCAAATCACATGAAACCACACAGAGAAGTAGCAACTTCCTCCATGGAAACCAGCAGTGGTAGCAAACAGGACATGCCACCCCTGACCCACTTCTAAATCACTTTGGCTCACCCTACGAAAGAGTGTGGAATCGGAAAATTGTGAACTGGCAAAAGACAAGAAAGAACAACTTGGAACGAAGGAAACAGCTGAAACCCTGTTGGCTCTTGTGGAAGAAAGTGCTGATGAGCAAGGCTTAACAGCAACAAGACTAAAAATAAAAACAGGCAAAGGACACTTCCCTCCCAGACAAGCCAAGCCAAGCAGGATGACCGTCTGCAAAGTTTAGAGAAACCCGGTCACCTCAAAAATTCAAATCATCAGCAGAAATTGGCCGTGGATCAATACCTGACTACAGCAGGGATAGACTACTGCACTGTTGTAACAAAGGCTTGTGCTGCTTTAGATGCATCATAGCTTTAAATTGTACATGATCACAGTGGTTACTGCCCCACCTTCACTGTCTCTTTGCCAACAGCAGTTAACTGGACGCCTGGCAGTGGTTATGCGATCAGAGCCAGAGGAGATTCTAAAAGATAAAACTGCACTTGAAACTGGTGCTGATGTGTAAAAGGCTGTAGGTTATACGCAAAAAGCACAAAATGCTGCCACCTCTCATCAACCGCAGATGACAGGCAACATATGTGTGCACACGGAAACAAACACAAAACATCTATACCTCATTTTGGGCACCTCGTGCCTCCAACCACCAGCCAGTCCACACATGCGCGCACACACACACATTCACTCACACACAACACAACACAGAGTTGTGCCCACTTGTGACACTACAAATCCCCTTTAACAAACTCCATCTGGCACGGAGCGAGGTTGTTGTGGAAGGGTGGAGAGTAAAGAGGGAGGGGGCATTTCCTGAGGAAGCAGCTGGCTGCCTGCAGGGCCATGGAGCTGCAGGATTATAGGGATGCAAAGGTGAATGTGGCACAGACCACAGTGTAGAGGGTGGCAGAACAGGGGTGGTATGGTTTTAAATGGCAGCAGAGCTCATGGAGTGGCTGTGGTGCAGAGGTTGATGAGAACCAGGGTGAGAACTAAAGTAGAGATCCCCCCACAGCTCTGTGTCCTTGTGGTTAACCTGGCCTCATTTTTAGCCTACATTTCACTATGTTCAGCTGTAAGGGATGTTCTGCAGAAGGACAAGGATTAGCTGAACACCTACTGCTCTCTATCTGACATTCTGCAGACATCAAACATTTCAAATAATGGCTGTTGTAAAGTCTGCTCAGAAAAACATGACAGTATTGTGCTGCAAATCAGGGGGAAAACAAAGCTGTTTTGGACACATCAGTTATGTAAAACTTTGTTGTTAAATAAGCCTAAGCATGATTTCTTTCTCTTCAGCGATGGAAAGGCAGGATGAGACCATCCCTGAGCACCCAAACAACAGCAATATCCGATGCAGCCCACAGGACAAGCGCTGCATACAGAAGACCCTGGCCCGACATCCTCCAAAATCCACAAACCAGAGAAGCAACACTGCCAGGGAGGAGACCAAGGCGGCGCTGGTGAGAGGAATAGTCACCTCACATTTTAGTCCGTTTCACAGAAAAAAACAAACCGTGGCAAATCCCTCTGCCGAACAAGCCTCAGCCCCACCAGGTGTTTCACATTAGGCTTTATAGTTCCAAAGCCACAAGCGTAACAGTCAGGTTATAAATTGTACAAATTAGTTATTTACACACTGTAATGTTTAATTATGGTCTTGAGAAATAAAGTACAGGTGGACACTGACATCACCATGCAATTTGCTGTTTTACCATCAGCAACAGCATGCTCATAACATCCCCATTAATCAGTAACAGGCTGGTTTTACCACATATAAACAAAGAAATGTGTTACATGAATGCACAGCAATGCCATGGTCTGTCATATTTAGATATATTAAGGCTGACCACCCAGGCTAGTTTGGATATTTATGCTTTTTTCAAGGGTTTGTGGAAAAACAGTGTGACTGGCTGTGCAGACGGATGCAAAGACATGCCAGAATGATTCATTCCAATGCAATTCATTGGTTGGCTTGTGAATTCAGTGCAACTAGCCTTCAACACTATTTGCAGATTCTGTGCATTTGAATCCAAAAACATTATTAAAAATGTTGGCAGGATCAAAGTAAAACTGATCTTAAGTGAATTCTGGAATCACCCTGCAAAAGTACTTTGAGATTTAAAAAAAAAGAGTAAAAGATTGATTTCTTTTTCCCAAGACAGTGACAAATAGAGTTCCCAAACAATAGAAGTAGAAATAAATGAAATGATCATTCATAAGTTTTCATGAAATGCAATGATTTATTTTTCCATTTTATCTTCCATTTCTTGTGATTGTCCTGACCACCGCGATGGCAAGCATGTACAAGTGGACCTCTCAAAAATCAAAAACAATTTCTCCTGCAGGCTCCATGTCGTGCTGAGCTACAGAGAGCACTGGACAGACTGGTATCAAATACCCGCACACATGATGATCTCTTCACAATTCCTATACCCAACTGTGATAAGAACGGAGATTTCCACGCAAAACAGGTCTGTGATTTAAGGCACATACAAACTGTGAATCTACATTAAGAAGCCAATACAAATAAAAATGCCAATCCTTGTACTTCAAACAGTTCCTTTTTTAAACTACAACAGCAATCTGTGGGCCAAAACGCAAAGCATTCCTGTAGTCGATGAAATGTTGTCTCCCGTCTCCCTAGTTCAAGATCAACACCAAAGTGTCTCCAGACAGACTGTTGTTAATGCCAAGACCTTATTTTTCTAGGCTCAACTGAAAGAAGATTTTTTTGGTATCAAGAGTTGAACTCTGTGTGTAAAATAGTTTCCACTAAAATGCTGAACAATAAGCACTTCACTTGCTGTGATGGATGCAATTAACTTTTGAATGCAGTTGCTTGTGTTGTTATTCTGCCTTTGCACGATTGGGCAACTATGCAGATAAGAGTGAGAGAATCAGAGAACATAAAAAGTCAGATAAGACTGCCCTGAGCTGTGTGTACAATCAAAGCAGCAGTTGCACACATAGTGATAAAAGGAAGGCAACAGTCATCATGGCTCTGAGTTGTGTTGGTTGTGCAACATGGTTAAAGTATCTCTGTCTACTCAGGCATCTGTTTACAGTTTAACTAAAACTGTTTTCTAATTTAAAAGAAAGAAAAAGCATAGGTCACTGAAATTATTTGCTGTTGTGAGCACAATTGTGTAGAGTTCAGTGTATATGTTATGTGGGTTATTATGTGACCTCTTACACATTCTATGCAGCCCATGTGATCTATTATGTAATGTCAACCTATAGTTAAAGAGGGTGATGTGCAGTGAGAAGGTTTTATTTATTTTTGTGTCCACAGTGTCACCCTGCACGTGACGGCCAGCGGGGAAAGTGCTGGTGTGTGGATCAGAAGACAGGCTTGCGGCTGCCGGGGCCACTGGAGCAGCGAGGGGATCTGGACTGCCACCAGTTAATGACTGCCACTCTGAGGGATTGAGGAGTGGGGGCGTGGTAGCAGGGTGGCAGGACCAGCTGAATTCTACTGGTTCTACTGGTGCTCAGTCGTAGAACTACACAAAGAAAGGACTTTACCCTAAAGCCTCACTTCAACCAAGGCCAACGTTACTTGACCTTGTGCATCAAAAAGGAAACCATTGAATTGAAATCTTTTGCTATTTTGTTTCTGTGTGTGACATTGTGTGATCTCTGAGTGTTTTGAGCACTTGTTGTATAACGTTTCTACTACGTGAACGTAAGACCGTTCATCTTTAGACACATGTGCTTTAAAAGTAACAGGTGGCAGAAAAAAAATGTAGTGGTGATCTTTGTTAGAAAACAAAAGGTGTTGCTTCCTCTAATCTAACTTCAGTGTACTATTCTTGAGAAGAGACGTTAAAACGAACAACCCCACCAGAAAGTCAGACCTGAAACAAGCAGCAAATAAACCGCAAGCAAACTTTCTGGACACACAACATCAGTTGGAATTACTGCATCAGGACAATCCAGGAAGGTCACAAATTAAATAATGCTTAATGTTTATTAATGCTGTATGTGTAAAGGGTTGGAATATGTGGCTCTTACTTTATTCCCATATACCCTGCCCATCTATTCAGAAGGTCAAACACATTTCAGACCTATATAATGTGTTTACAAGCACAAAGTCTTCAAGATAACAAAAGAGTAGCAATAATGGGATAAGACTAACTGACCACTGAAAAAAGAAACAGGGCTTTCAAAGGAATACAACAATCCACTGCCTTAAATTGTCAAGTGATAAACCATAGCTTTTCACTACATGACGATCAGCGCATGAGTGAGTATTTGGAAACCGCATCTCGACATGCCCGGAACAGATTTGCGTCTTTGCCCTGTGGTTAACTCTGGATAACCATTGTTGAAGACAAGCTCTTCCTAAAAGAAGTACTGACAGAGGGCTAGAAACTCTGCTGAGAATCTTTTTTACAGCTGGAAATAAGATGCCAGTGTGACTATTATGTTTGCATCAGTGAGTTTTAAGGGGCCGTCTCTCCAAAACAGCCTGCTTGGCAGGTTTATGATGGTGCTATACATTGATGGTGCCAAAAATATAAAACAAAACCTGCACTTTTAGGGCACTGGTTATGAGTGGAGAGTTTCAGGAAGTGGCACAATTAGCATCTGCAAGTGGGAGGATCACCTAAATGTGTGGCCATCTGCACAAGCTATTGACAAAGGATTTCCACGTGTGTTTCCATGTAATTATCAAAAGATAGTAACATCCCACATTAGCTTTGCACTATCACTGCAGCTGACTGGCTGAATGTTTCATTGGTCGGTGCTGTAAACTGCAGGCATGATGTCTTTTAAACTTACAACTAGAGTGTGGTAACTTGTTATAGTTATGGGGCAGCAATGCAAACAGTAGCTAACACGATGCATTGAATAGAGGAGGTAGCAGCAAAAATAGCTAGATGATCATGCCATATGAAATTTCATATCATCTGTAGGGCATCACACTAACAACAGTCACAAGAGTGTATTAATTGTGCAAGTGACTTAGCTACTTATTCTATATACCATAAAAGGGTCTGTTGATTTTTTTAGTAGTTTGAGTTTACTGCTGGAGTGCATTACCGGCTCAGGGCAGAGTGGCAGGTTTAAGTTGGTGTTTGAAACCACCATATATGGACAGCCTGCTCTATCTGTTCTATGGGACAATGTGGTTATTACTGACTCAAGAAATCTCATCTGGATAAGTGATCATATTCATGTTGGTTTCACTTAATCCTGGGCTTGAGAGGAAAGGTCAGCATTACTGGAAAGATCAGCATTACTGTCAGCGGGACAAATCATTAAAATCTAGATTGGGGTGTGTAAAAAAAAAAAATACATGTTCCAAGCCACTGTCATACAGTAGATTCCACCCTGATCTCATTAGCAGTTCAACTTTAAATATGAGTCAACTTTAAATGAGACTCAAGGGAGGTAAATTCAGCTCCACATAAACAGAAAAAACGCATGAAAAACATCAATCAGGTCTAATCTTTCTAAAAGGATAATGTGATTTATGTATGGAGTCAGAGAGAAAAAAGACCTCTCATTATTTAGCAAAGGTTGCTTAAAGGTATGAAAAGTAGTTGCTCTCACGCAATAATTTCACCCCTGCTATCCACATATGGTTCAGTTGATAAATCTGACCAGTGTTGCATGTTATCATGAGTCAGACGGTTTCTCCTATATTTCTCAGTATGTCCTCTTGGTACTTGAGGTTGTGAGGGTGAAATTGTAAAGAATGAAAACAACCCCTTCACTATTTGTACACATGACAAAATTGACGGGTGTATTTGTACACTTTGTCCCCTGTTATTTTGCTACCAAAACTCACTTAGAAATTGAAAGAAAAAAAATTAAGAATTACATATAATCTTTCACAGATGTTGAATCCCAATATCCATTTTAAACAAAAATCAGAATAGGTAACTTCTTGTCTCAGTGTTGGTCCACAAGATTTCCACACCTTTGGTTCTCCAGTGCTTAACTACATACTGCTAGACATCTAATCACTGAAGCCAAGGTAAATTCATAACCTTTGCAGGAATCACTATCATCACCTGATGATCTGTTTGACTTGTCACTAAAGAAGAAATGCAACCAAAGGTCGTTCACCAAAACAAAGACAGAGAGAAAAAAAGATGGCCAGAGTGGTACACTGCTACAACTTAAAATATGAAAAACCAAATATTTCCAAAGACTACAAAATATTGAGACGTCAATATTCATTCAGTGAACTGCATGTGCACAGGAAAGTTCCTACACAAACCTATCTTATCATTCATCAGCTAATGAAGTGTTACTAAACACAGGCAAACTCTGTCTAATAGTCAAATTGTCTTAATCGTTGAGAGAGGTGGCTTTGATTTCGTAAAGGCCTTTTAACTACATAAACTGTGTATTTAAGCTATAGCTACTGCTCGATCTCTAACTTTGTTGTACTGACCTGTAATTGCAGTTGTTGAAAATAGACTGTTCCAGTTTGCCTTTGATATTATCTGATAATGTGTAGAAGGTATTAGCAATGTCTGCATGCATCCAAATGACTGGGACTGAGAACAGCTGTATGTGCTGTGTATCTCGTCCAGAGCTGGACTGTTACCATATATTCAAACCCTGAAGTGATCAAAGCGCTGAACTATAGCGATTCAACCAATGAAATAATCAGTTACATTGTAAATGTTTACCTGATGTAAATGTACACATTGTAATACATCAATTAAAAAAATTTTGAAACCACAATGTTGTTGTTATTATCATAATACAAAGCAGTAACAAGTCTGTATTATCACTTTTAAGCTTATTACAGACAGTATCAGCATATACAGTCTGTTGGCCAATACTTTAGAAGAGGTGGCTGTATGTTAATGTCACAAATGTATAACAAAATATCAAAAATCATTTTGCAATACGTTGCCCATAATACATGTTTGCCCACATCAAACTCTGCTTCTCGTAATGGCAACCATAGTTCAGTATAGTTTAGTGTTGTTCTAAATCTTGAAGCATTTACGTAAAATTGAACATCCTTTAAATTCATGCCCTTGCCAAATGACTTCTGCTGATTAAGCCTTTTAAACACGCAGTGATATTTGAACTATTTTCAAGTGCCCCACCCTAGATAACACTGACCAAAAACACAGCACTGAATAAGCTTAAGTGTTAATGAAACTGGCTCAAAGCTTCAGTTTTTGAATTTTAAATCACAATAGAAGTAAATAGCTACTACGGCTGACAATTTGTTTGTGCTAAGTAACATCACCATGACCATTAACTGTTCAACCCATATAGTGACATGTGTTTTAGTATAGTTATTTAGTACATGATACATTATACACTTAGACATGAAAACGACTGTTCAAACTGAAGTTCGAATATTTGTTTATATTACAAAATATAGTGGACAAATATTGAAATTTGAATATGTTGCTAACTGCATTATTGCCTGTCTCTATTATTGGTGGTGGCAATGAGCAATATGAGAGGAAGCAGTGAAATGTGAATCAACCAAAATTAACTAAAACATCTATGCACAGCCAAATCATATAAGACAACAACCTTTCAATAACAACTTGCTGGTGTCTGACTATGTATTGGATCCTGTTCCAGGATGCCCTCTACATTCCCATGGGTCAGAGCTTATCAGTCTACCTTTTTATTAAAGGTTATATTGTTGCTGCTGGGCCACAGAGGAAATATTACACAGATTTTAACCATAACTGGTGTTGTTTTTACGTTTGTGATATCAGAATCCTGTATCAAGCGTTCCCTGTGCCTGTGGTTAAATAGGTTAATGATAACCCCACCCAAGACCTTTGTCCAAAAAAGACCTTTGGAATGATACATCATAATAATCTGGCTGCAGAAGCTTCTAAAAATACCTCCACTGTTCTCTGCCAGAGTAAACTTTCAAGTCTGTTTAGTTCCACTGCCTGAGCCTATTTTGGAGAGCTCTGTACGGCTTAAGAACTGGGTCTGAATATGCAACACAAGAACAGCTTTTACGGGTTTTCCTCTGATTCATTGAAAATGTCACGGGCCCTCTTCTGCCCCTGGGCATCCACAATCCACAGCTGTGGCAGGGAGGCCCTGCGTGCGTGTCTGGCTTAAGCCCGCACAGTAGCTTACAGGAGGCATGTGACCTCCATCTTACCTCCAGATGTACGCACATCATCACAGGTGTCCAGCACTAAGTGGTCCTGCCTGTGCCCGTTGTGATGAATCTGCTCTCTGCCCCATCCACGCGGCTTTCCGCTTTTTGCCTGGTGAATGAAAAATAGCTGAAACGCCACACCTGCAGATGCCTTTGATACGAGTTTACAACAGTGTCTATACGCATATTGTATAGGATGCAGGTCAAGCATAAATAACATAAGCTCTCAAGTGTGCAATGTAAACAGAAAGAAACAGGGTCACAATGAACACAGTCAATTAACAATTCCAAAACAAGTCCTATTCAGGTTGAATGGACAGAGATGTAAGCTAAATCCTGGAGGATTTTAAATTGTTATCTTTAGGGGACACACAACTACAACTATTGACCTTGGCGGCTCTCAAACAATGTGAACAAGAATGCAAAGTATTTCAGTTCTGACAACAAGGGACCAGTGAACAGAGCAACACTGATTGTTCTCAAAAGCTTAGTAGCCTGTGAAGTGTTCATAATGCAAGTAACGGTACACTGACATAATAATAATCCCTCAAAACCTAGTTAGTATAAAAAAATTACCTCGTAGAAAATAATGGTTGAAAGCTGAAAAAGACACATTTGAACATGTAATGTAATGTATTTTACAGTCAGGACAACAGTGAACAGTCTACGCTGTGTTCCTGAAGCTAGGCTGTAGAGGTGACATGTACACATCTCAATTAGCAGCTTTGCGTTGTTAAGATACCTTCTTTTTTTCTGTGAATGGCTGTCTTGGAGGAGGAAGATGTTTGTGCTGTCATGTCAGTACATGAGAGCTGGTACAGTGACACAGTTGAGGGCGATGTGCATCAGCGTCCAGCCGAGGCACAGCTGAAATGAAGGGAGGGTGGGGGTGCAGTTCTGGAAGATTCTGCAGGAATCTTACGAGTGGACCCCATTTCATTCGTTTATAGTGGGGACCGTTTCTCTGAGCTAAGTGTGTGTTAGCCCTCCCTGTCAAAGCCACAACGTACTCACTGTGGCGGAGAATAAATGTTTTAGGGTGAGTTTTTTTTTAGGCCATCACTTTCGTATACATGCCTGCTTATCACCATTTAGAATCCATGGGAATTTGTGTACCTTGAGATGTGCTAGTATCGCTTGACGTTGCATGCTAATCTGTCAGAGTAGTCATTTTCTTTTCATTGAGGCGGCTAAGCCACGTAACCAGTTAGCTAGCCACCAGTCCGCTGTTTTTTGGTCCAGTTTAAGTAAATTAAACTAATGAGCATGAAGGATATGTTACTGGACGCTGCAGCACAAGCTACACACAGACACATAGATGTAAATGCATGTTATTATTGTGTTATTGGGTTGCAGTTAAATGTCCGTCATTCACTGTGTATAACTGCAGACTGGCTAACCTGGCTGTAGCTAAGAAGAAACAACAGACACAATTGGATACCAGCTAACATGGATACGCGCTAATGTTAGCTTGCTACAGACTAGCTTGTAGATTTTGCTTAATTTGAACTCTATACGCTGAAAACCAGTCAGTCCTAATGTCACGTCTTAACCCTATGGCCATTTGCGCATATTAGCATTAACGAGACCTTAAATAAATCAGCCTTGTAGTTGTTGAAGTTCTGACGAGTATGAAACTGGTTTCCGAGTTACAGCGACCCTTTTTATACAAGACAGTGTTCTTAGTACAGTTAAGCTAACTTAAAGCTAACGTCGATGCTAGGCATTGTTAGCACGCTTTGTTGTCTGACAATCACCATCAGCATCTCTTTGTTTTGTGCTATGCATTAATCAGCCTGTTCACACAAGTCATATCATCAACGCGACACAAATTGTTATTCCACACCTTTCATATGTTTATTACAGAGTCAATGACTGGAATAGACTGATACCCATTCCTCTCTTCAAAGATGTCAAGTAAGGAACTGGGGCTGATTTTACTATGTGTGATTTACGATATATCTTTTTCTGTGATGTGTCAGAATTCAGGAGGAAGCACACAGATAATATATCCACAAATTCATAGGAGGCAATTTCAAATTAAAGCTCCTATATCATTGTTGTAGTACATTGTTGTTAGTTAGGGTTTTAAAAAGCATAGGTGAAATCTAATTAGTGGACTGGAAACAGTTTGCTGTTCCATTAGGCTCACAAATGCTTACATTTCATTTAGACCTTTTCTTTTATAACAGAACGACCATCCTATGCTCCGCCCCCACCCCCTGCCCCAACAACTGTAAGTATTCCTGACTATGTAACACTGTATTATCTTGGAATCCCCATTTAGTGGTGTTGTGGTGAGAGACTTTATTTTAGTACAGCCTAAGCTTTAGCAAAACATACTCTTAGGGACCTATTTTTTGGTTGAATCAACGAACTCTGTTGGTTACACAGACTTATGTGCTGATATGCCACCGCTTCCGAACAAATTCCTTCCTTATAGCTCCAGCATGAATGCAGATGATATTGTTTTGCATTTTCTCAGCTTCTTTCATTGGTTTTTGTAAGTTTGTTTGTTTGAGCTTTTTTCCTCTTCTTCTTTTTTGTCATTTCTCATTCGTGTTTTTGTCTCATTTGTTTCCATCAGCAATTGCCCAACACTACCGGGTTTGTGGGGTACAACCCTTACAGCCATCTGGCCTACAACAACTACAGACTGGGAGGGAGCCAAAGCACCAACAGTCGGGTAACGGTATGAATATTAACATACAGAAAACAAGTTTATCTGAAATTCCAGGTAAACTCAAGTTGAGAAAATTAAATGCGTAGCAAATCATTTCCAGTTAAGTTTCACAATACTGAACAGTCAGCCTGCATAGTCCAACGAAAATGATGAAGTTGCCTCTGCTAGCATCGGTAATTTTTCCATGACACTGATCTTCTCTTGTTTTATTCCCTTTAAGACCACTGCAGATGTATTTTTCATTTTGAGAAATTTAAGAGCAGATATTGCACAGTAGTTATATTAGTATGATAGGTCAGACGTATTCCATTACTGTGACCAAATAAAACGCTTGAGAAATATGTCATTCCAAAAGCCCTTTGCTATCCACATCATGGTGCAGACTGGCTAAGAGTCCATCTGTGTGTATTCAAATACCACCTGCCTTTCAAAGTCTGCATTTCTGACAGCCATGTTGAGTAACCCATGCCATCAGTGTTGCTATGGTATTACAGACTCACTGCTCAGCATGGCTCTGGCTGCTGAGCAGTAATTTAGTCGCTGCATGCAAGCTGTGTTTGGCTGACTCTGAAAATGGCATTATGTCTCACAGTGGGCGAATCTCAGCTTAGGTGACTTTTTTTTTTTTACTGCCAGTGCTATTCCATTGTAGTGCGTGCGGTTGTGACTTGTATATGGCCTCAAGTTACTTTGACGCCATTGCTATCGCTAGTTAAACATCAAATTACATGAGGATGCACCGACATGTATTTTGCAAACTGTATCCAGCCAAGAGTGTTTAAATGGTCACTCAACACCAACTATGCCTGAAGATGATTCTTTCTATCGTTAACAGAATTCCTCTGGAATAAATATCCCAAAGCCTCCAAAGCCCCCTGACAAGCCATTGATGCCATATATGAGATATAGTCGTAAGGTAAGTACATAGTGTGTAACTGCTGCCTTTCGGATCAACATGTGCTCTTCTGGAAGACAGGGTTGCTTTGCTTTTAAGATATTCTATCAGCTCAGAGTAAGTAAGACGTACATTTTATTTCAGACACAAATCATTGTTATTGAGGTAGGTGTCGAGCCGACATAGGCCAGGACTTAGCTAGGACAATCCACATCACAAAGTGGGATCTATCCACTTGGAGATGGAGCTTAAAGCACACGGCCTCCTCTGGTTTGTGACCTCTCTGCAAAGAGATAACCACTTATAGCCCCTCCAACCCAACCCAACCCCACACCCATGTCTGGTTCTCATCACCAGGTTTGGGATCAAGTAAAAGCCTCCAATCCTGATCTGAAGCTATGGGAAATTGGGAAGATAATCGGTGGCATGTGGAGGGACCTCACTGATGAGGAGAAACAGGATTATTTGAATGACTACGAAGCAGAGAAGGTTGGTTGTTTTACAAAGGGTGTTCGTGGGGTTTTTCTGATGGGTGACCAGTAGATGTGTCTCCAACAGTTGTGGGTCCCTCCAGTCATCATTCCTTCTTCGCTAACAGTCCTGAGTAAACCCTTTTCCTTATCTTGTCGTAGTTGATAGGCACATGTTGAGTGTTCTTGCCTTCTCTGTTTCCTTGTCATTCCTGTCATCTTTTTCATCATAGATTGAGTATAATGAAAGCTTGAAGGCCTATCACAACTCGCCAGCCTACCTGGCCTACGTCAATGCAAAAAGCCGTGCTGAGGCAGCTCTGGAAGAGGAGAGCCGCCAAAGGCAGTCCAGATTGGACAAGGGTGAACCTTACATGAGTATTCAACCAGCAGAGGATCCAGATGGTAAGAGCACTCTGCTAAATGCTTTGTCTCCCATCTTTATACCACTGGGACAGAAGTGTAATTACAGTAAACAATCACACAGAAATGCCAGTCCACACACCAAGATACTGTTTTTTTTCCCCCTCTGCCTAACTATCCACATCTTTGGAATGCTACCCTTGAAATGCTATTTCTGTTTTTAAGATGCAAAATGGAACTAAATTTGTTTTGCACAGCTGTTTACATTTTGTAGGCATTCTCTGCTTTGGTTTAGATGTAATTGCAAAAATGACATTCTTGTTGTTTCTAAGACTGACGCACACAAGCAAGTTAGACACACAAGCAAGAAGAAGAGTTACACCCACCTCAAGGAAATGATGCCTGTCTGGGGTCTGGTTGGGTTACAGTGGAAGATAATGATGTACAGGAAAACTACAGATAAAACCAGCTGCTATTTAGAAACACCCCAGACCATAAATGCCAGACCCGGTACCCTGGTGAGATTATTTTCTCAACAAACTGCATGTGCGTCAATGATTAAATAAAATTTAGCTTTTTAGGTAGTTACATATTCTGAGAATGGGCTTTATTAATAAATACAGTCTTCTCAGAGCTGTAGGAACGTATATGGTAATCATATATGGTGGGAAACTGTGGTGTTAGAGGTGTAAGCTGATAAAAATGTCCCTTATAGTTTCACTTCATTTGTGTACAAAAAGAGGCTTAATTTTTTAGATTGTATTTCATCCTTCTGACTGTTTCCTGTTTTGGTGCTACTGCACCTTTTGTGAGCCCCATTCAGCCTGGCAGATGAGTTTCTTTTGTGCTGTCTGGAAAGTTTCAGGGCAGCCACATGTGTGCACTGCATCAGCAGTGTTCAGGTTGTAACATACAACGTTTTAGCAAAGCTTTGCCACAACAAAGCCAAAAAGGAGTGGCACCTTGTTTAAAACAGTACCAGTAAATGGGTCTGGGTTAGAAGAAGTCCAATTTAATTGTTAATTGACATTTTGACATTCTGTTGATCCATTATTCTCAATATTACATTAATTACATTTAAATAAGCCTCAAATGCCTCCCTGACTCGAGGATAGATATGTACATGTTCTCCCACTACATCTGAACACCTGATCAAAGGAAAAAGATGCAGTTGACAACTGTACAATGAATGCACCAGAATGGTCAATTTCAAATTCAATACAACTACTAGATTAAAAGCTGTAAGCAATGCCAAGAATGGTTCTGAAAGTATTATTATTATTATAGTTATGTATTATATTAAATTGTAAAAAGTTATACATTTACAGTAGGAAAATCCCTATTTGAATCCAGCTGGACTTGAGTCTATATAACAGCTGGTTGTGGAAAAAGTAATTAGGGATGATTATTGCCTATATTGTAGCTTAACTATGTTTAGATTTTACCTCCCTGCATCATCATGCTATATTTAAATGGTATGCGTGTGTACATTTACAACAAAGACAAACCTTGTTTGGTCAGTGAAAATTGCTTAGTTTATCTGGAAACCTCTGTCCGCATACAGTGGGTTATAATTTACCACTTATCCCACTCTGTAACGGTTTTGCTTGACGATATATTTTGACATAACAGATTATGTTTAACTCTAGCTCTATAAATATTGAGCAATATCCTTCTCATGTTTTTAGTGTTTTAGCATAGCAGTATATACATTGTTTTGTTGTATGTATCCTTTGTGCAGCCTCATACCTTTTAGTGATACAATGTAACACATCTCTACTCTTACTCAGCGTTTTGATAGTTGTATAAAATTCAATGCAAAATTCAACTCAGAATCTCTCTCATATTTTTAGATTATGACGACGGGTTTTCCATAAAGCACTCTGCTGCAGCTCGTTTCCAACGCAACCACCGTCTAATCAGTGAGATTCTCAGTGAGAGCGTAGTCCCAGATGTGCGATCAGTTGTTACCACAGCTCGCATGCAAGTCCTTAAACGTCAGGTCCAGTCTTTGATGGTACACCAGGTATGAGCGACGTCAGGTCTTTTAGTCTTCAAATAATGGTGGCATATAACTCTGACAGGTTTGTTTTTATTGTTATACTCTTGTTGCCTGTGTCTATCACAGAGAAAGTTGGAGGCTGAGTTGCTTCAGATTGAAGACCGCCACCAGGACAAGAAAAGAAAATTCATCGAAGCCACAGAGTCATTTACAAATGAGCTCAAAAGAGTACGACATTTTTGTCATCACTTACTCGCACGCAAGCTTTATTTGGCTTATTTTATTTGTTGACTGTACAGTGTGCAGCTCTGGATTTGTGCCATCTACATCTGTCTTACAGCCACCAGCTGCTGTTAATTCCATCCACATGCCCTGGCAGTCACATTGTTGTCATCATTTGCAATTTGTGACCTCCATATTTACTGGGGTTTTGAACTGAGATGCAGCCATGTGGAGTGGAATGCACTTTCCACTGTTCCCAAAGGGCGGCGCCATTTACCCTTTACAGCACTGAGAAGTAGCGCCAAGACTGAACTTGTATTGAAATGCTGTTGTCAGAGCTGAACTCATTTCCGATATTGAATCACATTAAGTTGTTATATTGTACTAAACCTGCACGTGCATGTTCAGACAAAAACCCTATTAAAAATAAACCAGCACATGCTGTCAGCTCAAGAGTGCAGCAGTTTTCACATGTCAGCTTTACATCTCCTGCTGTCTTTTGCCTTTCAGCTGTGCTGTATGAAGGTGGAAGTGGACATGGAGAAGATTTCTGCAGAGATTGCTGCAGCAGAAGAGGCAGCCCGCAAACGGATGGCAGAACGTGACAAGGATGCAGGAGACCGTGGTGTAAGAGAGGCCCCCACCTGTGTCTTAGCAGAAGAAGAAAAACACATTTGTGCAACACATGGCAACAAGTCCCAGCAAAATTCTCTTAGTGAAAGCAGCAACAAGGAATCTGAGGACACAGATCCATCCAACACCACAGATACACCAGGTAAGCCACATCTGCCTATTAGTGTATGTTTGCGCAAAACGGGGTTGGTAGATAATTTCATTACGCAATTCTGGCTTTATTTAGGGAAGCCGAAGGCCTCGGAGGAGTTTGAAGCTCATCCAGGCAGTGAAGAAGGGGCGTCAGAGGACAAGGAGAGCATCCCAGAGGAAGCCATGGAGGAAGGAACCAGTGACAGTAACACGGGCTCAGAGACCACCTCTGCTCAGACAGAAGATGCCCCGACTAGTGAGCCATCAGAGGGGCCCAGCAGGCCAAGAGTAGTGCACTAAATCCAACACCTAACTGAATGTGAACTGCAAGGCGTTCTGTCTGTTGGCCTGTGATCTTCTAATAACATATATATATATATTGCACAGTATCATCTCAGTTCATCAAAGTATGAGTGTTCAAATGGGTTCGGTGTTTTAACAAGCCTAGGCAAAGGTGATGATTTAATTTAGCATGAAAACACCATGGCTCACAGAAATGAGTAGAAATAAATGAACCACATAAAGCACTTGAAGCCAACATAGCAATGGACCCATGTAAAACGAATGGATGCTGATTGCACCATAAAAGTCCATGTCAAAGCACTATACAGTTACAGGTCTCATTGCCATTTTAAAGAACCCAGACAAGCCGTCTTCAAGCACATGTTGATACATATCTCTAGCACTATCTCTGGCATGTCCCAGATTGCTGCAAATGTAGACTAGCTGTATGAAAAAAAGCTGTCACATGACACAAACAATGTTTAGTGTTATATTTAACTTTGTCTTTTGTATTGTAGTGTCATTGTTGCTTTTATTGTTATTTTTGCATGTGGCAATTTTTAAATATAAATGGGCAAACTGGTGAAGCGTGGAGCTGAGTGACCATCCATGGCAGGAGAACATTTGTTTACTATCAGTATTACAGTGACAGTATTGTCTCAGGAGTTTGTAGTCATTAGCAGTACTTATTTTTGTTATTTATTATCAGCAGTTTTATTATACTATTATACTGTATTACTTGTCCTGGGCCCAGCCCAAGTGTATCACATGATCATCGGTGCTGTACATTGCTCAACTACCAGTGTTCTCAAGTTTGCTAGCTGTCAATCAAATCAAAAGCAGTATGCTTAGAACATTTCTGTTATTGTCAATATTGCAATTGTCAACAGAAAGCTTTGAAATGTACCGCAAGTGTGTACGCAGTGTAACAAGGTTTGCTTAAAACATGGATTTTCATGTTGTTGTAAAAAAAAAGGTTGAGGACCTGTCGTAAACCTGCAGTCTTAAAATGAATTTCTTTTGCATATTTATACCAATAAACTTTTCTACCCTGAACAATGTATACCATTGGTAGTTTTTGAAAAAATGTTTGAAGTAATATAAATGTACATTTACACCACTAAATTGGCACACTGCAATATGTGCTTTAACAGTATGTTGGAGAAATATTCTTTGATAATGTAAGTGGTTATTGTTTGTAAAAGATCAAAACCAAAAATGCACTTTTCAGGCGTGCAGAAAACCCATATCAAACACTTACATTGTGGTGCTTGCATGTTTGTCCTCTGCACGTACAGGTAGGGGAAGTTGGTAAGACATGTGGGAATAGTTCTGATTTCCTGTTTTTAAGAACAGTGGGGATGTTTACATATTTGTGCATTAGTGACCAAAGAAGGAATGACCTTTACCTGACATGAGGTTATGGGATTTAGGGCCACAGTGTAAAATGATGCAGTGCTGACTTTTGATAATAAATATAAGTAATGCACTCTGCCTTGTAGCCTGTGTCGGTCTATACTATGTGGTTAGTGCTGCTTGAGTGAAAGTAAAAAATACCACAACCACAAAGATACAGGTGTGCACAAACATGTGCAAACCTTCTGAGTTAAAGGGCAAAAGCATGGTTCTGCTCAGCTTCATTTGCTGTGCATTATAACAAGACTGAATAACATATAAACTATTACACAGATTTTTCTTCTGTGCCACCAATGTCAATATCGCACTAAATAACTATGGTCATTTTAACAAAGCCCCCTGAATCTGTTTTTATACATACTGTACAGCCGTTTGATTGTATACACAAATATTCTATAGCTAAGTTTTGATGTTGCCGACTACTACAACTACGGATATGTCATATAATGTTTTTATACCTCAGTTCCTGTTCCTACCACATGTAGTCGTAGTCAACGACATGTGGCTAGTCTTCTTATATACATGACACAAAACAATGCTTAATTGTTAATTTGACACATTAATTTGTACACGTCTCCTTTTGTCTCGTGAGGAGATTTCACCAAAATGTTGTGGTACAGTGGACTTTTTTTCCATAGTGTCTCATAATAATTATCTTTCCTATTTTATCTCTAACATAGGGAGTCCAGAGAGATTTCGCCAGTGGTCAGAGTGCAATACTAGCAGTAAATAAATTAAATAAGTCAGCTGAAGCCTGTGGTTTTCCGGGTTTTCACAAACGATACTTGGACTGAAAAAAAAAAATCATTGTGGCAGGTGTTCTTTTTTTTTCTCGCTTTCAACAAGGGGAAGCCACCATCAAACACAGACATTCTGTGTTGCACAGCTTTACCTGCAGCGTGCTTCTCTCACGTCAACATGATTTCTGTCAGTGGTGAGTACCTCAGATAAAAGGATGAAGTATGCCTCGTGGTAAATGCTTGTACAAAACCATCAAAATGATCTTTAATGATACAGACTCATAGACTGACTATGATTAACCTTCACCTATTTACTATATACTATTTACACCTATTTAACTATAGTCATAGTCGTCAAACTCGTATTAAAAAGTAAGCCTGAGGGCTGAATGGACTTTCGCTTCTAAAATGAATCAGGATCATTTCTTTGTATCTTTGATTCCATATGGATTCAGTTATTGAATTCACTTAATTTGATGTCGGTGCAGTGCCATCACTGCTTTTTTAAGTGCAACGTGGCAACATAGACATGTCATGTGAGGTTTAGCTTATGTGTAATTAAACTGGAAATGGATGCAAATTGTTGTTGTTATTGTTGTTGTATGTAGTTATTCAGTGTTACTGGTGGAATGATCCACATCTGCCGACCTGTGCCGCTGTTTAACAGTAATAAATTACATTTGATAAAGCTGTATCAGTGACTTTATGTGGAATGGTTTTGTTAAACTAAATAGGTCAATTTACTTATATACCTAAACCAGCAGAATCGCAATTAAGGAATTAGAGTGAAATACATATAAGGATCACTACTGATAAGGAGTGTGACAGCAGTTACGCAGTGTCTCGTGTCGGTCTCATGGCGGAGCTTTGTAAGGTCTAAGAAAATGTTTCGAGGTTCCTACAGTTTATAGACAACTAAATGTCTGTATTACAAACTGAGGTAAATCTAACACAGACATGAGGCTGGTACAGTCTAATGCATTTTGGTTTTAAAAAGTGACCAGTGGGACATACCATTAGCACACGTGGTGAAGAATGCAAAGCATAAAGCATGAAATGTGTGAGAGACTTATTTCCACGTTGCCGCTAAAAGGAAAACAACTCACCATAGATGGAGTCAATGGGATCAGTGTTGCTGGTGCCATGTTTGTTGTGGAAGTCCATAAGAGAGGAAGCTGTCAGGATATGGTTTGTAGATTGGACCCCAAAGCAGAGACTGAGTCAGGCAGGTTGACGTGAAGCTGGAGTTTATTGTCCGGAAAAGCAAAAACAAGCCAAAACTCAAATCCAAAAACCACAAGGAGAAAACAAGAGGTGGTAGAGGTGAACTACACAACACATGGAATCATCTGGCAAACAAGTCGAGAAGAGATGAGGTGATTGAAAATCAGGTGTGCCTCGTCTGCTGCTAATTGGGAGACCAGCCACACCTCCTGCTCTCAATGATGAACAGAAAGGGGTGAGAGGGGGAAGAACACAAAACAACCATAACAGAAGCTGTTCACATCTGTCTGAGGCATCAAACTTATTCAATCTGACAAGTCTTCCTTCAGTCTTGACGAATAAATAATAATGAATAAGGTTTTGCTGACACAGTTAGTTGGCTACTAACAGTGCAGCAGTAGTCACAAGTTGTTGGTATCGTTAGCATGCTTGGTGGCAAAGTGTCTGCTAATGTCGGCCATTGATTCGGTGAAAGAAACGTGTTGCAGTCCACTGTTTGTGCACAACATGCCATGCACTGTCGAGCTATTATTGCCCATCAGGTGAAGGGTAGAAGAGAGGGCTGATTTTAAAAAGGGGGTAATTTGGACGTGCCCCCTAATGATACCAATTTTTACCAAATAGTAGCAGGTACTGTAGGATCCAACATTTCTGTGATCAATACAAAGGACCTAAGGCCAGATATTGTCAAAGTTTACTTCACTTTTAACTATTCGATTTTAAATCTGTCTCTTCTGTGATCGCTGTCTCAGTAGAAGCGCAATATTTTTACCACACTGATCTTTTTTTTTTAGTTTTTAACTTTACATAGCATTATTATCTACACAATATGATGTGATTGATTGCAAAGATTTCATTTCAGTGCTTGGTCTTTAAATAAACTGATCTCTATTTTTTCAGGTCCCCAAAACCTGCTGCCAGCTGTGCTTATGTGGGTAATGACATTTAAGGTATGGCCGAGCAAGCAGAGCATTTTCATGGCAGTTATGAATATAATGGATAAAGAGACTTTTGTTGCAATTTGTATCCACGAAGAGCTAAAAAAATAGATAACCATCCGCAAACACCTGCCACCATTTCTTTAAAGGAAGTGAAGGTAAAGGTTTTAGAGGGCTGTTAAAAGTAGGTAGCTTCATTCTTCTGATTTCCACAGGATATTTGTTGAATCAGCTTGTCCCCAACTTTTATTTGATCGTTTTGTGTGTCTCCGATCACAGTCTTGCTTGTCTCAGCGTGGAGGGAATTCAACTACCATGAACTACTCGGAATATAACTACTCCGATGTGGATTACAATGAGTTTCCAACCATTTGTGACAAAGAATCCAACCGTCAGTTCCGCCTCTGGTTTATGTCCACCTTCTACTCCATCATCTGCTTACTGGGGCTGGCAGGGAACCTACTGGTCATACTCACCTACTTCTACTTCAAGCGCCTGAAGACCATGACAGACATGTACCTACTGAACCTGTCCTTCGCAGACCTGCTCTTTGCTCTGTCACTGCCCTTCTGGGCGGCCAACTCCATGGCAGAGTGGGTGCTGGGCCTGGTGGTGTGCAAATCCATGCACGCTATTTACAAGGTCAGCTTCTTCAGCAGCATGCTCCTTCTCTGTCTCATAAGCGTGGACCGCTACTTCGCCATCTCCAAAGCAGTCTCCGCCCACCGCCACCGCTCTAAAGCAGTGTTCCTCAGCAAGGTTTCCTCAGCTGTTGTCTGGGTTATTGCGCTGATCTTCTCCATACCGGACATGACGTACACCACCATCAATAACAAAACCTGCACCCCTTTCTCCAGCAATTCAGACCAACTCCGCGTGAGCATCCAGGCCAGCCAGATCGTTTTGGCTTTTGCCCTCCCCCTTCTGGTCATGAGCTTCTGTTACAGCAACATCGCCCAGACCCTCTGCCAGGCTCGTAACTTTGAAAGGAATAAGGCCATAAAGGTGATTCTCGCAGTGGTGGCCGTCTTCCTGGTGTGTCAGGTCCCATACAACCTGGTCCTGTTTTGGACCACCATCGTCACGGCAAACGGGGGAACCGAGAACTGCAATTATGAGAACCGTCTCCTCTACGCCACCGATGTCACCCAGTGTGTGGCCTTCCTCAGATGCTGCCTTAACCCCTTCGTTTATGCCTTCATAGGGGTCAAGTTTCGCAATGACCTCCTGAAGCTGCTGAAGGAGTTGGGATGCGTGAGCCACGAAAAGTTTTTCATTTATACCGGTGGCAGGAGGAGAAGTTCAGCTGACACTGAGACAACCACCACATTCTCTCCTTAAAGCTGTTTTTGTATGGACAACATCGTCAAAGTGATAAAACCTGATGGAGTCTCAACCTCAACCATGCACATAGCAGATGTTATAAATTAAATGGCTATAATGTGGATCATTGCTGTTTTGGTATTTCTTTTTTTGCATTGTGTTTGTAATACAAGTTTAAATACGCATGATTTTTGTACTTGTACATTTTTTGTATCAGCTAATATTTCAATTATATCGTCAGTGTTACTGACATTTGCTTTCAGTTTTTATACCCGACCATTTTAACAGTGCATCTCTTTTAAAAAAAAAGCAGAATGCAGATTTCATTATCATTAAAATGTGGATCATATTTTTTGTAGATTCTATTTTTTATGCATTGTAATTGTATGCTATATATTTCCAACATTGTTCTTCAAGAAGATTCAATTTACAGGCATTTATATTTTAATAAAGCACATAAAAATACTCAGACAGATACATTATATCACATTATTGTGTATTAATTATATTTTTTGTCATTAATTTCACAGGCGGGAATGTAGATTCATAAGAAATGTGACAAAACAGTGGTATGGGTCTGTAGAGTAGTGGAAAGTTTTACTAAGTGATGTTGCAAAAAAATACTACACAGCTTTGGGCAAGATGTGATTTCTTTTAAAATAAAGAAAGTAAGAACTAAGAAACTGCAACGTAATGTAATGTGATCTGGTGATAATGCACCTAAGTCTTAATTGCTAAATGCGATTAAACAAGTGAAGAAGAAGAACTACTGACTGAACAAGTCTGTGAAAAGCAGCCATTGATTGTTTGCAGAAACAACCTTTAACCTTATTCAGAAAATCGAACTGGCGGTAAATAGTTTACCACTTTACCTTGTTAGCTTATCTGGAGCGAATATAGGAGGTGACTTGATGACACACCTTGACATTAAAGCTTAAATACTAACAAGTGGACGATAAAAGCTAGTTAATCAGCTACAATGGCTGGAGAAATAACAGACAGTAACAGATCACTGGAATCCTTAATCGTCTGATTCAACAAAGTGGCAAACAAACTTTCACATCACACCTGAATCGCTACACTGGCTTCCTGTGAGTAAAAAGATCGATTTTAAAAACTTACTTTCGGTCTATAAAGCACTGAATGGACTTGAACCAAAATACATCCTAGACTTAGTTAGTTCCCTATGAAGCAACCAGAGATCATCAGGGTCAGGGACAGGTTTACTGTGTGTTCCCCAAAGCAGAACCAAACAAAGTGAAGCAACATTCAGTTATTCTGCTCCTCACCTGTGGAACAAACTTCCTGAACACCTGAGGTCTGCTCAAATGGTCAGCTTATTTAAATCAGGCCTCAAAACATGATTATTTACTGCTGCTTTCTCGCAAATCTTGAAATTACGGATTCTAAATCCACTCTTATTGGCATGAAATCACATTTGACCTCTAATGATTTTAATGTCTTGCTTTTACTCTGTGATTTTCTTCATGTATTTTAATGCCTCTGTAAAGCACTTGGAGTTCAACTTTACACCGCTGTGATGACATCATCAGCTGGGATCAGTGGGCCTTGCAGCTGATAGGCTCAGTGGGAGAAGGGTTGGGGCGTGATTAATAAAAGCATGTAAGTCATGAAATGTCAAAGTAAAGAGAGGAGCAGTCTGAGAGTGAGGCAGTGTTACAGCCATTACAGCAGCAGAAGCCTGGAAAGAAGAAGACAACAAGGTAAGACGACCTTTCTCTTTCTTTACATTAGCTCAGACTTGTCAGTGTAAAATACCATTACTGTGAATGAAAGTCTATTATTTGGATGTAACTGGATAACCCCCAGTTCAACGTTAGCGTTCGTATTACAACGTATAAGCCAATTGTATTTCAGTTCATTGACCAAGTAGTGAGGGCTTGGAAATGTAAAGACCTCTTTATTCTTTCCAGTTTTCAACATAATAACACGTTTTATTATTGTGCTACTTCCCCAAATATTAGGTTCACCATAAGAGTTTTAGCTGTTGTAGGGGAAAAAAACAAAACACTCGCGTAACTATGGTAACCACCAGTCTCCTGGGTGACTCACTGAGCAACACTGTGTCTGACACATGGAGAGGGAGACACACCTGAGCCGATCATCACTCATATTACACATCACTAGCAGACAACCATTCATGCTGACATCAGCATTGAAGTAAGCCATCTATTCAGTGTGTGTCATATTCCACTGACTGATTTGATTCATGTCTTGAGGGGCTGGTGTGACGACAACTTTACGTTGATACAACCACTTTCTCTTTATCCACTATACAGAGTCCTGCGATTGTCATTAAACCTGAGTTAAGGTTATGTAAAAATGTTTTACAGTGATAAACTAGTCTAATATAAAACATACAGGTTAACAGTTTGCAACTTCCCCAAAACAAAAATCATCAAAATGTCGCCAAAGAGCATTTCTCATCATGATCTTCAGTTGTTGCTTTAATATAAATGTAAAGACATTGAGGTGGGCGTTTATGTGTACTGATGAAGACAGTTAGTTGTGAACTGAGTTTATGTTGATACCTTAAAACACACTTGTTGTGCACTAAATACAAATGTCAGGTTGAAGAGAAAAGACATCAGAGGTTGTTTTCAATCAGAAACTTGTCATTCAGTGAAATATGTTGTTGATGTGAATATACAAATAAGATTCATTCAGTTCATGAATGTATGAAACCCAGTACCCATCAGAAAGCTCTGAAACCTTCTGGACCCCTGATTCACTCAAGTTCACATACAAAAAAACAACAACTTTAATTTACCACAATGCAAACACAAAAAATGCATTTCATCTGGGAACATGAGTATCTGGGGGGAAAAAGGCTTATGAAGGGTCTGTTTTGCAAGGAGGACAAAAGTGAGGATGTTATTCCAGTAAAGACAGTGTAACTGATCTGTCTCCTTTGTATGTCTGGCTTTGGTCATCCCAATAGACTGTGAGCTCTCCTAACATGATGCCGACAGCTGAAGTCATGTCCCACCCGATTCCAAGTCATGTTCTGAGGGTCGGTCAAACTATCTGCCTGGACGTGGCACAGGAGACAGTCAATCAACATCCCGGTCTCATCATGCCCAGCGGCAACGAAGACGACGCGGAGCTGGATGTTTCCCTGGACAATCTCAACCAGTTGATCCTGGATCTGGATCCAACATTTGAACCAATCCAGGTCAACAAAAGTCCCTCACGCACAGGTACAGTCTCATCATAAAGGCTATTCTTTGTCTTCTCCTTTACAATTGGACACCCTTCACTTGGCTAAGAAAGACATCAGTCAAGTGCACCATATGGAACTCTACACCTATGGTGGTGTCTCAGGACACGTGAAAACCCCAGTGATTCATACAGTAAAGGCAGCAGTAGCCATAGCCTGGGGCTTTGGAAACTTATCCGCCCCTGTTGAACTACATCAGATTTTATATAATGGGGTAATTGCACCACTTGAGCTGGCCTGGGATCGGTGCCCAGACAAGGGCCACACCTCTGCGCACGTTGGACTGCAGACACACACACACATACTCATCGACAAGTCACACATGAGGGTGGTAGAGCAGTCTGCTGACAAAGTCTGCACAGGAGTCAGCAAAGCGTATGCGAATTTCCTGTTGTGGACAGAAACAAGTCTGAAGGAAATCAAGTAACACTGGGGAAAAACACATTGTAAAATGCATCACAGTGGTTATAATACAAAATTCATGTGCTTTGTTGATGAGTGTGTGTGGTTTTTTTTGGGAATGTTTGTGAAATACAATATTTTTGATGTGATTCCAGGAATCTGCTGGATTCCTGGAATCACATCGACTTTTTAGTCATGATTATGTAAGTTTGGTTGCAGTAGCCACATGTCTGGAGAGACAGACGCATGGACATGTTGAGGCTGCTTCGGGTTATTTGCCATCACAGCAATAGCCGAAACATAAAAATTCAAAGCATGGAGCTTGGAAAGCCTGGCCTGAGTGTGAAAGCAGGTTCCGGCATGAAAACCAATAATATCTTTATCAGACGAGTTTCAGCAGCTGCGTGTTTGCACACAAGGCCAAACCCATTCTGCAAACAGAAATCACCATCCGTACTTTCAACAAACCATTTACAATGCAGGCTTTTTACATGCTCCACGACATCACCTGCAAAATCCTGTCTTTTTTGCCAACACTTTTCTGTCCGTCATCAACAGACAAACCCCTGCTGGTACCAAGAGGATGTTCGTCCACCTCCTCACCGATCATGGTCCCATCAATGTCGCCCAGTATCCCCATCCCAGCGCAGGGCAATCTCAGCTGCAGGACCAACGGCACGCAGGTATTCTCCTGCTCGCCGACACACTGCCTGCCCCCGTTGCCATGTGGGAGTGCACCCCGACGACATCTCTCTACAAAGCACGACATGTCCTTTTCCCCAGGATCGCGCCTGTCGCTTTCCAACAGGAACAGCGCGGTGTCGCTCCACTCCATGTCAACATGCTCAGACACCAGTTACATCATGGGCAGGTGGGTTAGACAGGCACTTGCAGTTTTCAAAATGCCGCAAGTTAAAAATATGCTGCAAAAGTAAATGTTTGCTATAGTGATGCAACAGTGGCGCTAAGGTTTTATGATTTAATTGTCAGAAACTGGAAAACTTAACCACATTTCCCAATGGCGGTGTCATTTTGGTTAAAGTAACGGTTGGGTGGTAAAAACCATAAGAGCAGTGAGTAGATCTGCAAGCGTCATCATGTCTGTAAACACGACCTCTTCTGTCTGACACAGCACCCTGTCGCTGACCAGCGACGACGCTGACAGTCCAGAGTCCATCCATACCCATACGGCCAGCTCCTTCACTGATGTGTCCATATCGAGGCCGTTTGACAACAGGCACAGCCCAGAGAAACCCCCGCTGATGAGGCATGGACACCTGCAGGACCTGCACAGCAAAGGGGTACAGAGCAGTCCCGCCTCCCTCTCTGGCTCCCTCACCGACATTCCTGTACTTTTAGTAAACGGTGCACCAGAGCTGGATCTGGACAGCCGCACGCCTGTCACCATGTCTGACTCGAAACCATTTCCTTCTCACAGTGAGTCACAGTCATCGAATTCACCTGAGAGCGACCACCTTCTCACTTCAAACTGCTTGACCGCACTGTCGTTGTTGTGGTTACTTAGGTTACCAGGCCCAGTTCACTGGCAGTCAGCCCTCACTGAAGTTCGTCATGGATACTTCAAAGTTTTGGTTCCGTCCACATTTCAGCAGAGCAGAAGGTGAGGATCTTTTAATCTCCCAGCATGTGGAATTATTTTGCAGTGCAGATACTGTGGCTGAACACTTTCTATTATATGTTGTATTCTTTCTAGCTGAGGCCCTGGTAAAAGACAAGGAAGCAGGAATATTTGTGGTGAGGGACAGCACGTCCCACAGAGGCAGTTTTGGCCTGGCCATGAAGGTGGACCAAACACAAAACAGCCTCTATGCTGCCCCCTACCCAGGTAAACATGACAGATGATAACAATAATAATAATAATAATAATAAGAGTCTCTTATAAATACCATTTCTTAGAAAAAGGCAAAACAGTGTTTGGTCCAAATCCAGGAAAAACAATAGCTCCAACTGAACAACAACAGCGTGAACAAAGACCAGCTCAGTGCCAATGTGTCCTCAGCAGAGATCTTAAAGACACGAGGAATCAGTTAGCCAGCGCTGCTGATGTGTACGGTCACGGCTGACGACATCAACTATCTGCGGCAAAGCAGGAGACAGTGCCGTTATTTTTTCCACCCACAGTATACCCTGTGTAAACACAAAGGAAAACCAGCTGTTTATGGCACTGTAAGCAGACTAAGAAAAACCAAAAAAAAAAAAAAAAAAAAGACAGACTTCACGCACAAAACAATTTGGAGGCCTCATTTGCTGATTTCGATTTTTCTGCTTTTTGGAAGGAGTCTATAATAAACATGTTTGTTTTCATATTTCTGTCTGAGAACAGAAATGCCCTTCTGCAAAGGGATGTCGCTAGAATTTTTTATAATATAAGGCCTTATAAATAATGAAATATAAAACATGTTATCATAAAATATAAAATAGAGATGTAAGAGATGATAGAAAGAGGAGGATTTGATGAAAGGTGTGACAGTAAGTGTGCAGGTTAGGACACAGCACCTTGCGTCATAATGGCTCATATGTTATGAGTCTCATTATTTGAGTCTGGTGTTTGTTGCTGTCTTGGTTGTAAAGTACACATTTACCATGGTGCTGTTCCTGAAATGAGCCCTTTTATCCAAACAGGAGAAAGCAGGTCCGAGCTGGTCAAACACTTCCTTGCAAGAATTTTTATAATATAAGGCCTTATAAATAATGAAATATAAAACATGTTATCATAAAATATAAAAAAGAGATGTAAGAGATGATAGAAAGAGGAGGATTTGATGAAAGGTGTGACAGTAAGTGTGCAGGTTAGGACACAGCACCTTGCGTCATAATGGCTCATATGTTATGAGTCTCATTATTTGAGTCTGGTGTTTGTTGCTGTCTTGGTTGTAAAGTACACATTTACCATGGTGCTGTTCCTGAAATGAGCCCTTTTATCCAAACAGGAGAGAGCAGGTCCGAGCTGGTCAAACACTTCCTCATTGAGTCATCTACCAAAGGCGTACGGATCAAAGGTTCTTCTCAGGAACCGTACTTTGGTGAGTGCTGATCAAATTCCAACACCTGCTGTCCTGTCTGGGAGTTTTGCTTCTATAGAGCTTCTAGTACTCGCCTACTCAATATGACACCAGAGGTGAGTCAGCCATGTCTGACTTCTCCGGATGTGGGTGGGCAGCAGTGCATGGCTCTGTGACTTCACAGGGTGTGTTCGCATACTCATGGGGCCACTTGTATTGTTTATATCTTTATAAATCAGGTTGTAAGGAGCAAGAAACATGCACTGCTTCTATCCCTAATGCTGCGATCTCTTTTCTGCACCAATCACTGTACTACAACAATCATACACTCATGCCCTTTTTCACACTTACACAAAAAACACAGCACAGTGTGAACTTGTATTCTGCTTTTGCTTAACCAAAGCTCTGATGTGTTCTTACTTTAAAGGTAGTCTCTCAGCCCTGGTCTACCAGCACACAATCACAGCTTACGCTTTACCCTGCAAATTACTGCTCCACTCAGAAGGTAAGTCAGCCAGCACTCAGTGTGTGTGTGTGTGTATATGTGTGTGTGTGTTAAAGAGCAGACAGAAAATGGAAACCTAATATTGTTTCCCGTATATGCAGATCTGGGCACAGCTGAGGAGAAGCCAAATGACAAAGTGGCATCAGAGGACAAGAGCAGCACAGGTGAGACATGCAGCGCCCCATATGTTGACAGTGGCTATAATACAAGCAACATACAGTGCATTTCCAGGACTAACACTCACCAAGCTCAACTACGGAAACAAAGGTTTCTTATTGACTGAGTTCAAGAACTGCACCCAAACCGCAGGACACGGAACAGTAGAGTTCAGACAGAGTCCAGGACTTTGTTCCTAACAGGCAACAGTCTCTATGGTCCGGAGGGCTAATAATGAGGAGCAGGCCTGCCTGTAGTGCAGGCAGTGATTAGTGGATTAGTGAACTCAGGTACACACACACACACACACACACACACACACACACACACACACACAGTGTGGCAAAGACAAACTAGCTAGATTAAGTTGTTTATTTTATCATAACTTTTTTCTTCTCCACTGAAAAAATGTACAAGATTAAATTAAAGGCCAGCTTCACATGTGTAGCTCTGCTCTCAGATGTTTCCAGATGTTTGAGTGGGATAAAATGGCGAAGCATGCGTTTGCCTGTGGGTTTCACTCACTTCAGTTCACAAGCCAAACACAGCTCTTTTATGCTTTTATACTCATGAAGGTAATCGCTTAAGTGGAATATGATGATATGACGACATTACGTGTTCAACGTCTGTCCCATATTAATCTAAGACAACATCCTTCTCCTCCACAGCTTGTAATTTCATCTACCTGAATGCTGTCCCCACTGAGATGCTCACAGGCCCCTGTGCAGTGCAGAAAGCAGTGTCCTCAACGTTTGAGAAGGCACCAGGTTCTTTCACATCAACCATAGTCAACCTGAAGGTGTCAATGAAGGGTGTGACACTGACAGATATCAAGAGGAAGTAAGCAAAGACGCATTGTGGGCTCTTGCTGCTGAGATTTTACTTCAAGTACACAACATGATCATGGTGGTGCTGATATTCAAGATTCAATACTTTATTGCCATTACGAACAAGTCGTCAGGGATTTGTTTGGTGGGACTAGTGCAATTACAAAACTTTCACACGTTATACACACATTCATCTGACATTAACACAATGGGAACATCTGTTTAGTTCAGATCAAGCTCAAGGATATGTACTGTTCTGGAATCGAGAAGTGTTTTGATGCTCCTCAGGCTCTTGTGAGAGGGCAGAGGGCTAAAAAGATATGTGGTTTGTGTGTCTGCATGCAACAGAACAGTCCTAACAGAACAATTCTTTTTCTGCAGGCTATTCTTCAGACGCCATTATCCTGTTCACCTGCTGAGTTACGGTGGTGAGGATCCAGATAATCGACTGTGAGTATAAAACGTGCAAGGAAATTAAAATGATGAAAATTTGGAGCAACACACACCAGGTTTTGGAAACTTCATGTTGTCGCTTCTTATTATCGGCTCATGAGCACCCTTGTGTTTTTTAATCCGATTATTTAATTATTTAATTGTAACACCGTATGCAAAATGTCTACTGATTATCGCATTATTTATGCCCTACAAACTGACATATTGAAAGAGAGTTTTTGTAAATTTCAAATGTGTTTTTTCTTGTCACAGGTGGGTGAGAGGTTCCACGTTTGGTGCCAGGTAAATTATTGTTTTGAATAATCACAATACCAGAGTGAAGTTTTGTTCAAACTGCGGCTCAGTTTATACTTTAATTTTAAAAAGAAAACATGGCCTCCTGTTATTCCATTTTATTCAAATTACAGCTAATGTGTGACTCTTTTGTCTCGACAGGATGTTTGGCTTTGTGGCAAAGGGCGTAGAGTGTGGCATGGAGAACGTATGCCATGTGTTTGCAGAGTATGACCCCCTGCAGCCTTGCAACAAGGTCAATGAGATTATTCAGGCTGCTATAGCTAAACTATGATCGCACAGGACCCAAGCCAACAGGACGCAGCTTTAAGCTCCTACTTAAAGCGCATTGAATTGAATGCGCTTTTCTAATGTAAACTATTACGTTCTTAACAAATCTAAACCTACACATAAATACTACCGAAATCTGTCACATGGTCAGCTGGTTTAAGTCAGGAGTCAGTTTGCATATATGAAGGTGTTTACCTGATGCTCAGTGGCAGGTGATCAATCACATACAATGTTATGACGTCATATATCCAACTATCCAACCAGCTTTTAAAGATGACAGAGCAAACACAACTAATTCAATGTCTTGCTGTATATATGTTTGTTTTTATATAACAGATTTTATTGACTACAATGTTAAAACTCAGCACCGGGCATGCAGGCTGGGATGTGCTGCAGCAGGTTCTTTTCATCAGTCTTGATTGCTACGCAAATGTAGGTGTGAATCTGCTCAAGCTGTTGCTACAAAACATTGTGATGTGTTATGAAGGTTGGACCCCAGAGCAGAGAACAGATGCTCAAAAAACAGTTTGGGTTAGGGTGGGGCGGGGGGGCTGGCTGCAGGAGATGGTTCTGCGAAAAGGGCAGGAACCAAACTACCACAACAAAAATCCACAAGAACAAGAAGAAGGGCACAAGGCTGCGGCTGGAGCGGTACCGAGCTGTGCAGCACAATGTGGCGAGGAAGCGGAGTTTGGACCGGTCTTTAATAGAGCGGTGATTAGATGATCATGAGTGTGTCTGTCAGCTGACACCGGAGGAGCCAGCCACGCTCCCTGCTGGACACATGAGGTAGAGCAGAGAGGGGAGGAGGAACGGAAAAAGAACCACAAACCCCCCAAAACACGAATTACAAAAAACGCAATTGTATGAAACATCACATGAGATAATTTCAAAGTTCTGAAAATGTAAATTCTCTTATTTCAAAGCAGAAACAATGCATATACCTTAGTTGTACAGCTCATGATGTATTTATTTTTCAGTGCTGAAAACCGTATCATAATGGATTTGTACATTGTTGCAATTAAAAGTTAATGATGGAAACCTATAGTTGTGTGTTTGTGGGCTTACGAGTGTGTGGCGTCTCTTTACCATCAACATTAGATGTAGCGAGGAGGCGGAGTTCGGACCGGTCTTTAATAGAGCGGTGATTAGATGATCATGAGTCGCGTGTGTCTGTCAGCTGACACCGGAGGAGCCAGCCACGCTCCCTGCTGGACACATGAGGTAGAGCAGAGAGGGGAGGAGGAACAGAAAAAGAACCACAAACCCCCCAAAACACGAATTACAAAAAACACAATTGTATGAAACCTCGCGTGGTGAGATCATTTCAAAGTTCTGAAAATGTAAATTCTCTTATTTCAAAGCAGAAACAATGCATATACCTTAGTTGTACAGCTCATGATGTATTTATTTTTCAGTGCTGAAAACCGTATCATAATGGATTTGTACATTGTTGCAATTAAAAGTTAATGATGGAAACCTATAGTTGTGTGTTTGTGGGCTTACGAGTGTGTGGCGTCTCTTTACCATCAACATTAGAGCCTTTGTAGAAGCCTGTGAACAACATGAGGACTCATCACACCAAAAACACCTGTGGTTAGTCACTTTATCTTGATAGTCAACTTAGGACTCAAAACCTTTTCCCAAACCCACAACTGTCTGCACATATTTCAGTTTTTTATTTTAAATGATACATTATTAGAGAAAAGCACAATACTTCATTTTGAAGTTGCAGAGCTCTCAAAAACATGAAGAGCGTGCTTCATGAAGCAAAGCAAAATCAAGCACAAAACTGCATAGATAAATATTCCCAACATTTTCTGAGGCACCCAAATGCAACACACTATGGTTCATGTCTTCTTTTTCATATCTTTGGTGCCAAATCAGCAAATACTTAGCATAAAAACTCTAAATCTAAGGTGTAACAGATAGAGTGTGTTACACAAGTGGAGTTGAGCATTTAAGATACAGTGCATTAACTATTTACAAATACTGCCCTCCTCTGGCTAAAATGATGAATTGAAATTCTCTGAGAGGTGGGTTCACTGCTCTTAGGATCACAGTGTACAGGGATTATGCATCTTAAAATGTGGCTACATTATTAGCTGGAGTTGCAAGTTATTTTTATTTCCTCCAGGTACAGAGTAAGGTGCAATGACAAAAACCCTAAAACATTCTGGAAATCTTTCAGAGCTGAGGTTTTTGTAAGTGCTTCAAGTGTCCGCAATGGGAGCGTTCAGGAATTGTATGACAAGGATTGAGGTGAAATGGGTGGTGAACACCATGTTTCTACTTTTTCTTTAAAAAAGACATGAGTCTGCCATTTCTACCACTGCAATATTCCACCTACTGCTGGTCTCAGCTGCATGCGTGCAATATTCCATAATCCACACTGTTGATACCGCTGACAGTTGATTGCTGTATTTATACAGTATATCAGGGTGGTTTATACGCCGGATTGGCCAGAAAATGGGAGAGGCGCCGCCATCTGCAGTCCACCACCTTGGGCCCTTGAGCAAGGCCCTTAACCCCCAAATTCGCTCCCTGTGCGCTTCCCTATGGGGGAGCAGCCCACTGCTCCGCATGTGACTAATGTGTGATGTGTGTAAAAAAATTGCAGTGTGAAAAACAGTGTACAATTTCCCAATTCTGGGATTAATAAAGTATGTTTCTTCTTCTTCTTCTTCTTCTTCTATAGGAAAATAACCTTTGATGTAATGAGAATTATAAAATGGGAAGGGGAAAAGGACCAATTGTGTAACAAAGTGACTGTACATGTAATACTAACTCAAAAACACATTTAGTGTACCCTAGTTACCCGATAATGAAAGGAACATACATTACCAATTTCTAAGTCAATTACTATACAAAATATTGTTTTTTTCAAAAAAGGGTGCTGTCGTTACTTGAATTGGCACATTTAGATTAATTTTTCTTACTTTTAGTATAGTGACAAATTATGTGCACTTTAAAGAGAAAACAAAATCCATAGGTATTTTACAGAAGCTCATGCTAATCTCTGATTCCATTTATCTCCATCTAATGTATATCTGCACAGTCAGCCTCCTGTAACAAGTGTTCATTAGAATTAAATGCTGAAGATTAGCAGCAAAGTCTTGTGGTCAATATAATTATGTAGAATTATAAGTATGATGACATAATGACAGTGAAGTGCTGAGTGAAATGTTCCTAATCAAGAAAGATGACACAGAAGTATGTTTGGTATGTCTGTAATGTAAAGAATGTATGGCTGATATATCTGAAATGACTTTCTGAAACTTTACACCATTAGAGGTCTGTTTCAGGCATCAGTTGTGATGCAAAGTTCACTGACTGTTATAATCTGAAATTCATATTTAGCATGATGGTAATGTTAATGACACAGATGCTATTTCTCTAAATGTAAGCATCACCTGTATCATCACAAACCGCTGCAAACCAGTGCTGACAATGACCAGCTGTGGACAGAGTCACTGTGTGATAGTTGAGATACTGCGAGATCTCTTCATGATGAGACGCACCTCTACATCAGGGAGGCTGTCCTGTTTAGTCTGGGCACACCCCTCATCAGCTGCAGCCATGTGCAGGTCAAAGCGCAGCGACACTGATTTCTTCCTCAGCTTGGGATTCCCTCTGAAGAAGGAGCCCTCCCACTGCTTTATCACCTTGTCGATCTTCTCTGTCCTAAGGATTTAGAAATCATTAAAAAATAATATTGTCAAAAGCCATTCTTTGTTATTCATTAAACACTTTACAACAGGGGTGTCAAACTCATTTTGGTCTGGGGGCCGCATGCGGCCTAATCTGATCATAAGGGGGCCAGACCAGTAAACTCAGTAATTACATAGATTCTATGTAATTAGCAGACAACATAGGAACTGCATATGTTGAGGAGTTTGATCTCTGATGCTGATTTAACCGAATTGACCACCGCAGGGCTTCAGTCAGAAAGCACAGGAGACATCAATGGATTCTAATGTTTACTGCAGAACTGTGCTGCCATACGTTCTGGTACAGTTTCTGAAATATCACAACAAATAAGGAACCAAATTATCACTGTGTACTGCCTTATATACGCAGCCAAATACAGTAACCACCTCACAGCAAATAAATACATCTCAGTGTCATCCACTTAGTATTAATGAACATAGCTCTAACTTTTAATTATGTAGCAGACACATGTAGACCAAAGGTACTATGGAGGCTACCAGTCATAACAAACTTCCTCCAGCTCAGTTAGCTTACAGATCAGAGGTCTTCAACAGGGGGTCCGCGACCCCTAGGGGGTCCGCAGAGGTACTGCAGGGGGGTCGCGAAAGTTTTGCACTATAGGACCAGTTTAATATAAAACACAATTTTATACATGAGTAGGGGGTCCCTGCTCCATCTCTCCGTCAGTTTGGGGGTCCTTGGCCTGGAAAACGTTGAAGACCCCTGTTATAGATGCTAACTCGCGATCATGCTAACGGGTGAAAACGAACGTTTTAACGAGTGTAAATATGCTCCAGGAGCAACACATCACTATCAGAAAAGGTAAGTTACGTGTACACATTCATTTGACATCACCATGAACGTACTGTAACCTACATCGTCAGAAACTGCCGTAGTCCACTGTAAACAACAGCTCGGTCGGTATATGTGAGGCAGGAAAGGGAAGTGCATAAACTGCCTACAAAACAAAACTCTCACTTCAAAACAAAGGCATGAATACAAACTAATTTCTGACTTGGAGAATTCTTAACAGCATATTTATTTTAAAAAATGTAGTTCGTGATTTTTTGATTTTTGTGTATTTTTTCATATTGCAGATTTATCCCAAGGGCCGGACTGGACCACCGGCGGGCCGGTTCCCGCCCGCGGGCCGTACATTTGACACCCCTGCTTGACAACAATGTGAAGCATACGGTTCCATTCACTGCACAATGACACCAGGTGGCAGCAAAGGAGAACATTGCCCTGCATCCATCCATTATTCATTATCACTTATTCTGTCTGTCTGCCCACCCACCCCTCTGTCTGTCTACCTACCTGCCTGCCTGTCTCTTTGTCTGTCTGTCTGTCTGCAGCTATAATGGTAACAGCTATTCCATGTTATGACAGGGAACACTGCAATGCTGTTGTGGGTTGGCACACAGTGATTTCATCTATAGCTGGAGGCTGAGCCCCATCTGACACGTAACTGATAGTGTCTTAAAATAACTACAGGTACAGGAGCTAATTAGAGTTATGTGTGAAGTCGAAAGAGGTCTCATTTAATTAAATTGCTGCTGGAGGTAAAAATATGCGACAGGCCCTCCCATACAAACCCAAACAAAACACCCAGTCGTGTCTGCTAACATAATTATCCTGATTTGAGAAGCTATGTTTTGGGTAAGTTACATGAACACATTCATTTGACATCACCATGAACGTACCGTAACCTACATCGTCAGAAACTGCCGTACCACTGTAAACAACAGCTCGGTCGGTATACATGAGGCAGGAAAGGGAAGTGCATAAACTGCCTACAAAATAAAACTCTCACTTCAAAACAAAGGCATGAATACAAACTCATTTCTGACTTGGAGAATTCTTAACAGCATATTTATTTTAAAAAAATGTAGTTCATGACCCCCGCCATGTCTGCCTCTGGACCCCTGGCGGGCCGGTTCCCGCCCGCGGGCCGTACATTTGACACCCCTGCTTTACAACAATGTGAAGCATACGGTTTCATTCACTGCACAATGACACCAGGTGGCAGCAAAGGAGAACATTGTCCTGCATCCATCCATTATTCATGATCACTTATTCTGTCTGTCTGCCTGCCCACCCACCCCTCTGTCTGTCTACCGACCTGCCTGCCTGTCTCTTTGTCTGTCTGTCTGTCTGCAGCTATAATGGTAACAGCTATTCCATGTTATGACAGGGAATACCGCAATGCTGTTGTGGGTTGGCACACAGTGATTTCATCTATAGCTGGAGGCTGAGCCCCATCTGACACGTAACTGATAGTGTCTTAAAATAACTACAGGTACAGGAGCTAATTAGAGTTATGTGTGAAGTCGAAAGAGGTCTCATTTAATTAAATTGCTGCTGGAGGTAAAAATATGCGACAGGCCCTCCCATACAAACCCAAACAAAACACCCAGTCGTGTCTGCTAACATAATTATCCTGATTTGAGAAGCTATGTTTTGACGAAATCAAATGACAGCACACTGACACAAACACGGAGAGGCAGAAAAGGGCAGATGTCCTGATTACATATACACACACATACACTTGAGGCTGGCAGGGGGACTGTATCTGAAAGGGCATTATGCAAGTCTGCGTGAGCGGCTATAACACCTGCAGCATAAACTCAAAATTCCACCCATCTTTCATCAAACAATAACAGGTGCCCTGCCCTAAAGTCTCCACACCAGTCAGGCATCTCCACATCACACACGAGCCATTAAAGAATAATAATTCCCAGGCTGTGCTATGATGAATTACTCATGGGAACGTGTACAGCTGACTAAGGCCTGATGCCTTGTAACTTATTTGAAATGTAAGAGTCATTCCTTTGAGGGTTTGTACAACTAGGGTGGGGAACACAAGGATTATTGTCATTATGAACTAATGAGTCAATTAAAAGCATGAGAAGCATGAAGAGATTAAAACCTGCAAGAAACGATGGTATTTGGTAGTTAAAAAGGCAGTTATCAGCATAATGTAAAACAGTCAAACAGTCTGATGTAATGTTGTGAGTCCAGGCTAATGGAAATGGCTCATTTTAGACTGAAGCAGAAGCGATGACAGCAGGTCAGTGAGGGCCACAAAGATCAATACTTACTCAATGGTGCCATGGCCCTCTGCACTCTCCCGCACAACATTGCCCTGAAGAATCTCCTGAGTCTTCACGGTGGAGATTGGCAAGTCTTTATCATACTCTGGCTCTGTGAGAAAACATTTAAAACCAATCATTACATGACAGCAGAAAGTGTGTTCGTGTATGTGTGTGTGTGTGTGTGTGTGTGTGTGTGTGTGTGTGTGTGTGTGTGTGTGTGTGTGTGTGTGTCTTACCTGTGAGTATCACCAGGCTTTGCTGGCGGTGCAGTATGCTCTTCTTTAGACCATACTCTGCTGGCAGGAGTGGGGGTATTTCAGGCAGAGGTTCGGACTTGGGTTCATCCGGAGTAACAGCAGGGTCACTGAAACTGTTCTCCAGCCCATTCTCCCTCAGCTCCACCACAGGAGACCTCCAGGGCATCAGCTGCCCATCCCGACCCATGTACCTGCAGCCACAAACACAGCGTATAAAATCACCATAGGTAAAAGAATATGAGAATATTGAAGCTTTTGTAACATACTTTTTGACTTAAATAAGCCAGTTGATACCACTGCTTTATGCGCTAAGGCTAGGCGATGGTTAGCGCATCATAAAAAGACCTGCGTTTGGGTAAGGTTAAAAAAAAACGGACTGACTTCCTGCAACTGTACAGATTGCTACTTTATCATATTACTTGTGTCCTAGCTATAGTTTTGAGGATCATGTACAGGTATGAGTGTGGGGTCGATCTTAATAAGAGATATTTCCAAAACATATTTCCAAAAATGACTAAGTCAAATCATTGTACTATTGAAACCGACGCAGGAGGATATTTACCAGGTAAAAACTTCCACTGATAAATGTGGTGACAGACCACTGCAGAGTTCTGCTCAAAGGCTTCAAGGTGTTCTTAAAATGCTTGCATTATTTGCTCACAGGCAGAGTGCACGGTTGCTACTTTACAAGCCTATGAGCAGGAGGACTACACAGGGGCTAAACAAGCAAAATGAATGTTTACATTCAAGTGAAACTTAGCACATACTTTTTATTTACCCTTGAGGTCTCACATGTCTTGGGTTAATGTTTGTCTTTTCGCAACATTTACAAAGAACTTTTTTAATCCAACCACTGTTTATATCAGAGTTGAGCTTGCAAACAGTTTCCTGCCGACTGACACATTACCACATATCCCAGCCTGCCACCAGCTGATCAATGGAAAACAATGGGTTGGACTGTTTATTGTGTCCAGTCATCAAATAACATTTTCATAGCATTACACAATAAAACTACCAACATGGAAACTTAACTCAAAACATATTCATGGTCCCCAGTGGATTAATCTGAATGTATTTAGTGATTTCTAATCTTTGATGTTAGCATGCAAACATACTGCAAACACACTTCAAACAATATGATATCATCATCATGATTACACTGTGAGCCTGTTAGCATGCTTATGTTAGCACTGGACTCAAAGTAGAGCTTTACAGAGCTACAGCAGTAGACAGTTCTGTTATCTTACTTCTGTTCAAATATTAGCTCCAATGAGAGTCTTCATGTGATGCAGTCACATGTCAACCACAGAAACACGCAACTCACTTTGCACAGGCAGAATCATTTGATGGCTCTTTTAGTGGGATCTTTTGTGTATTTTCTTTGACTAACTTCACAACACAATTCTGAAACCTCTGTGGTTTCATGGGCACTATGCTTCAGTAAAATACTTTTTCACTGAATGACGATGCACCCTTCTCTTTCTTGTATTTGTCACACAGCCCTTTGAACCTTTACTTGCTACCCACTCAGTCACCACCCTTCTCAAATAAGAACCAACAATGCAAATTTCAGGTGTCATGTTGTTCAAAAAACACTCAGTGCTGACAGACAGTCTGGGTTTTCCCATCTTGTCTGATTACAGACTGGGTGGGATTTTTAGTATAAATAAAAAGGTAATGTCAGGTCTACTCAATATAGCTTGTGTTTGTATGAAACATACTGAATATGGGCAAATGCTGCCATGTGACACATATTCTATGGTAAACAGCACCCGTCTCAGCCTGCAATTATAATGGATTTGTGCTGTCTGTACAGACAATGTCTAATTAATCCACCACAGAATAACAGGATTCGAGCAGACTGCAAATGCAGACATATGAAATTATCTGGTTGACAGCTATACAAAAGAAACGATTAGAAATTTGGTTACTTTGTAGTTACATGCAGAAAATGATGTGGCTATGTTCCTTGTAGTAATTACAAATGCTTTACTGTATTGTTTATTTATATACTCTTTGCACTGTTCTTCTCACAGTTTGTGAAGATGGGTATGAGGAAATCCTCTTTAACTTAAAAATAGAAAATTCCTCGTTGACCCTGAAACCATAAAATTCCAAGTGAATGATTTGTTGTGGGTTTCAATTTTTTGCCCTCACCTGCCCTCTTCACGCTCCAGCAGGTGCCGGTAGGTGGCAATTTCTCGCTCCAGCTTCATCTTGGTGTTGAGGAGCTGGCTATGGCGCTGACGCTGAGTCACCAACCCTCCCCTCACCTGTTCCAACTCGCGCTCCAGCCTGACGATCACCTGGGAAAGGTCCTGCAGTTGGCTGGAGTATATCTGCTGGGTGTGATGCAATGAGCTCTCTAGGCCCTTCTCCTGAATAGCAAGAGGCAACGCTGGATTACAATAGTGTAGTATAACAATTCACAGATGTATGTACTGAGTATAGAATAATACATTTATGAAGAAGAAAGCTTTTTATTGTCACTGACACAGTTCACTATACAGCAAAATTTGGTCTCTGCTTTTCACCCATCACACACATGTGTGAGCAGTGGGCTGCCATACACAGTACATACAGTACAAGGCGCCCAGGGAGTAGTTGGGGTTAAGGGCCTTACTCAAGGGCAATGTTTGTTCAACCCCAATTAAAATTGATCCAATTTTCATTCACATCCAACAATTCTGACCACTTTGGTAAAACCTTTGTGCGCAAAGGCTGTGAGACACCTTAAATCTCTGTGGCAGTGAAGGTCATTACGACCCCAAAGGTCAGTGGCTTGACGCCATACGACGATATTAAACATTAAAGCCACATTACAGGAATTACAGACACATTCCACATTCTTAAAGGAAACCTATCGACTTAATAGCAGTCGCAATATGGCTCCTACAAATGGGTTGCAAGAAACTTTTGTACAGACATTAGTGGTCCCCTGAGAATGGATCCTAAAGACTTCAGTGATGCAGTGACTTTTTTTACTAGCTCCACCTGGACACCAACGTCATTTTAATTAACTTCTCAAATCGACAAAGAGAACACACATATCATCAGCCATCTGCCACAGAGGAAGTGTCATCGGCGTGATGGTTGGGGATTTGGCCCTGGTGATACGTGATCATGCACTGTATGTTCTCTTACCAAGGCATGCAAGGTCTCTATCTCCACCTGCAGGGAATGCCACTGCTTCCGGGCCTCAGCAAGCTCGGCCCGCGCCTCCCTCAGGGCAGCGCCGCCGAGGCTCACCTGAGCCCACGCTGCCTCTTCCTGTGTGAGGTGAGGGAGATCAGACTTTAGAAAAAAAAAAAAGACATATTTTAACATCTGTTTAGAAGAAAATATAACAAGTCCTTTTCATTGTGCAAAAGCTTTGTATTGTATATTTTGGAATTAATGGGTGTATTAATGTACAAGCTTGTGAGAAGTACCTACAACCACCTCACGCACTGACACCCACAACGTGTAGGTATTTGTTTTTTCTATCTAGCACTCAAAGGAGAAAGTGTTTTTTTGGTAGCGTGCGTTTCCATTTAGGTAAACAAAAGGAGGAGCAGACACCCAGTCCTGTGTGTACACACAGCTGTACAAGCAGTGCTGACACGCTACTGTATTTCACAGCCTCCATCCACTCTCCCTTTTAAATGCAGTGGACCAGTGAACCTGTCTCAACACAGTTATGACAATTATTTTGACAGTAAAAAGAAAAGTTATGTAAGTTATTCACTGTTTATTTTTAGTCCAGTGATTCTCATTTTCACTGCATTAGAATTGGGCTATTGCACATCAGCAGTTTGTTACTGATAAGACAGAGGTTTCCTGTCAAACTTAAAAAATACAAAAATACATATTCCTCATGAAAAAAAAATTATTACGAGTAAAACAAACAAACTGTGTTTGGACATCTGTACTAGTTGTCTCACAAAAGCAGTGACTAGACAACTTCAAACTTTATTTAATCTACCATTACTGGAATTTTAAAGGTACCCTGTGGAAGGCATGCAATGCTTTAAGGTTGGGCCAGGGGTTTTATTGGTATTGTAGTCATTCTGTAGGAGACATGCCCATTGATACATACAGTTGTGCTTCATTTATGGTGTTCCATGTTTATTCAATGTCAGAGATACACATTATGTTTTGGGGAGAAAGAGCAAATGTAAACTTCACATGACAACTTTAATCTTAAAATTAATTTCAGTCTCACTGAAAATGATGATAAATGTGATGTAGAGTCTGGCTATATTAGACCTCCAACAGTGCCAACCCATAAAATACAGAACTCCCCTTATACCATTAAATATAATACCCATCTGATTGGATGTTAATGTGCTCAGTATCACATTTTTGTGTTTTTTTCTAAGACCACTTGAGAACAACTCACACTCTTACGTTATGGACACTGTGTGGACTTTTGACTGCATTGTGTAACTGTTACTTTAGTGGGGCAGGGAGAATACGTCTGTTATTAACAGCGTTTTAAAAAAACCCTGCCCCGATTTACCACCGTGGTGGCTTCCAGCTGTTGGCAAAATCACTTTATTGTCACTTTGAGACCAAAGTCACTGTGGTGTTGCACAGAAACAATGGTGTAATGCAGACACTCAGACTTGGAGGGCAGGTGGCTAAAATAAGGATAGAAAAGCTTCAACTTTAGCATAAAAAGGATGCTGTTACTGGGTGAAGAATGACAAGTTGCAAGAAAGATGAGAAGTCCTGGGCTGTAATTACAGTATATAACACAGGTCAGGGATCAAACACACAGAGCCGTACCTGATCTGACTATAATAGTAAATATCACTGAATGTAGCAGTATGTAGATAAAGAGACAACCACACAGTCATAGAAAAAAAATGTAAGAAGAAATATACAGCACATACTGGACATACACAGAATGGAGGGAGAGGCATAACGTGTCATAAGACAATAGATCATCACTACTGTCAAAAACAGCCCACAAACTATTGAACTCCACCCAAGCACATCAGACTGTCTTGCCTGTGAGACAGTCTGGAGGTGGTCTAGAGGGTGTGTCTGGCTGGCAGTAGGCCAGGACAACATGAGAGAGGCACAAAAAAAGATGAGTGAAGGCGCACCAGGAGGATACGTACCTCACTGAGAGCTCCTCTGAGTGTTCTGGATGCTGCTGCTGCTGCTGCTGCCGTTCCAGCTCCAGAGTAACTAGGCCTGGCCAAGGCTGGAGGTGGGCTGGAGGCAGCCCCCGGGCTGTGGTGTCGGTTAGGGTCGCACTGGGCTCTGAGTCGGTCGAGGAGCTGGGTGAGCTCCATCCCTGTGCCATCCTCCTCCTCCCCTCCTGCTGCTGCTGTGGTTGACGCTAACAGGACATTGCAGGAGTCGGCCCGTCGCAGCTGCTGAGTCTGGGCTGCCTGCAAACAGCCAACCAGAGGGAGCAAGAGGGGGTGGGGGAGAGAGGGAGAGAGAGAGAGAGAGAGAGAGAGAGAGAGAGAGAGAGAGAGAGAAAGAGAGATTGGGGTAAGAGGAGTGTATATGATATAAAACAAGACAGACAGATTCAAATATTGTTGTGTACGTGAATGGATGCAAAGGACAAAATGAGGGCAGGAGAGCGAAAGTGTGTGTGTGTGTGTGTGTGTGTGTGTGTGTGTGTGTGTGTGTGTGTGTGTGTGTGTGTGTGTGTGTGTGTGTATGGCAGGGGGCAGTGAGACCGCCATCGCAATGCAGAGACAAGCAAGAAAGATCATTATGGAGCCTACATACATGCATGTGGGTGTATGTGTAAGTGCAGGAACAGTCACAGGAGGGGTGGAGGTATTAGTCAGCAGGAATGAGAAAATCAACAGAAGGAGGTAGCAAAGGAAAACGAGAGGAGGGGTGGATGAAGTCAGAGTGAAGAGATGAGAGGAGTCAGGTGATGCTGTCACATGCAGTTCTCACACATGCCCATACAAACAATGCACACACACACACGCACACGCGCATGCGCACGCGCACACGCACACGCACACGCACATCATTATTATTATTATCTCTATCTATAATAAAGTAACTCACGAGAAAGAACACAGTGTACATTGTGCATTTTTATATTTTAAAAATCCCATATGTGAATCAGGGTCATGGTGTGTAAAAAAGACCTTCTCAAACGTCCCCGTAATGTGTGCTAAGATTTAATGTCAGCACCACAATTGCACATTGTTTGGTGGACAAACGGCTCCTTACAGACCTTATTTACCTTCTGGCTAGTCCGCTTTTAACATTTCACAAAGCAATCCTTAAATTCTACACCTATGCTAACATCTCTGTGAGGGTGTACCAAGGTATTAGCATTTAGCTCGACATTAACGCTGAATGCTAATTTCAGCATGCTAACATGCGTTGCACAGAGAGTTAACTTGCTGGCAGTCAGCAGGCAATGTCAACATTGTCATCATAGTGTCAGCATGCTAACATTTGCTGATTCCCAGCTCAGGCAAAACAAAACAAAAAAAAACACCGAAAATGTTCATGTTCAAATTGAAAATAATCTTAAAATGATAATCATGAAAGTTATTTCAACCAATGTTCCCAGCAAACTTTATACCACATATGTGGGTCTGGCAGGCCCGTCCTTCCCACTCATTACCCACTACTGGTAATTTGACACCTTAGTTGCTTTATTCACATGACTGATGTAAATACTGCCACAGCTTTAACGGAACTGCTGTGTCAGTCACCGAGCTTTCCACCAGACCTTTCTGGTCCAACCTGCTCCACTGTTTGTGTTTAAACATGGTGCTAACTGTGGCCAATCTGCCGAGCTGGTAATCAAACCATTAAAGAGAGAGTCGGGACTTGACTATTCTTCCCTCCTATAACTCCTCCCAATCACTGCTGTTGTCATTAGTTAGTCATTCCTTTCAATCAGACAGATGGAAAAGTCCCATCAGAAAGAAAGCGACACATGTAGAGAAAGGAGAAGGATGAAGGTGCAAAGTTCCACATGCAAACGGGGAAATGTAATGACCTTAAACTCCTGATGCATATCCTGCAGCTCTGTCATGGAGTGGCGAATATCTGCCTGAAGTTTCATGCCACCCTGCTCTGCCTTCCTCTTAGTCTCTCTGAGGAGCGCCACCTGCTGCTCAAGACGTCGTGTGTAATGCTCCTCTGTCTCACACCTGGTGTCAACAGGAAGGGTAATTAAATGAGGCCCATTCAGTGTGTATATTATTCATTAAACATCAGTCCAACAGGAAAAAAATAATGAAAAATTAATGTGAAAAAGACGTTAAATGTAGCTAATGAGATGACATCAGCCATCTAAGACTAAGAAGCTGTCTTACAGTAACCACAGCTACAGGTTTACGGGAATTAACAGAGACCAAGACATCATCCTAACAGTGTCACAAACACAGTCCAGAGTTTCACAGTCACAAGACATCAGCCGGAGCTGTAAATAGATCAGGTGTCACTGTCCTTCATGGGTTAATGACTGGCTGCGGCGGTAACGGTGGTGTGTGTGTGTGTGTGCGTGTGTGTGCGTGCGTGTGTGTGCATGTGAGGGAGATGGCGGTGGTGGCGGCGGGGCTCAGTGACAATCAGCATCAATACATAAGTGAAAGTGCCGACGCAGCACAAAGCCCGGCCTGGATTTGTATGCAGGTTGGATCACAGGAGCAGTAACCGGGCTGAGAGTGATAACTCAGCAACAGCAGTGGCAGGATTAAACTAGGAGATCTTTGATAGTAATACAAAGTGGTGCTTAGCACTGACATTTTGTGATGAGAATTTGACCAATTAAAAATCAACAAACTGTTTCACTTCTCTCCCTGACCACCATTAACTGTGTGTCAACCCTAACATACTGAGCATTAACTGAACTGAGTGACTCAGAGGAGTTCAGTGAAGCTACCTGGCCTTGATGGTAGCAGCTCTGGACTTCATGCTGTCAGACTGTAATGCCAGCTGAGCGTTCTCCATCATTAGTTTACACACCTGAAAGACAAAACAAAAGCAAAACAACCACAGGGAACCAGTATGAGCAAAACCAGGAGGAAGAAAACGGAGAAGCAGATGAATTTCATAACTTTTCATGTGCGGTTTGGGGAATAAACACTTAAATCACCACTTAATCAACTTAAATATGTTACTGATAATTATTTAGAATAATTATAATAGTAATAACACATATAATCAAGAATAAATTGGCTGTTACAATCAATCAAAACAAAAAATGTGACAACTGTGCCTAAGTTCAAAACCTTGGGCTTGGTTAATGTCTCACTTATCTCCATATCACTCGTAGGCTTAACAAAATAAAATTACAGATTTTACACTGTGCACGTGGAACACAGCCAACGTCTTACTTCAACACAGCCAGCCATATTTGTATATGTAGGATTAGTAGTAGATGAAATAAGCCAAGGTATGTGTAAAAATGTCTAAGAGTTTACAGTTTAATTCTCATTGTTAAGGCTGAAAAGCTGTCTGGTTTTTCCAAATACCATAAGCCTTGTTAAGGGCCCTAAGGAGAAATCCGAACATGAAAGATGTGGCTCCCTGTCCTCTGTTACACACATTAAAAAGTTGACACACCCTATTTTCCTTTTGTATCCTTATGAGTGGAACACTTTCATAACAAGCCACACCCATGTTTAAGGAAAAACAAAGATAACATGGAATATTCCACTTCTTTAAAATTACAATAGCTACGTATTAATACACTCATTATGTGGATGTTTTGATACGCTTTTTCAATTTTAAGCCGCTGATGATGAGGGAATTAGAAATTTGACAGGATCACCCATTTAATGTTTTACGGACTGATTACTCATTATTAAGTTGGCACTGTGAATACAGTATGAGGAAGTTCTTAGGATGAAAAACAGGAGGCATAGTCCTATATGTTAACAAAAAACCACTCCCTCAATCAGTGTTTGTTCTTGTCTTGCCAAACCTTGACACAGGCAATGGGGCAGCAGTTGAAAAGCATTAAGTCGAGTCATGTGATTAACCATACTGGCTGGCATTAATGGTCCACTCAGTAGAACAGCCCTTAAAGTAATAAGGAGTTCCAGATTCCATTGTGAATGTGACAGGTGACATTCTTGCTACAACTCTCTGGCTTTGATCCAAACGTAATGTCACACATAGCTGCTTCTATTCCCCTACAGCAAGTTTGTCTGTTGTGGTTTACATGTCATTGACTTATGTGTACTCTCAGGACGTCTGGTTTGTGTTTTGGTATGTTACTAATTAATTTCTTGTGTCAAAGAATTCTTTGGGTCAAAACATTGTTTCTGCTGAAAATGTTTTGCCAATTTTTATCTTGAATTTTAGTACCCAGTTGTTTTTTTTTTCCTGAAAAAAGGATTCAGGTATGAAGACTAAGTTGCTGGGTTAAAAACTTTAAAATTATCAATAACAATTAGCAAGCAATTTTTAGCCACCACACTTTTACACCACGCCTTACATCTGTTTTCAATAACTTTAAGTGGATACAGAAGCTGTGACTGTGTTGTCGGTTTTACTGAACAAAGGCAAAGGCAGTACTGTGGTTGGTCTCCAAAAACCAGGGTTGCACCAGCGTCCTTAACATTACGTATCTTTCAGTGAATATGTAACTGAGGCTGTTCCTATGATGTCGCATGCAGCTGTCATCAGCACTAGTAATTCACTGTCTCTGTTCCTACCGCAGTCATAGTTTGATGTTTTGGTTATACACACCTCCGCTAGACAGTGATAGAGCATAAGTCTGCTATTCTTCAGCAGTCTGCCTGTGTCTGACAGAAGATTTATTACCACCTAATTATTACATTTTGTACAATGTTGAATCTGACCTGAGCACGCAGCTCCCTCACTGTCTGTTCCTGTTGGGACCAGTCCTGTGAGCGTGTGTTACTTTTGATGTCCCAGTTGGCGATCTGAGCCTCCAGCTGGCAGTTGGCCTCCTGCAGTCGATTTACCTGCTCCAAGAAGCCCTTCAAGCGGGCATTCAGACCCCACATGGTTCGACTGGAGTCAGGCTGCAAGTCCATGGAGACCTGAGAGACTACACACCCAAATGTTTGCAGACACACACACACAGTGAGCTGCTGATATTTCCATACAGTCAAATGATAGCATGCACACGCAGATATATAAAGACACAACTTCACTGCAAACAATCACCACCCAGTATACGCTCACGCTCTACCAGAGGTGTTTACTATGTAAATGTTTAACCAGCAATACTCACCTGAGGTAGAATGACCTTCCACGAAGAAAGAACAGCAAATGTGGACACAGGTAACAAACTCTCCTCAGTCTATGTGCCTGATCACGCTGAGCCGATCCACCAGTCACCACAGCTTAGCCACATTCCTCTACAAGAAGCTGGTCAACATTTTTTTTTTCTTCCCACTGTGTCCCGGATAGCAGTGGGCCACAGAGACAGAGTAGGCGCATTCTATTAGCCAGCCAGTATCACCCTTATACTGGTAACCTGTAGTCTTCAGTGTCAGCCCTGATAGAGATGGTCCTCCTTGTCCTACATCATCCGACAGGGTCGCATTCAGGAGAGGGGAGAGCGGCGGGGTAAGCACTGGACACACAGTGCTTACATCACCAGCACTCTGGGGCTCTTTGTACTCTCTGATCCAGGATTACTGAGCCACTGTCAAACAGCAGGGAGCAACACAAGCTGTGTAGGGAATGTTCAGGGAAACACAGTGACAGGACCAGTGTGAGTGTTTGTATTGAAGTGGTGCTTTAACAAGAGGTTACATGTACTATAATTTATGTGAGTCTGAACAGTACACACTGCACTGGTGTCAAGTCATAAACACTTTGTGCAACATAACCTTTTGCTCAATAACCATCTTGGCTGGATTTAGAGAATAACTATTTCTGCTTGACTGTCTGGGACAAAGGTTAAACTTTACATTTTCTGCTGTGGCCTCAATATTTTCCCAAATTCAGTGTACACAGATACACAACATCTAAAGCCACATTTTTAAGCAGAGGAACATTTAGTTTAAAACTTTAGGCATTTTTGATGTGACCGTATAACCTAAGAACAGGTTAACCATAACCATCTCAACTGAAAGCCCAACCCCAACACTTAACCTAACTGTAACCATAACACACACACACAAACATGTGCTGACTAAATCATGACAGACAGCACTAACAGGACACTTGCCATCATTACACTCCCACACCCGTTCAACAAAGTGTTCCTTTGTCAACAAGAAGGTGGCAAGGATGAGTGAAATGATGATGGCGATTAATGGTGTTGTCAGTTGGGAAAATAATACCCATCAGGGCGTCGCATGCAGCCACGTCTGGAGTTTCTGGGAAAGATGATTTCTGCTGTGACTGCAAATGAAGAATGCCACTGAGCCTGTTTTTTAATGTCATGTTGCTCCCACAAAGATCTAGAAAACCACCTCTGTTGTGCGGCACTTACAGGAATGTGTGGCCACGGGAGTGATGTAACTGAAAGCTAGGGGGTAACGCAGGTGGTGACTTGTTTTTTTCAGGAGAAGAGTTGGAGGTTTTGAGGTGGACACACTCTCAGCCTCATATTATGGGTTTCACAGTGAACAGGCTGCCTTCAGATCCCATGTCTCAATGGTGGGCGCTCAGGAACTCTTTGACTGCCACATACTTGATCCTTATTTTCTGTAAAAAGGAACCTTTCACTGAAGGGCTGTGAAAGACAAGAAAGGAAACACTATAAACATTTAGCTTTTCAACCATCTTGCAGCAATTATAAAAGTAACTCCACTGCAGAAGGTCTTTATCGGTTTAAGATATGCTTATGCAAGTCACTTGATTTCTGGATTGGACAGAATTTAAAATGCAAAACCATTGAAGGGATTAACATTATATAAACTCTATAAACACAAGAGCTCAAGCATTTCTTTTCATGTGTGCTTTGACTCAAAGTATAAATATATTTTTAAAGGCAGTGAAAGCAATAACAGCAAGTTTTGGACCCACATAACTCAACCCATGATCCTCAGGACTTACTGAGGAACTTATGCTTCTACTGAAAGTAATCATCTTTTGCCTTTTAAATTGGTAATAATTAACATCTGTAGATCAACAGTTGTTGAAATGGCTGTGTGGTATCAGATGGGGTCACCCCTCGTCACCAAATGACTTTCGCTCAGATCTAAAGACAGGTTAGGCCCCTTGTATCTTATTATTCTGTTTTTGTGGCCCTAGGTGTCACTGTTTTGTTTCAGTCTACCTGCTCTAATCTGCCACATTTCCTTTGTACTCAGTTACCAACTGTTGGCTGGCTGCCAGTACCGAATGGCAGACTGTTACTGACATATCTCGGTGTTGCTAGATATCATTACTGCTATTACTACATTACATTACATTACCCAGTATACTCAAGATTTAAGAAGAAGACATAAGAAAAAGTTCCACACTCTTTTGTACTCATGACTATATTGTGGCCTCCCTGCAAATAGTGTTAAAGAGCACGACTAACAAGTTTTTGATTGCATGCAGCAGTGCAAGACAGTCTAGTTCATTAGTTTCCATAATCTTATGCATGTCTCCAGCCAAAAAACCTTCCCTGACTCTTTGAACTCTATCAACAAATGCTTCCACACCTTAGACCTTAATGCTTATCATACCAGACGGATATGACATATTGTGTTTTTACCATCGCAGCAGAGCACTAGACAATCATCATTCCTAACATTTATAGAGTAATTTATATAGTCTACAAGAGACATATGATACGCAGATGAAAGATATATGTTTGAAGGTGTCTAACGACTAGACAGTGAAGAATGAACTGAAGGGAGCAGCTCAGTAAATGAATCAGGCAGGCTGTCTCTGTCTTGCGGACAAAAGTGAGTGGGATGAAAATAATACCACACAGCGAGGAGAACTCATTGTGTGTCATTAACAGTCACTGTGCCAGGTTGGGCAGGACAGGACTTTAAAATGAACCCTAACCCTATATTTTGTAACTACTGATTTTCTTCTTTACTAAAGTCATTATTAATATGTCATATAAATTGAAAAAGCAGTGTATTGAGACAGAGCCAGAAAAACTATTATCCATTGTTGCAAACTGATGGTTTCGAAAAGTACATTCCAGTCACAAAACAATTATACTAGGAGTGCCACAAATGTCTGTTAGTCACAAGGATGTTCAAAATGTTCAGGCAAACAAGTCAAGACTGCACTTGGTGTTGTTACCCGTGGTAACCTCAGAAGAGGGGGAAAGTGGTTATTGTCTATAGGTTTAAGAGTTAAACTGAGCTGAGTCATTTCTTTAGTTAGTTTGTCACTAACAAGATATGCTGGGACAGAGGTAGTGTGGCTTTACACAGATACTTCATTTACACCATGTTACCTATGTTTTTTATAATTGCATGTCATATGCATATCACTTTATATAGATCTATCTATAGATATATTTAACCCTAATCCTGAATAAAACTTATCTCTCAGTATCAATATGTAATTTTGTTTCTGGGGCTAAAAAATATCACTTTAGCTTAGTCTGGGTACAGTAAAATCTAGACCGTACACAAAAGGACACAGGTGTTGATTGTCTCAAGACAAATAACTGTGACTGTACACACATGTGAAATTTCACCACTGACACCACACGCTTTCATTTCCCAAACAGACCTCAGATGCTTTAGTTACAGTGTCGGTCTTACCCTGCATGGTTTCCCTATTTTCTTATACCTTTACAATTAGAGCAAGAGCATTCTGCCAATTCTGTCAAAATAAACTCTACCTGCAGTTTTTAAGATTTTTTTTTTCAAAATTAAAAACTAGGTAGGAAACAGAGAGGAGGATTCCCAAATGTGTGATGAACAAGTGCAGTGTCATACTTGTGTACAATTTCACACTACTGTAGACAATCACACAATCTGGACCCAAATTCAACTTTGTGCATCTGCCATTGGATGATAGATCATTGTGACTATCCTATGCAACATACCCCGTGCATGCAAAGGTGATCTGAATTAAAACCTGGTAACAGACTAGCCAACACGTGCATGTCCGGATATTAGTGTAACACCCCATGACACGAAGTGGTGACTGAACAAGGCCACTGAGTTTTTGGAAAAGGGAAAATAGACAAAGCACCTGTCAGGCCGGGATATAAACAGGACCCAGGAGCAGAGACTTGTTCCACAGTCTTTATTGACAACAATCTCTCTTTACAGAGTGACAAATGCAGAGCTATGAAACTTTACTAATCTCTCCTTAAAACTGAAGCTACTATAGAAATACAAAACACAAAAATCTACAAAAAACGCTCCAAAAGGGAGGAAAACCTATCCGCAATGAAAAGTACAAAACCAAATCACTCTATTAGAGGAAAACTAACTGACCAAGGCAAAACTATGGCTGTGACAAGGAAACATAAACTATGAAAATTACAAACAAAAACTCGCTCTTAAAGAGGAAAATCGACCTACGGGCTGCGATTGCAAAGACTATGGCTTGGAAACAGAATGCTCGTGATATCTGGTCAACGGACAAAGACACACTGGCACAAGACAAAGGGAACACAGACTATTTAACACATGAAGGTAAGGGGAACAGGTGGAAACAATCAAGGCGGGGATGACAATCAGACCAGCGGGAAACACATGAAGGGAAGTGGGAAGTGACCTAAAACGATAGAAATACAAACACAAAAATCTACAAAAAACGCTCCGAAAGGGAGGAAAACCTATCCGCAATGAAAAGTACAAAACCAAATCACTCTATTAGAGGAAAACTAACTGACTAAGGCAAAACTATGGCTGTGACAAGGAAACATAAACTATGAAAGTTACAAACAAAAACTCGCTCTTAAAGAGGAAAATCGACTTACGGGCTGCGATTGCATAGACTATGGCTTGGAAACAGAATGCTCGTGATATCTGGTCAACGGACAAAGACACACTGGCACAAGACAAAGGGAACGCAGACTATTTAACACATGAAGGTAAGGGGAACAGGTGGAAACAATCAAGACGGGGATGACAATCAGACCAGAGGGAAATACCTGAAGGGAAGTGGGAAGTGACCTAAAACGTGAGGAGAGTAGGGTTACAAAATAAAACAGGAAGTCACCTGACAACACGGAATAGACATGACAGCACCAACACGCCACATGTTATTATATATTAGATATATGTTTAGATTTTGGTTGGACAGCATTTTTAAGATGAAGAGAAAGGACAACTGAGCTGTGGCTTGTTTGTAGTGTACCAAACGCAGATGTATGAAAACATGGAGTCAGTTCCACTAAAGGTCGTCCTAGAACTCCAATTGATGCAAGGCTACGGTGTAAGGACAAGTTCAAACCATATCTTCTCTGCAAAACAGTCCACATGAGTAAAGTAAAATATGAATAAATAATATGCCAATTACCTCTAAATGTGACCTAATTCATCACCTCCTCTGGAGTTCATGAGAATTCATGTGCAAGCTCCAACCTGAAAAGGTCAAGTCACCGATCCCTGCCAACGTCAAACTCCTGGGTACATAAAATTGCAGGCAGACACGAGTGATCACATATTAGGGTTAAGCTTATGCAACAGCAGCAGGAGCCTGAGGCAGAAAATACACTGGGTTTATGACCAATTAACTGCATCATCTTAGAGACATGTGCCTACACCTAATAAGAACAAATCATTTTTACTGATGGTCAAAAACAAACAGGCTCCACAGCAGATCTCCACCTTGGCAACACAGGCATCCTGTTTATAAACACACTTAGATCCAGAATATTACTGAGTGCAATAACTGTGCACAATGAATGAATGCACGAGTTCCCTTTCCAGCCAATGTGTACAAAAGGACAATTTAAAGCACCGGTCGAACCTTTAAATGGTTTGTCCTGTGACTTTTTAATATCTTAGATGGGTAGGCCAAACTTATTTCACCTCTGCTAGATATCTGGTTCTATATGCACTTTGATTATTCCGATATTATTATTTTTATATATAAAAATCGCGTAGGAATTGAGGTATTGAGTGTTCTTCCATAACCACTGGGTCACCACTGGGGGCACCTCAGAGCCTGTCAACTAGTTACCATTTGCCAACTAGTTATGTCAGCTGAGACTGACATAACTGTATGAAAGAGCATGACCTCGATTCACAAGCACATGGTGCTCTTCATATCTGTACTGCATGAGGAGGTATGGCTGGGTGCCTATCCAGTCTCTCACTCTCTCTCTATATATACAGTCTTATATACATATATACATATGTGTGTGTGTGTGTGTGTGTGTGTGTGTGTGTGTGTGTGTGTGTGTGTGTGTGTGTATGTATGTATGTATATATATACATACATACTATATATGTATACATACTATATATATATATATATAGGCTAAATATGGATGTTCATGGTTTAAGAATGTTAATAGGTCAAAAGCTCATTTAGCATTTGACTTAATTGACACATGAGCATTAAAGTTATGAGCTGGTAGAGAGATAAGTAGCTCCGAACATTCTGCTGATGAAAGCTATCATTAACCTCCCGTCCATCTAGAACATGAAAACAATTCCTCATTCCTCACTTCCTCCTGTGGATGTGTGTCAGACAGGCTTAATTAAAACTGACACTTGACTGAACAAATGTGTCTCACGCCCAGAACTCGCTCGACTAACTTGTGCCCTGGCAGCCGTTAGACGTGGCGGCCGGTAAACATGAATGCCCGGCCACCACGCCCCGTGCGCTCACACCCGGGACGCCGCCGCGCAGCATCTACCTGTGCGGCCGACCGCACCCTCCTCCTGGCGGCGGCCTATAAAAGTCTCACGGCGGCTGCCTCAGCACCACTCCATCGCAGCTCTCCAGCTCAGACGCACTCACCATGGCCTTGTCTTACCGCTCCGGGTATTCCTCCATGTCTCTGTCCTCGCTTCCCTCGGTGTCGCGAAGCCGGGGGATGAGCGTCTATGGCGGCGCAGGTGGGAAGAACGTCCGCGTGTCCTACGCCTCAAACTACGGTTCCGGTCTGGACCTGGCGTCAGCGCTCGGTGGTTCCACAGGGAACAGCTCCGGACTCTGCCTGTCTGGAAGCGAGAAGATGACTATGCAGAACCTCAATGACCGTCTGGCCACATACCTGGACAAGGTGCGCACTCTGGAGAGCACCAATGCGCAACTGGAGCGTCAAATCCGCGAGTGGTACGAGAAGCAGGCCCCGACCATCAGAGACTACAGCAGGTACTACGCCATCATCGATGACCTGCGCCAGAAGGTGAGTCTCACACCGCTGTAGCAACAGGTACTTCGACCTTCTATGCTCCTACTGCAACCACCATTTACATTCATTAATATCGGTCTCATAGTCTATCAGTCATTATCAATGAGTGTTTTTTTCCCCCTCCTAAAAGCAAACTCAATATAACAGTAAAGGTTGTTGAACTCTGATGATCAAATGAAGATGTGTAATGCTTTCATGTATTGTATTTGACAGTGTATTTATCCTCCCCAGCTAAGAATGCAGTGCCGACATTATATTAAAAAAATAGATGAATGACATATCGCCCCACCCCACTGATCATTAACATATTAGATGTTGACTCACCTGCTTAAAAGTCTTGTCATCAGTATTGCTTAGTCATCTGAGTCAGGGCTCATGAGAAGTTCATTCTCAGTCATGATGACATTTTAGCCTGGGCTTGAGTTGCTGAGCTTTACAACTTAACAGATCAGGTGTTGCTCTGTTTGGTCGATCAACAAAACCTTGTAGCCCCCACACTCTGTTCTGCTATCATATATATATAAATATATATACTGTACGTATGTGTGTGTGTGTGTGTACAAGAAAGCAATGCCAATGCTTTTTCTTCCTCCATAGATAAGTGCTGCCACAGGTGACAATGCCAGGCTGATGCTGCAGATTGACAATGCCAGACTGGCAGCAGAAGACTTCAGAATCAAGTGAGTAGAAAGCTTATCTCAGGATTTATAATAGCATGTAGCATTGCTATGGTTTATAATGTCTGGAGTCATGTGGAGTCTGGAACTGACATGTATCACGTGTTGGTTCAGTCATTTCAGAATGAGTGGACATAGTGTTAAAGGGGTGTAACGGTCAACAGAGTGATAAAACCGGTGGGACTGGTTTTGGTGACACTTCACCTTGTCGTAATTTGTTGTTTGTTCTGACTGTAATTGAGTGGGTGCAGTTTCATGAACGTCTGTGCTGCAGGTTTGAGAATGAGTTGGCAATGCGCATGTCGGTGGAGACGGACATCGCAGGGCTGCGCAAGGTTCTGGATGACCTGACCATGGCCCGGTCTGACCTGGAGATGCAGATAGAAGGGTTAAAGGAGGAGCTGGTCTACCTGAGGAAGAACCATGAAGAGGTGAGAGTCCTGTGGTAGGAATAGCATCACAACAACTCAGTGTGGCCATGTGTCAAGACATTCTCAGTATGTCTCAGTGTTCTTCATGTTCATGAAGAATACTGATATGTCTCGATTTCTGCAAGACAAATGTTGTTTCCAGAATTGAAGGTTTCTCTCTATGATTAGAAAGGAATTTGATCCATTTGAAAAATAGGCTAAGAACAACATTAAAATACTTTTTCGTGAGACGGTTAGTCATCTATTTGCCCAGTGCCTGCAGATGTTGTCGTTTTCTTATTCAAACACATGTTACTGCTCAACTCGTTTGAAGTATGTGCCTTCTGGTTGTTTAACTGGCAACAAGTGCTTCATCCTATAACAAGACATCTCTGACAACAACCGGTTCCTTCACAGCCTGTTTACGTTTGGAGATGCAGGAAAAGGTCTTTGTAACACTCATCAACATGAAGGGTACATCAGAGAAAGTTTAGCCATCAAGTCTGTACACTGGCACATTAATGTCAGTCCTATTAGCCACCATTATCTAAGTACTGTGGTCCAGACTGCGCCCTTTGCCTCTGGACCCTGTTTCTTTTGGCTTTTCATGCCACTCCTATCTTTCACCTCTGTCATCCCTCCTTTAGGAGCTTGCAGCCTTGCGCGGGCAAGTAAATAACAACTCTGTGAATGTGGAGGTAGATGCCAGGCCTCAGGCAGATTTAAACTGCTCCATGGAAGAGATCAGAAAGCAGTATGAAGGTATTACTGATAAGAACCGCCGTGACATGGAAGCCTGGTACAAAGTCAAGGTGAGTAATACATCTGAAGCATGTTTATATCATAATGTTAAGCATGTCATGCCCACATTTAATGAAAATCCAGGAATCACCTTCACGACAAGCCCATATAGCTTTGTGAGCATTTTCCATGTCCAATTCCACATCCTGCAGTTTGATGAACTGAGCAAGCAGGTGGCATCCAGCACAGAGGACCTCCAGACCTCCCGCAGTGAGATCAGTGAGCTGAAGCGGACCCTGCAGGCCCTGGAGATTGAGCTGCAGTCCCAGCTCAGCTTGGTATGGCCGATCCTACGTGCACAGATGTAGCAGATATTTTCATTCACAGTTTTCAATATCTGATCTCCGGTCTCATCTTTCAGCTGCATTGTTCAGTGTCAACTTTACCATTTCAGTTTCCCAGATTGTCTACCACACAGGCCATAATGACATTTTACAAAATGGTCTAGTCTGTAAACCTGTCTGTCGTTTTTTTTTTGTTGTTGTTTTTTTTACCTCTGCTTTGCTTTGTATCCCATGCAGAAAGCTGCCATGGAGGGGACACTGGCAGACGCAGAGTCCCACATCACGCTGCATCTTAACCAGCTCCAGGCCATGGTCAACAGCCTGGAGAGTGAGCTCAACCAGGTAAGGAGAGACATTGAAAGGCAGGCTCATGACTACCAGGTGCTGCTCGACATCAAGACGAGGCTGGAGTTGGAGATTGCTGAATACAGACGGCTGTTGGACGGAGAGGATCTAAAGTAAGAATCTCTTATTTCTGTGTCAGTAAAGAGAAAAAAAAACATATTTGCATCAGATGAGAAAATTTGATATCATGTTAGCTGGACTAGTTGTTCTAGCTCTGTGCAAAGGCAACAGAAGCCACCTGCCAGCACCACTAAATTACACAGAAATTCATTGTTTACACAACAACATATGAGCTTTTAAGATTTTATTTTAACTTGAATCGGTGACAGCTCCGCTCTGTCTGTCTTATTTAAGGCTCAACTAGTAAGCAAATAAGTGTATTCCCCAGAATGCCAACTCTGCCTTTTAATATTTGGATTATCTCCAGCTGCAGTTGTATGACTGTAAAGAAATATTTTGCCTGATTCCCTGTCTTTTTTTCAGCTCTTCTAGCAAAACTGTTACGACTATACAAAAAACTCAAGTCACAGAGGTTAAACGTAAGTTGATATCTTCTTTGTGTATTATGTTTTGTGCTCGCTGTCCATTAGAATGAATTGTTCATTTTGTTATTGTCAACAGCAACACCAAGTAAAAGTCAAAGGAGGACGGTGGTGATTGAGGAGATCGTTGATGGGAGAGTGGTGTCGACCACCACCTCAGAAGATATCCTGAAAAAGTAGCACACAGGTTGCACCCCTCCAGATCTGGACCAATAAGAAATCCAAAGAGAACAGGGACAAATTTCCTGGTTCGACCGCAAATTCACAATTTCTTTTGCTTTGTGATTTACTGTCAGGAGATATTTCTTCTTCTTCTACCAAAGATACCATAAACAACTTAATAAAACGTAATAGACTACATATCCCAGAAACCTCCTTGTGTCTGGTTGTGAAAGGGTTCTTTGTTACTATGGTTTTTAAAATTTGTGAAGAGAATAAACCTTCCACTTGTTTCACCTTCCACTGCATAAACCTATGAAAGCCATAAGGTGTGTTATCTACAGTTACTACTCATGTACTCATAGTATCATTCCATTTGTTTTGCTCTGTTAAAAGTTTATGCATTCTTTTGTAGAGGATAACAAAAAATAAATATGTAGTGAAAAAGATTCTGTCTCTGATGTTTATGGTAGTCCCCTCTTTGGGCTCTTATATGATTGTAGAATATATATATAGACATATATATTTATAGATATATATACTGT
>JAFBJQ010000031.1:208479-243348 GCA_016785345.1 Trinectes maculatus
TGTATATATATATATATATATATATATATATATATATATATATATATATATATATATATATACTGCTATGAAGAAGTCATCCTCAACACTTGTTGTGGTGACAAACGGCACCCCATAGCTGCGCCTCACAAAAGCTGCTAAAGTTTTGCTGTCTCTTTGTACATGCAATGGCTTCACTTATCCACTAGATGTCGGTAAATTCATAATGATGAGGTGTCCACAGCATTATGTCTGTCGGGAAATCCTCAATACACACAAGCAGCTTATTTTCTCTACCTAAAGTTGGTGTTATCATCATCATCACCATTATTATTATTATTATTATTATTATTATTATTATTATTATTATATAATTGTTGTTGGGTCTGACCCATTGCATCCATCTTCAGATCTGTCTGTTCTAGTTTAGTGTAGTTTCTAAACTACACACACAATTTCCTAATTGATTATGTCACAGCTCTTTTTTTTATTTTCTGTTTATTTGGCAGTTGGCAAACACTTTATAGCTGCATTACATATATTATAAGGGTTTCATCTATATACGATAAAGAATTCCAGTAGGGGTCAGTCTTACCAGAAGAAGGAATAAAAAAAGCCCACTACCTAGATTTTTTGATTTATGTACTTTTCATATGAAACACTACTGTTGTCCTTTCTGAATATAACACTAATGAACGAGACAACAACTATACCAGAAAAAACATGGCTGAGCTTAGGAAATATGGCCAGGTGGTTTTCTATTTTTCGTTATTATTATTCTTGGCATATTTGCAGACTGTCGAATCAGTGTAATTGGGTGACTAGTCCCCCACACCTGCTCTGATCTAACGACAGGTTTCCCGTATTTCACCATTATTCATCAGTGTGACGTAGTGGTTTGGATGAATCTCCAGTCATTTATATCAAGGCTGTGGTCAACTCAAGCCTCAGGCCAGTTTTCCTCCCTTGTCTTTCCCTGACGAGATCCGTGGATCTTCTGGTCTTCTGACCGATGGCTTCTTAATTTCACTTTCACCTTTGTTATTGATTTTGGAGACTATTACTGTTGTGCTGCGATTTTCTTGTCAATTTATTTACTTTCTCTCGTATTTAATCTTAAGTTTCAAGTCCATTTGTTTTTCTTAACTCATATAGTTTTCCTCCTGTATTGTGTCTTTGAGTGTCCTCCTAATGGTTACCCCCCACTTCACCACTCTCTGTCAGGTCACACCAAGGCATCCAGTAATTCACAAATACGATACGCCTGCTCTTATTCTATTTACTTTATCCTGTGTGTTTTAAACGTTAGTGGATTGACTATGTCGATCAGAGCCATTAAAGCAGGACCTCCCTGTCCTCTGGGTTTATTTATAGTCCGAGGTCTGCACCAAACATCCGCTCGAGCACGACTCTGTCACTCGGGGCTGTTGGTCCGTAGTCACGACCTATATGATGACAAAATTCTGCACCATGAGAAGTTGACGTCACCGCGATACAGTCACACCGGTGACGTCACTTAACGGAAACCGGTTGACAGAAGCGGCAGAAGGAGTCAGTCGCGGTTTGTGCCATCTGCTGGATGGACTCCGCCACTCACCAGCATTACGTCATCGAGGAGAAACCGGTGCCAGCTCCAGGTCGGGTATGGCCCGAGTGTGTGGATATGAATGCGAAACGATCAGGTGATAATAGTATGAACAGGTTTCAGGTGTTTACAAAATTGTCATCCACCTTACACACTGAGCTGAGTCTGCTTTGATACACAGGAAATTGCCATGTGAAATGTGTCATTGTGGTTGCTTTGTGTTCACCTATACGCAAAGAGAAGAGAAAGCATAAACTAAGCTAAAATCAAATTGATGACAAAGGGGGCGAAGGCAAATTTTCTGTGATACTGGTTAAAATGCTCTGGCCTTGTAGAAATAAAATAAAAAAGCAAATTCTTATTCTTATTCTTAGTTTATTCTTGGTGGTAGTAGTATAACTGTCGGTACTATGGAGGAAATATAGACATGTACATCAACAGACCTTTATCAGCTCTAACTTCACCTCTAACCCCACTCTGTGTGTGTGGTGTTGTGTTGTTGTGTTGTGCTGCTGAAGAAGCTGCACAGAGAACAGGAGATTTAAAGCAGTGACTGGAGACGGGGCATCAGTTGAGCTGTCCAAGGTGCTGGAGCGCCCGAAAGGCGCAGATGTCGTTTAATCGTGTGTGACGTAGCTGCAGCTGAGGCTACACGTGGTTTCCACAGCTGTCTGTCATACGGGATTTATCTGAACGGACAAGATCGCAGGAGAACCGCTGGATGAGGCCGGCCACACGCCCCATGTGCGCCGACGGGCTCTCTGTGCGCCTGTGTGCGCCTGTGTGCTGGACCAAACTCTACGACGCGTGTACGCGTTTCTGCGCTTGCGTGTGATGATGTGAGGACCCCGTTCTCACATGAGTAAGCGCGCCCCCGCACATAAAACAGGAGAGGAGGGTGGGCTGCCTTTCCCCCATTGACTGAGAGGGAGAGAGAGAGGGAGAGAGAGAGAGAGGAAACACGGACTCCGCCTATACAGACCAACATCCTGCTCCAGTCCGACGACGGCACAGCGACCACAAACCAGCCGAGTGAATCGGGGCCCCTCAGCTTGACTCAGCTCCCAGTGCGAACAAACGGAGATGGGCTCCGCGTGAATCCGGGCGGTGGAGGGGCGAGGAGGGCAGGCGGGGGGCGGCTGGGTGGGGGGCGGCGAGACGGGAGTGTGGCTGGAGGAGCCAGAGAGAGGACAAAGAAAAGCACAACCGAGGGTGGCTGCCACCATGAGCCGCCTGCACTATTCGCCGGAGCCGCGGCCCCCGCTGCCTGTCTGTCCGCGGTACGCGTCCTGAGGTGTGGCTCGGAAACGCTCCGGGGAACCTGTCAGCCGAAACGACTCGCCGAGGAGGAGCGGGAGGAGGTGGGGCGGCGGCAGTGGTGGTAGAGAAGATGTCTGCCTCCGTGGGGCCCCAGGGCGGCCCTCGCCCACCTACCGTGCCGCCATCCATGCCGGATCTACCGGACCTCAGCCACCTCACCGAGGAGGAGAGGAGGATCATCATGGCAGTGATGGCCCGGCAGAAGGAGGAAGAGGAGAAAGAACAAGCCATGCTAAAGTAAGCGCAGCGTCTCACCCTGTAATGGGGAACTTCTAACGCGAACCACAGAGGAAAAACAACTAACGAGGAACCAGCATTAAGCTACTGTACACCACACAGCCACCATCATCCACCCACCAACGATTCACCTCCATCATTTCCTGCACCTGTCTTAAAGGGGCGGTGTTATGGAGTGTGCTCTGTGTGTGTGTGTGTGTGTGTGTGTGTGTGTGGGGGGGGGGGGGGGTACGTGGGGGACACGTTCCTTAAAACTGACCACCAAGATAAAGGCAGTGTATACGCAGGGACAGATCATAGTGCGTCCGTTAAAGAGGTGAGTGGGATCCGGAGAGACACCCGGTAGGGTCGTAAGGGCGGATTGTGTTGGCTTCAGTCACTATCAGTAACAATGCACAGTCGCACGTGACCCCGAAACAGGGTCAAACGCGATCCAGGTGTGGATGGGGTGTGACAGAGCTGCTGCGGGTCGGATGGGGTTGGGGGAGGGGGCGGGGGGTGAGGGTGAATCATAGCATTATCCATCCTTCACCTACTGGGTTTCATCAATGGGGACTGCGCCCCATCCCTCAGCGCACACATCCAACGCCAACCTGACTTCCCCTTTACGCACGCATGCAGGCTGGAGGGGCTTTATCAGCGGAGTGTTTTTATGCTATACCGACAAGGGAATGTGTGTGTGTGTGTGTGTGAGAGAGAGAGATTAGATAATAATATGAATATCATAGCGCCCAGGCGTGGAGCGGCACAACGCGCTTTAAAAACGCGGCAGCCAGACGTGGTCAGGCGGTGTGTGCGATCATCTGCGCTCCCCTCGGCGGATGGAAGACGGTGGGGTGTGGTTGGGAACATTAGCAGGCCCGAATCAGACACTACACAGACTCTGTTCAAGCACCTCTGAAATCCATGAAAATCCCATTACAGTCACCAAATACCATAATCGGAGCCATGAACCTAACCAGTGATGCATCTCAGAACGATGCACAGGGCTATACAGCGATGTGAGGCACTAAAGGAGCAACGTGGTTACATAGCAGGCGATTCAATAGCCATAAGTCACTTTAAACTCACTATGGATACCGAAATCCAAGATGCTAGAGGAGGAAGATGAATTTTATCGACCTCATAAATGTTTGTTATATTTCAGTTGGTTGCTTCCAGGGTTTTCTCCTACAGGACAACCAGACCCTACCAAACTGGGTCTATATGTGCCAACACCTGCACTGAAACACGTGAGAGCCCAATTTCTGGCTTCATAATGCAGACTCTTGTCATTGCAGCTTCCCATGAGCACACTGGCTTGGTCTGATTCTAATGGCTGTTTTCATTTCCCGGCTTTGGGCCCCTTGAGAGGAAGTTATGTATTTAATGTTCCATGAGGCACAGCCTCAGGTTCAGTCAATAATGGCTTCATCATCTGGCTAATCATTGATGGGACCAGCACACGATGGGCAAAGGAGAATGTGGTTACACAAAACCATTCATATAATTGCTAGTCTTTAATATTTTCTACAATATATCCTGCATGATCATTCTCCAAGTCTTTGAAGCAGAGATGAATAAACACGGGTTATCTGCTCTTGGTATCAAGGGGAAAGCTTTGTTTGGACTTTCCATACTCTAAAGAGCCCCCCTGTTCCTGATGGGTAATATTGGAATGAGTTTTATTAAGCAGGACTGTGTAACTTTAGAGGAGATGAATGAGAACGACAAAGGATTCTACTTCTAGTTTAATTTTCCTCTGGATAAAAACTAGGCTCAATTTCACCATTAAGCTGATGTTACTCTCAAGATGGATCTACTGTAGGAAAATGAGCTTCAGTTGCTGACACTAGCAACAAGCAGGTACCTTTTAATATGCTGCAGTTTCTTGAAGCGAAAGCGTGAAAATGTTTAGACAGAAAATAGACCCTTGTCTTAAGATGACATATGGGGATTACATGGTCACACATTGTCACACAGATGGGGGAAGACCACTGCATGAAAACAAACCCACAAGATCTCCAAAGCCAGGGAGCATGTTTGTTAGTTTGTAGCTAAGCTTCATTTCTTAATTGGTTATTAAATGGAAGAATAAGGGCTAATTGCATTTGGTGTATAAAAGTGATATTGTGTCTGTGTATAAAAGGAATCAATATTCAACCGCAACTGCAGACACATTTGTTGTTGTTCATATCAGGACTGACCATTTGCATAAATCTGGAGTGATAATTGTGATGTGACTGTGGGAAATAGTGGTTTAACTGTTGTTGCAGTACAACGAGAATGAGAATATTGTTTAATAGTCTATTGTAGGCAGGCATTTTAGTGTTTTTTCTGTTGGGACACAGGCAAACTCTGGACATTTTGGTACAAGAATCTGAGTTCTGAGTTTTTCAAAACGAGTCCTATGGGCCAAATACATTGTAATATTCTATGGTGTTATTAATACCCTTCTATAGTAGAGAACGCCAGCAGCGGTGCTATTAGAGTCCATTTGTGTTATAAATCTGTCTTTTGTCTCCTGAATACAAACGATACAGATGTTAACAGATCATCTTAAAGATCCACTGAAAGATACAAAGCAAGCAGCTGCATATAAAAAGTAAAACCACACTCAGTGTTCTTCGGTCACAGATTCAGTGACAACACAGTGTGGTTACAAGGCCATGTGGTCATAGCTTAATGTTAACGCTTCTACTGAACCCTCTTTTGCCTGTTAGCTTAATATATTTTCATTGAATAAATATATATTATACATTATCCAGTATAAATCTTACAACCGGATGACAGACTTATGTACCCAAACATGGAGATACGCTAAATTCATAAAATTAGCAACAGAAAAATGTCAATAGACATGAATTTATCATAGGATGAGTAGACTGGTAGTTGATTGGCAGAATTTAAATAAGCATACATGGTATACATAGTTATGAAAAAGTGGAACAGCCACCACATATAATATGGTGGCTCAAATCAGATTACATAAACAATTTATTAATCTGACGTTAACAGGCTGCTCGGTAACTACTTTGCTGTAATTAGATTATTGATATTATATTTATTTATCTTTACACTGTCTTAATTTATTCCTGTGTATTTTTGCTGTGGTCAGACAGACGAGCCTGAAAGCACATGTTAGCGTATCAATGAAAGTGACTGAACACATTCATCTTCAGAGGCAGTGGTGGACATAAGTAACAGGCGTCGATGTTTTCCCCCCAGCTGTGAGAATTCCCATCCAAAAAGAACATTCTGTACCTGACGTCGTCAGGACTGTTCCACCTGGTCAGCACTCTCCAGCATGTTTGCCTGAGACCTCAGCAGCTGCCTGTGATAAGCTTATTCTGATATCAGGGTTTTTTTTCTGCGGGGACTTTAACCTCCAGCATGAGAGAAGCATTCTGAAAGGCTGCTGAGCCAGAACCACTGGCTCCAGCTGCCTGTAATTTATTCTGATTAGGTCATGAGAAGTCAGCACCTGAGCTTTACGTCACTGATTCACAGTGTTAATGAACAAGTTGTCCACGTTGAGTTCACCACAGACTTCACCAGACAGTGCTAAACCTGCACTGTGTTCACTAGCACTGAGGATGCTAGTGAAGGAGAGCTGTCAAGCTGCGGGGAGTGAGTGAAATGATGAACACAGCAGGAACTGACTGCTCTCATCACTCAAAAACATTCATAGAAATAACAACGTAACAACAAGAACAACAACAATAATAAACTCCTCTTAGCACAACGGGAAAAATCTTTTCCATCCCCTGCTCTTATCCACCCCTTTGAGCTTTTGTGGGTTCCAAAATGTAATTATAGAAGAAATGTGTTAAATATTGATGCATTCACTACAGAGGTTGTAGACATTTCATTCGTGGGTGGACGTACACACAGGGCCTCAAGGCTGGAGTGGGGGTGAGCGGGTTAATGGAGGCACTTTTGTAAATAATAAGGCAAAGCACTACAAGTGAACATTATTAGTGGTAGGACCTTGCTAGCATGCAAGGTGCATGTTTGGCTGAATTTGTTCCTTGACACCAGATGGACGAAGGAGGAAATGAGAACCTGGGGCACAGGAGGAGGGAGGAGAGGGAGGATTTAGAGGTTTTAAGGATTAGAGCAGTGGGAATGAGAGAGAAAAGGGGGAGACAGAATGAAGGGGAAGAGCTTGTCTAAAAGGTCTCCACACACACGCACACACACACACACACACACACACACACACACACACTGCTAATCTCTGTTTACCAGGGCTCCCTAAGGCTGAGGTCTTGAGGGTACATCTAGAGGGCAGTAAAGTCCCCTGTCCACTGTCTGATATGGCTGCTATGTCCACTACGAGGTCAGCTGGGCTTTGGTGACAAGGTCAAAAGCAGACTGTGATGCCATTGGTTGACTTTTGCTCTGATGTGGCCAGTTAGGTTTCTGGTGGATTTATGTGTTTTTGCCTAATGATTATTTTACAGTGAGATTGGGGTCAGTGGTGGTAAAAGGTGTCTCTGTGGGAAGTCACAAGACCGGGGTGTCTATAAGCCACAGTGGCTAACACTCTATGGCTCTAAGCACAACAAATGAACTTGGCGTCTGATGGAAGCATTTCCATAGCCTCCTCCGTGTCTGAAATTGTCATTAAACACCACACAACTCAGTCAACGCTTTGTTATATGACCCACTTTGTGAATGAGGTAAACACAAGCCGACTTGAAGAAGAGCCTGCAGACCTGGAGTCCAGTGACAGTGCTGCCTGAAGGTGTTGTATGGTTTAAAGGCCCCTAACGTTTCTGGTCTTATCAACTCTCGCAGTTCTCATCAGTCTTGTTACGCAGTCACATAGAAGCAGTAGGTGAATGGTTGTCACCTGCTGTGGTGAATCACACACATCATTTCTTGCTGACTATTGAAAGTGCAGGATGTGACTCGTGGGAATCAGATGTGTGTTCTTCAGTCCATTTGAGGTTGTGTTAGTGGTTGTTGGATAAGTGGTCACTGAGTTGCCAGAAAACATACAGCGGAGAGGAGAGGAAGATGCTGACATTGTAAATGGTGAGGAGGAGGATAAGGATCAGGATTTCCTCCATATTAGTTCCCTCGAAAAACTACAGTCCCCTGATTGCCAAGTGGGTTCTACAACACAAACATTGCTAATAGGATGAAGCTTGTCAAAGTTCACCAAACCTGAACTCAGTGTTGTTAAAGCGAGAGCCTGTCTGACATTGGAAAAGGGGACAGTTAGAGATGTCTGATATTATTGGCCGATGTATCTGAAATTATTGGTATCGGTTTTTACTTTTTTAATGACACAACTTTTACACAACTTGCACATATTACACATCAAACTCTTTTTCTCTAACTCAAAATGTTAAAATATGAGAGATGTGATGTATAGTTTTTGAGATACTTTTGTTTACTTTTGTTTGTTTACCTGAAATTGTTTAGTTTTTTTCCGGGGGGAGGAGGGCCTGCATATATTGGTATTAGTTGATATCGGTATCGGAAATTAATAGTTTGGCAATATCGGTATATTGGATATCAGTATTGAACATCCCCAGTTCTAATCAAACATGCTTAAAGTTCACATCTGGCCACACCCTCATCAATAACATCACATCTGGGCAAAATGGCTTTTGATTGGCCGAAGCAGGCAGAACTATATCTGTGAAAGATTCAAGCCATAGAAATCATTACAGCATCGTTTTGTTTCTTCTTATATCAGTCATGTTTACATATTCCCATCCAATGAAACATCCGTCTGTCTACCCGTCCAGTGATGGGCAAATAATAACTTAAAGCCGTTTTGACAAATTTATGTTACTGTGCATTAAATATATGTTTCTGGCATTTTTCACGGTATAAAATACCAATTTTAAATCTATTTGATATTTGATTCATTACTGGTTTAAATAAACTCAAGATAATCGGATTTCTGCTCAAGTGGACTTAGAATGTCTGTTGTACACTACACTGTGTTTTAGCCCTTGTTCCTATGAAAGTGGATCTCTTCCCTGTTTCACATAGCTGCAGAGCAGACCTGAGGGTTTCAGGGATTGTGAAGGAAAAATGCTAATGTTGAATTATGGATCATGTCTGAAAATAGCACACACTTGGAAGCAGTTCCTGAAATATTTAAATATTCAGTTCTCTGGCTGCTGTTTCTTTCATTTACCTCTGTGTTAACCTGTTTTAGTTTTGGCCCACTGTTGAAGTCCACTAATTACAACGTATATTGTTTTGTTCATGTGCGCAGATGTTCTGTTTGTGATCACATATGTTAATAGGGTGGCATATGTATGTGCATAAGCCCATATTGTCTCACACACCCATAAGCTCAAACGCAGTTTCTATACTGCAGATCAGTGAACATACTGTGCTGCACTACTCTGAGATGCAACACAATCTGCACTACAAAGCAGATGGTGTTACTGTGTTGTTGGCCTGTGGATGAGAACTTGGTGAACTTGGCTTTATACAGTTTGTGCGGTTGCCTTTCAGCTAGTCTTCACTCTGCTTCCAGACAGCTGGGGAGAGTGTGAACCTGTGGGCTTCATATGTGTGTGTGTGTGTGTTTGTTTAGTGTGTGCTGGACTGGATCCTTGCGCTAGCACTTAATTAAAAGTACTCAAAGGCAGTCGGGTGAATCTGCAACACCTGGAGGAGTGGAAGTCGGAGGGGTAACAGTGTGTTTTTGTGTGTCTGTATGAGAGAGTGTGCAGGTGTACATGATTTCTGCTTGTGTCGCTGTCAAACCACACATGCAGTCCATTGCAATCAGTACAACATACCTGATCCCACTCCAAATCTGTTTTCAACCCCACTGACAGATCAATCAAAACAGTGTGTTCAACAATCATATGGTTAAAATACTGGGTCTATTTGAGTCTGTTTCTTGGACACAGAGCAATAAATGAAAAAAACATGTACCAGGGCTAATGTCCTGAAACCAGTGGACTATCTTTGGCCTTTCACCGGCTTCTGCGAAGTGGGAAGCAGCCGTATGTGTGTGTTGCTGATGTGAGATCTGGTTAATGATTGGCCACAGCAGAGTGGCAGAGTGGAGTGTAATGTGACAGTGAGCCAGATGCGGCCTCACACTCGGAGTAGATTAGAAGATAGGTTGCTTGCAGTGTGTGGCTGGGTGGGATTCTGAGTGTGTGTTGAGGGGGAGAGAGCTGAGTGAGTCGCCTCTTTAGTGCTCCCAGACCTACCCAGCATTAAACTTTAATGAGAATGCATTCTGCCTGGACCGACAGGGCTCTCGCCATCTCTCTCCTCCTCTCCCTCCATCTCAGTGTGTGGCTGTGGTCAGAGGAAGTGATGCGATTATACCGTGAGTGGCCGCACACAGCGAGGTAGTGACTCCAAGTTTGCCATAGCTCATGTTGTGCCATTCTTGTGTTGCTGTGTGTATATGTGACTGTGTGTAAGAGAGGGGTTGTGACACGCCTCTTGACCTCATGTTTGATATTTTAGTAAATACAGTACCAATGTACCACACAAGCTTTTTTTTTATATCCTTCAAGTGCATTTTTGTTATTTGACAGCTGCGTGCAACAACTGTCATCATCAGAACCTCAGCTGTTCACATGTATCAGTGCAGCAATGTTTCCTATGTTTCCTATTTTGTGACACCAATATTATGTCCATTGAAATTCTAACTACATTTGAATTGAGAAAAGAAAACAAACTTTTGACAAGTAACTTGTCAGAAGCAAGAAAAGTAGTGTTTCACTCCGTACATGGTGTTGGAATCAGCACCATCAGTCATGTCGAACAACCTGCAGTACAAGTGAGAAGTTGAACCACTTGAGGTCGGCAAAAGCAAGATTTACAGCCGGCGTTGGGGTCCTCTCTTTAAGGTATATAACTAAAATTATTCTGGTGTTTGGTATCATAAATCAGGTTGTATACCCTTGGATATATGTGTGTGTGTGTGTGTGTGTGTGTGTGTGTGTGTATACATACATATAGCAAAGGAAAATGTGTATGTTCTGTGTACAAAGCCCATTCGTATCAATGACTGGAGGCTTTATATGAGTGGAAGCTAGTATACAGTAAGAAAGATATGAGGTAGGTAGGTATGAGATACAAAGAACTAGACTGAGAGTTAGAGGGAAATTAGATATGTATGTATGTATGTATGTATGTATGTATGTATGTATGTAAATGTGGCAGGTAACGAGCACAAAAGCATCTATAATAGATGATTCCAAAGCATTCTGATGTTTGATAGGGGGCAGTGTGACCCCTGCAGAACCAAACAATAGGTAAACATTTTGGCATGTAAATAAACCGTGGTGCTACTGCATCACTAACAATTAAAAACAGCATTAATTTCATTTGCTGTGCATGGTGGGTGGTGCAGGGGAAAGTAAAGGGCAAGAGGAAGAGAAGATGATGATGAAGTAGGGGGCAGCTATCTTAAGCGGCAGGGATTGAGTGAGGGGATTAGAGCCTGCCATTCCTCCTACACCAACTAGAGTCATAGCTTGCGATGTGAATTATGTATGCATGTGCGCACGTGTGTGTTTGTATTTGAGATAGAAAGAAACAAAAATGATGAAGCAAAGGAAAATGTGTATGTACTGTGTACAAAAGCCCATTCGTATCAATGACTGGAGGCTTTTTATGAGTGGAAGCTCGCATACAGTAAGAAAGATATGAGGGAGTAAGGTATGAGATGCAAAGAAGCAGACTGAGAGTTAGAGGGAAATTAGAGGGATATAAATGGAAAGGGAAAAAAACACTAAATGCACGAGGAGAGACAGGATGATGGACACGCAAATAATGCACCCATGCCAAAAGAGCACTCTGCTCCATACATACGGATAAAACACTCACAACATCAATATAAAGCGTTATCAACATCTAAGCATGGCTCTGGGAGGGGCTGCTGTTGTCTGTAGTGGCTGGATTCAGTCTGTACAGTGAGGGAGCAGTAACAGCTGTGATGTATCTGAGACTAAACTATAATAACTATCACAGGACAACATCAAGTCTGTTCACTTAGTCTCTTCAACCACTATATTGTTACAACTGCATGGTGTATAGCCAGATGTAAGCTTTACTGCTACTCGCTGGTCTCTTGACTTCTCTGCAGTGCCAAACTTTAGATTCATAAAATTTCTTGAGTGTAGAAATCACAATGGATGCTTTACATTTATGTCCTGAACCAATAGGTTTACAGTATAATGATCCGAATGACAGTCAATGATCCGAATGACAGCTGGGAATCAAAACCCATCAAGCCAGGATGGATTGTCCAGATTGTTTGAGAAACTGCTGTCCTATAGAGAAATACACACAGACCATCTGGACACTTATTTCTGCTAGCATCATGACTGTAGTACCACTTTATAGCTGTCTGACAGTGGATGACAAATATGTAAAAAAAAAAATGCCAGGGCTGTCATCTTGACTGACAAAGAAGACACACAAGATTGAAAAATATTTGTATTTGGTTAAAAAAAACCATGATTTTCTTTACTGCTTCTTTACTTTTTTTCAATGGATAACATTCTTCATTTCATAACAACAGCCATGTTCTAGTTCAGATTACTGGTTTCTTTTCTTTTCTTTTCTTTTCTTTTCTTTTCTTTTCTTTTCTTTTCTTTTCTTTTCTTGCTCTCATCCTGCTCATCCGCTTTCCATCATTTTGTCTCCATCCTCTTTTCTATCACCATTCCACATCTCAAGTGGTATTTATAGAGTAGCTCCTGATGCATCGGCATCCCTCTTCCGCTGTTTACTGGCCCACGCTTCTTTCCCTCTTTGTTCATCCTTTGCTTTTCTCTCTTGCTTTCTCTGCCACCTACTCCTCCGTAGCCCTGTAAACAGCTGTTTGTGTATCTGTCTCTTTGTTAGATTGGAAGACTTCTGGGATAGTCTTTACCCCGCCACCCTCCCCCATCCGGTCTTCTAATTTTCCTACCTTTTCTTTAAGTCTCTGTCTGTCTTCTATCCATTCATCCCCTCCGATCACTCCATCTACCCTTCCTGCTTCATTCGTTGCCTCTTCACAGCATGTGCCGACATGTATGCTGTCTTCCCAGGGCTCTAGCGCCGTTAGAGGCAGCTATGTTTCTCCTGTAGGACTCTCCTCCATGCTGTCATGGGGTGCTGAATCTATTGATCCAACGAATTGTTCTTTTGTCTAAAATGTCCAAATCTCTAAAAAAATGTCATGTTGTTACAGCACTACATATGAGTAGAGCCCATGCCCATTAAAGTGATTATATGGCCTCACATGCTAATGTGATGTGGGTATTTCATGTTTTAACAGTTCTTGTTTTTGTCTTATTAAAGACACAAGAGTAAAACATTAAAAAAATGTCTTAAATCATGAACGGCTTCCTTGCTACCTACCTTTGGTACCCAAATGTTTAGATAGCTCACTATGTGGTTGAAATTAGGTCAAATTTAGTTTTTGACAGAAAAATGCCTCTTTAGGACCAGTGGAAGTTAAGAATAATGATAGCTTGCACTTGCACCTGTTTAGTCTACATCCTCCAGTGCTGATTTATATTTATATGTGTACTTACAGTGGCTCCAGCAACCATCCACATTTTTTAAACATTACCTGTGGGGTTCTGCAGGGTTCAATTCTAGGTCCCATAATAATAATAATCTTACATTTTATCATCACATCACATAAGTCATCCAGTCCAGTTTAATTCAATTAAAAAAAGAATACCCTGTATAAGTAAGTTGGCAAAAAAAGAACCCTGTTTCCGTTCTGTTCTGTTTAATCTGTTAATCTGTTTAATAATCTGATCTGTTGTAAAAGGACTCAGCTTTGCATGTGCTATATAAATAAAGTTATTATCATCTTATCGTTTGTTTTAAAACAAAATTTGCTGTTCCTTAAACAACTGCTACAAAAACTAAACCAGCTAAGCTTAGGGAAAAGTCCATCAACACTTTGTGCTGAAACATATAAAGTACTTTTCTCACTTTTTGGGTCTCCCAGAACTGAAGAAATCTTGGCATAACATGGAATCAGCTGATGAGACAGAAATAGTACTGCCTCACTCTCTCTTCTCTCAGGCATGGGTGCACACAGACACACACTCACACACAGGGAACACTTTCACCTTCCCATCCTAGGGGCAATGTATTCATAGCAGTGCTAATTAACATCTCCACACCAACCAGTAATGAAGAGTGGAGAATTATGGAGAGAACAAGAGACAGAAATTAAGAAAGACAAGAGGGAGAGAGTGCTTGGACATGATGAACTGAATATGTGTGGTACGAGGAGAATTCAAACCCATAAATATTTATATGTGTGTTTTCCCCTTGTGTCATTTTAGTTTTTGAATTTGCATAATTCCCTTGGTTGTGGGTCTGTGTGTGCATGTCTATGTGTTTTCCTTTTCATATTTGTTTTCATAGAATCCATAGCTGTTCTGGAGAGAGGAGACAGTGTCAGTCTATCTGGTTGACACCACTTGAACACAGCTGGTCTCAGTCAGTGTCAGTCACATGCCTAATGTGGCATAATATGGTTCTTGGTTTGAATCCCAGTTCAGATATCAGTTTGACAGTGAGAGTGAGAAAAGCCGTTTGTGCCGACTGCTTACACTTAATGCATGAGAGGTGGCGAGCCTCATCTGTATTTGCTTTAGCTACAGTGTCTGAACTCAGCTTAAGTTAGGGGTTGATTGATACGTAGCATACAGTGAGTTTACATATAATAATAATAATGATGGTGATGATGAGGATGATGATGATCATGTGAAAACAAGTCCATTCCCCAAACCCTGCAAGTTAAATGTGACTGTCCTGCTTCATGATAACAGTAACAACCAGGAGGTTAAGTTGGGGGTTGTCACCCATTGATGTTGTGAGTGTCACCCCCCTCGTCAGTGGGAAACAGTTTGGAAAGGTTGAGGGAAACAGCCAGGTGTAGGTACTCCCAAAAGGTTGGAAGACCTTCGTTGTCATGGTAACATGCTGACTACTGGTTTCCCATGGGAAATGCACAGCAGAATCTGCTTGTACAGACGACCACTGGGCTTGTTTTAACACACTAACATACTGTAGATGCACAAGGGATGAATGCTGGCACTTGATTCAGACTTCAGAGAGAGAGAGAGGTTCAGGGATGTAATCAGTGAACACACAGTGGAGTGAACACAAAGAGCATGTCGGTACCTGAGGGGACATCTCTCCCTCTGTTTCTACTGGGTATTTACTGTATGTGGGTGGGCTTGCTCATGTATCCCCTGCTGAGTCAGCATAAAGATGCACAAAGAGATGGTGTTAACTACATGACTGAAGTTGGAAATAAAGATGAATATGGAACTACAGGTTGTCTCAGAGGACTGAAATCTCAGAATTCAGGGCTATTGATTAGTTCTTTAATTGGTTTGAATTAAATAAGACATTGGTGAATTAGCACTGTTGAATGTGTGTGCACTACATGTGTATGTATTTGGATTCTTCACAGGTAGCATTCCAGCTGAGAGGACACTGAATTGTAACTGAAAACTGTTCAGTATGTCTTTTCTTTTTTTTCCCCATCATCCTGTCTCAGTCTGACACTTTGTTTTGGCACCCTGTGTGAGAGCATGTTACCATCACACATTCTCAGCCACTGACATGATGCACTGTGAAGTTAAAGAATGGGAAAAGTTTTTGGTAAGAAGTGAAGCAACTGACCAGTAAATGCAGGCATTACTTTTAACACTGTTACTGAATTAGTTTCCAGTAGCAGCACGTGGCTGTTCTGAATCCATGTTAAGTGAACATACAGGATTTGTAACTTAGCACCACAGATTTCCCTCAGGAGTTGGTTAAGACCCAAAAAGAATGAACAGAGAGAGAGATTTCAGTTGTGTATGTACAAGTACACGAGTCAAAATTAATTCTGATGACACAGGGTCTGTGGCTCATGATAATATGTCAGAGTTCTTTTATTTTCTAAATGCATATGTTTGCACATTTGCAGCTAAGGGAAGTTAGCAACCACGTTACCACTTTACACTTCACAAAAGAAGCTTTAAATAAAGGCATATTTTACATTTTTAATGAATGTGCTTATTGACCTGATCTCAGAGATACATTTCTGACGTCCTGTTAGAACTGTACCCACCTGAATACAGTGGTTTTTAAGGCAAAGGATTCATCTTTTCTCACTGCAGCACAGCTCCTTTGTGTCTTTAAGTTGAGAGGACAAATGTATTTTTACTCCAGAAAGTCACCTCGTGCAGCTTTGACAGTGCCTGTCTGTCACATGTGTGGATGCTGGAGAAAAGACTGATGAAACCAAGGCTCTAAGTGCAGGAACAGCTGGTGCACTGACTCCTGCTGACACCCAGCACTTGATGCCGCCACGTTACCATGACAACTGGCTGTGCACCCTCTGTTTCTGACAGCTGTTCCCAAGGTGCCTGGGCTTGGCTCAGGCCCTGGACTCCCACTGGCAGGATAGATAGCTTCTCAGGGTCAAAGGTCAAGCTTATGACGTTGCTGCCGTGGTGGTGTCATGCTCTTTTTCCATTTGAATTGCGTAGGAATTTGTTTGTCTTAGGTTTGTACCAATTCATCATCCTCTATGCACAGCTTACTTTAAGGTTTTTGTGAAAACATTCTCATGGTCTATCAAGTCATACTCATCACATGAGTCTATTTGAATGGATGAATGACTGTTTTCACAATATGTGTGTGTGTGTGTGTGTGTGTGTGTGTGTGTGTGTGTGTGTGTGTGTGTGTATCTATCTGGGTGACCTGCATCATTAAAGTGTCCTGGATGCTTGATACATAGCCATATGTAAATGAAATTATTATCATAGTGATATTCATTTTGAGTAGTGTGCTTTTAAATACACTATTTAAGAATGATTAAATAACATTGTTGCATTACTGCTGTGTAAAGTAGACTGAACCAAGGAGTCTTATGGTTATGTTTAATCTGAGAAAAAGGATGACGTTTTTCTTTACTTTTTATATCCACAGAATCACATCTGAGTGAAAACCAGACAAAAAAGACAAACAATAAGACAATATGAATTTTCATAGACTGAAGCTGAAGCTTTGTCTCAAAGATGACATTTCATTCTGTAAGCTCGACATCCTTGTGTATTCAGTTATAATTTCCACTGACATCATTCGATATTCCTCGTGACAAAATTAGTCTCCCTGTTCCAACCAGGCCCTGTGTCATCTGACTGGTCAAAATCTGTCCCAGTCCCAAATCTGTTGGTCACGTCCATGTTCCAACGGCATGTGGTGGCAGGCTGCTGTGTCTGCACTATAGCACCAGCCACCGACAGCTAGAGAGTGCTGTGATGAAGAGGAAGGTTTGCTTCTGACTACTCATTTAATGGAATTGAAATGTTTCTATTCGGCATATCAGGAAAGTATTTCGTGGAAGACTGTATACATTGTGGGAATTGCGTATGGTAGGGTTGATTTTTCAGTAAAGACCTTTTCTTCAGGTCCAAGTATTCTGCAAAGGGACGGCATCTTTCCTGGATCTATGATGGGTAACGGTGGATCACTGTTATTGGTTTTAGCCACACAAAGCTGCTGATGACAGATCAGTTGTTATTTCGTCTACCTGTTTCCTACCCTGCAGCTGAGCTCTATAGGCAAGAGGACATGTCTGCTCTCATCAGACCCAGGTGATCAGTGTAATTGATTATCAGTCGTGTTTTTTTGGACCGTTGGACCGGACAAAACCACCAAGTTGAACGTTACCTTGCAATCAGAAAACTCGTGTTGACAGTTTCCAGTATAAATGGACAGCGCTGTATCTGAATTTAGCTGCTTTTTCTCGCCCGAACAATGAATCAGAGAACACGGTGTGGCGTGAAGGTGCTGAATGTTCTGTTGACACTCAGGCCTCCACTTATTCAACTTTATTTTTAGTGTTCACAGATTTAGTTCTAAAAGTTCTTATTTTTATTTTCACGGCAAATGCATGAATGACAGTTTGCTGCACTGTCTCTGTTTACAAAATAACTTGCAGGCGAGACGTGCTGCCACAAAACTAACCAGTTTCTCAGCATCCACAAATAGACAAATTAACTGCTTTCTCTCGATCTCTCTCACTATGTGTGGTAATTAGAGTGTCGGTTTCGGTTTTAGGTTCAGTTTTGTTGACACAACATTGTGCATGTTTTCTCATGTCCTGATTTGCAGTTCACACTTGGGTTATTTCCATCATAGGTCTCTGAGGAAGTGAGGAGGGTAGAACGGAGATGAACTTTTTATTCAGGGTGTAGGATTTTTTCAATGGCACATTTAAAGTGAACTGAAATGCTGTTAGAAAACATGAGCATGCATTAAATGACTATTTGTTTCTATCATTTTTTATATTAAGGAAACATTATTTACACTTTCTGAAATTTTTATCGCTGTTCTTTTCTCTTTTCATATTTCTAAATGAATGTAGACATATGTATATAGACAATTTTTTTGGAGTGCATCTTGTAAGACTAATCTTCAACTTTTCTCTTCTTCCCCGTCAGAACACTGCACCAGCAGTTTGAGAGCTACAAACAGGAGGTGCGTCGTATAGGGGCGGAGACGCAGCGTCAGCAGATCCAGCAGAAGGACGACACGCCCACCTGCGGTATCTGCCGCAAGACCAAGTTTGCTGACGGCTGCGGCCACCACTGCTCCTACTGCCAGACCAAATTCTGTGCTCGCTGTGGAGGGCGGGTCTCGCTGCGCTCCAACAATGTGAGAAAACTGACCTCTGACCTCCTCCTTATGCTCTCTGCATCACATGTTCATCTCATTCCTGATGTAGTTGTACTATTGGCAATGCTTTCGTGCATTTTAGAATGTTTGCTGTTTGTGCTTCCTGGTCACACTTTGGTGAGAGCAAAGTGTATTGGGAGAACGGCTTGGCAGCAGTCATCGCCCCTTTAGGAGCCATTCAGAGCCTGAGGCTGTAGCGTTGTGGAATCGTTATAACGTGAAAAACTGGAGATCAATTGGATGTGAAACCGCATCATTTACAACATCTGTGTTGTGCTTGTATGTGTACGTGTGTGCGTGTGTGCGTTGTCTCCTGTGACCGCACCGCAAGCAACATGTCTAAACAAAGACCAGGTCCCAGTGAGAGTTCAGAAAAAAAGAGAAAAGAGAATCCATCATAATTATTTTAAGTTCAATTTGGCAAAAGTCGTATTCCAAACTGGCAACTTATTTACACACGATTTCTCAACAACTTGCAGCATCAGCATTCTTATTCTTATTCTTATTCTTGGTCCATGAATGTCATCCTAACTGAAGATGCGCAGACACCTCACTGGGTAAGATCTGCAGACAAAGTGGCTAAAAAGAAACATTTCAAAACATCTGTTTACTTAAAGCCACAATTCACTGAGGAGAATAAGGAGAAACTGATAATGCAGTTCTGGTAGCAGTCAGAGACCCACACCAAACCATGACATCTAAGTCCCTACGACCAGATTGAATTTGTGTGGCACCCGTCCATAAACCAAACATGTTTGTGCTATTTATATTTCCCAGTCCTCTTCCATCCAAGCCTTCTCTGGGCTCTCCTCCAGCCCAAGAGAGAAAGCCTCCTCCAGAGTATGTTACCTGAATAGGGACACTCCACCCTTGGCCTGCTGTTCCCCAATCTGTTCAAGATCCGCCCATCCCACCTGCTCTTACACTGGCACCACATGAACTCAGAGGCCTGGGGATAAAGATAGTATCCCTGACGGTGAAGCCATTAATATTGACATAACATGGACATTTGGTGGAGACTTGCATAATACTAAGCACAAATTATTCAAAGATTATTTGAATGGAAATTAGTTCAAATAACGTAAACCAGTATGGTTTAATGTAATAAGAAACGTTTTAATATAAAAAACTATATATTTTAAAAGGATTTCTGATAATGCCCCTTCTTCAATTATCAACTTCTAATTGTGATTTCTCTCATCGCTTAACCAAAACAAATATTAATTTCTGTATCCACCGAGCTATTTAAAATACAAATAGGAACAAGAAAAAAAAGTACTCTCTTTTTTAATGCATTCATTCAGTTCATTACTTGCCTCTCATTTTACTCATTTATGTATGTACAGTAGATATATACATGCATACATACATACTGGATCTGCTTTATGTGTGAATATATGTTCAAATAGTTGTTACTAGTGGTCGAGCAGGTTTAGTGCTTGTCTTAATGGACCTTGCTTGAAGCCATAAAATACACTGTAGATAAATTCAAATGAATGTCTCTTTTTATAAACCTTTTTATAAACATCTTGAAACTCCCTTTAATATTAGTTCTCCCAAATAAATTGTCACACATGTACATTTATGGCACTGTAGGGGTCTTTAAAACTAAGATTATGAGTCGGAAAAATATGAAGCCATTAAGTTTTATTTGGTTGTCTCCAGATTACTATAATAATAATTCAATTCCGATTGACAGAGCTGTGCAGTGCTGCCCTGTGCCCTGTAGAAGGCGTCACAGCCACCGGCTGCTCCAATGCCATCCAAATTCTGACTAAGCCACAAAGATCAGCCCTGTTTAACCCTCGAAATAATACACTGTACAGTAAAAGAATATTATATAGTAATAATAGATTTATTAATCTCTCATATGTCCATTTAAAGCTAAGAAGCTTCCTTTTTTGCCCCATCAGCAACATTTCAGGTGTTTTTTTGGTTGTTTTTTTACGATCGTGTGAATAGATGATGATGATGATGGGACACTGATGGATGTTAGTATGTGTATTTGTGGAAGACCGTGCTCCATGTTGCTTTCGATGTCCCGGTTGTGACTTTGTGCCGAGGAGCTGCCACTGTCATGAGTCACAGCCAGGTCATACCACGCTGGGTCATGCATGTCGCTGCAGCCTAACACGCCACCGGTCACTTACATTCACATACTGTCGCCCCCTGCGCCTCAGGCTCTGTCACTGCATATGAAGTATGTGTACCGGTTCTGCAGTATGTAAATAACAAATGTTTGCACCACATCCTCTGTGTCTCTTTTCTCCTTTCCCCCCACAACCTGTCCGATCTCTCCTCCCACTAACCCACCTTCTCTGCATCTGTTTATCCTTTTCATTAAAAAAAAAATTCTCTCATTTCCTTTCTCGCGCCACTTCATCCCTCACTTTTCTCAATTCTCACTGCTCCCTGGACTGCATGCATCAAAGGAGGACAAAGTGGTTAGCATTTTATGATTTTTCTTTCTCTCTGTGTTTGTGAGCGTGATGTTTGTGGTAAAAATGGTAAAATGAAAATGTCGACTGTGTTCAAGTCTGGAGCTGAGATCACTCCTGTCGGTTTTACAAGGTGACCTCTACCCTGGAATGGTGATGTCAATTATGTCTAGTTTCATTTTTTTTTTTCCCATGTTGGCCACACCTGTTAGAGCTGAAAGAAAAATGGTTGGAAATCCACCAGCACCAAATGTGAGCCAGTTAGACACTTGCTCAAAATGTACACAAATCCACATATGGGTCACTGACTTCACTGAACAGAGCGACTCCCTGGCAGTTCACGAGTCTCGCTTCACTTTGCTCAGTACGGTTTCTGTACTGTGGGGTGGAGCCACCAGGAAAAACTGTGTCCTCAGCAGATTTGTTCTCCAGCATAACCCCTGTCTAACTCTGTGTCCATTGTCTGTCTCCTCCCCTGCAAAGTGTCTCATAGTGAAGGACAGGGTAAGGCTTGCTGGGTTTCGCTGCATGGGTCACTACTATTGTCCCCTCTCCACACTCGGGTCTGTGCTCATTCCCAGTATGGGAACAGGAAATGCGAGCCACTGTCAGTCTGTGTGTCAGTGATAATTGTGGGTAAGCAGTCCCAGGACAGCTGGCTGGTGATCATGCACCACTCCTCTCATTCGGAGAATGAATACAGACCCTGGAAATTAAACATGGTGCGGGCAGAGTGAGCATGAGCCATAATATAGTCTGTCTGCAGGGTGTCTGAGTTGTCTGACCAAACCCTGACCCCTCTTCCTATGGCTGTAGGCATGGCTGTGCAGGGGCGTGGGGGGTATAGGATGTAATAAAACCCAGGTTAGAATGGGGGGTGGAGGGGTTAGATTGACATTTCTTACGGCATGTGTATAAGATAGCACTCCACCTTATGGACCTTTTGTCTGGATGCATACTGAATGCAGATTCATGCCTGTGCATGCTGTCCCGGTGTGTGCGTTCGAGACCAGACCAGCCTTGCCATAGGGAGACGGGAGGGGCTAGGTACTGCATATGTCCCACTTTGTCCACTTTCCCTCAATGCTTGGTCACTGCAAAGTGTTGTCCCTGCTGTGCCCTGTCCAAGTGTGAACTGGTGAAGGAAATGTTGCTCAGCCCTGTAGTTGACTTCATCGCATTAGTTAACACAGGCAGAAAGGTAAGACAAGGCTGACTTCAGGCAAGCTTTGTGCTGCACTGGACCAGGTAACAAGATGTTACAAATGTGCTTTATAGATTGACACAGTGTGATTTCTCAGTATGGACTATTCAGATTGATTGGTTGGACCTGCACACCACGACCACTGATTGACAAATCTTAGCTTAGGGATTTGAATCAGGTTGTTCAAGTTTTTTGGGGAAAAGCTAAGTGTAAAGAATTAATGAAACAGTGATTTTATTTGCTAACGTGTCCACTCAGTATGTGTAACTATTGTACGGAACTCCCCTGGATGCTATCAGAGTTTAAGCAAGTAGTCTATAGTCTACCACCTAAATGCCTGTTCCCTCACAACACAAAAAGTTACACTCCAAGCTTTTGCCTCAGTCTTTTAGCATGATATCATGTTTGTAGCCATGTCTACGTATTCGTTACATGCAAGTAAGACAGTAAGTCAGCAGCAAACATGAGTTGGGTTTCAAGATATGCCTGATATTTTCTCTTTTTTTAAATTTGTCTTATCCACTAAAGGTTTTTAAAATGTAAAATTGATGGATAGAAACCCAGATATTAAGAACTCAACCACCAAACAAGTCACATTGCTATTGTTAAATGCAAAGCATTTAGAAGTGGGCATCAGTGTTTCAGCTGCCACAGCTAGTCATTCTGTCACTGGGAAGCATATGGCATCATATGCTCAGCGCAGGTTTATGCAGCTGAAGCACAAATAAACAGCCTTTACCTGCTGTGCTGTGCAGGATTTCTTGCATCATGTCGAAAATAGGTTATTTAGACTTAACATGACTTATTTATTGCAATTACTTTGTAACCACTTTCATGTATAAAGTCATGAGACTATCAACAGAATGAAGTAGTGAGAGGATGGTGCGTGTTGAAGCCGGTGTGTAGTTCATAGCCCTGAGTCAAGCTGACCTGCTTTTGCTATTGCTGTCCTGTCTATGTCGGAGTCATTGTTTACGTCTGCTTACTGTCAACTGCACATGACTTCCAGAAACTCAACTAACCACTGCCAATCTGTCTCCAACGCAGAGGAGAGCTGCCTCCTAGTGGAGAGCAGACTGGTGCCGGCTCCTAACACACACATGCACGCACCTACTCACACACATGCACAAAATAAATAAATTAATTAAAGCACTGTATCAAACAAATACACACAACAATCGCGCAGTATGTATCAAACATACATGAGGCACAATAATAGTCATATTAATACAAAATTACAGATTTGTATGATAATCCGGGTTAAATGATCCCTTGTGTTACTTGTGGTGTAAAATACACAGCGGATTATTATTCCGCCATGAATCATTCACTAGACAAACACAACTGTTTCTTACATTTCTTTGTATTAGGCACATCATGTGGCTCACGATGTTCAAACGCACACAATCAGACACACACGCTCAGATTCACACTGACACATGCACACAGCTTCGCTCGCTCACTGCATCGAGCTGACTCGGCACTTTTTACTGGAAGGGAGGGGGCGCTGCATAGTCTCAGTCATGTTCCTCAGTACTAAATGACTAACCCACTGCTCTCCACCTCCTCCTCCTCCTCCTCACACACCACCTCAGTCTCTGTAGCAGCCTTGGTAACACTCTCACTGTCTCCTCTCCATTTAACATCCAGTCCTCCTCTTTCACTCTCTCGTCTCAAGGACTGATTTTTCCCTGTCTACCTACATGTTTAGCACAGCGTCAAAACATGTGTAGTGGCTAACAACAGTTACTGACAGTGAGTCAGGTGTGGACCACACCGACACAGACAGAACATATGACACATTATAATCAGGACTCAGACTGTCAGTGTGTGAAAATCCTCCATTTGGTTCACATACAGCTTTGCCACTTCACCTTTGTCTATGTGCTGTAACTATGCGTAGTGTTTCCTGAGGATTAAGGGATCGTCACAAATGTTGCACACCCATGTACCCGCACAGTTTTCAGAACTATACTAATTTAATTAAGTCAAACCAGAACTATTATTATTTAATTGTTGTTGTTTTTTCTGTAAGGGACAATTCTAATGTCACTTTGCCCCTCGTGACGTGATGACGACAATCTGCCTGGATTGCCAGGGTGAAATAACCATGGTGATTGCATCACTATGGAAGAAGTGAACAGTCACAGAAGTCACCATGTCTCCATGTTAATACACTCAGAGACATGGTGACATGGCTATGGATACTTTGGTTTAAAATGCTGCCACTCAAATCACGACCTCCCAGACAAACAATGCACACAGTATCTTTCATGATGAAGTGTTTTCTTCTTCACTGCCAGTTGTAAAAAAAAGATTGGGGTTTGTGTCTGAGGTCCAAAGTGTGGAGAAGTGGTCAAGACATTCTCCTCGGTGACTCGGATATCAGAACTGTAAAAGCAGTGGGGATTTACTGGCACAACCGCCACGCTCGCCACTGAATGCATCCGGCCTGCTTGCACAGTTGATCTACTACCTTATTAGGGGAAATGGAGCATCATGTCTTTGGCAGTCGTCTTTCTTCCCATCGTTCAGGATTTACCATTCCCTGAGCGATGGCAGTTTACACCCGGTGCTGCCTCATATGTCATTCTGTCGAGGTGTGTGTGTGTGTGTGTTGACGGTCGGGTCACTGCACATGCTGACTGAAAACCCACCGCCCCCTCCCCGCTGCTCCACTACCCCAAGGCTCCCATTTATTCTGCCCGTTTACAGAAAAGCTGATGTTCACACAATCTGGGAGCCGCTGGTTAACGCTGCTGCTGCCGCTGCTGCTGCTGCTGCTGGCAGAGCCATGGCAGCGGCACACGCCTTCACCGCCTCTGTTTGTCAGCAGATAGATGGAGCTGCACTGGGGGTGGGAGATAAAGAGAAGGGGCTTGGGGCCAGAGACGTATGAGTGACAGCTATGTGGTGTCTTCATTTGTAAAGTCAGCCAGGTGTGTCAGGGGACAACTGGAATGTGATGAGACACAAAAGGAAATTAGAAAGGAAATGAAAAGTGGAGAGCAAAGGGAATGGGAAGGAAATGCAAGGAAGGAGAAGAAACCAGGAAGACCAGGAAAGGGAATAAAATGAGGAAATATGGAAGCTGAAATGAATTAATTAAAGAAGAACAAAGATTTACATGGAAACAAAAAAGAGTCAAAAAGACATAAAAACAACAATATATGAAAGAAAAAAAAGGTAGAATAATATTCCATTAGTCTGTTTCCTGGTCACTACAGTGATAACATCAGTCTATTGTGTGTTGTAATAAGTTATTGTGGAGTTTTCTAACACTTCATACACTTGTATAACCCTCAATGTAACTACAGACACTCGCTCTCCCCCTCACTGACTGACTGACTCTCTCTCTCTCTCTCTCTCTCTCTCTCTCTCTCTCTCTCTCTGTCTGTCAGCTGGTTACCATGGGGAAGCATCTTTTTTAGGCAGGGGGTGGTTGACAGCATTTAATGACAAAGATGCCACTGCTATTCCACACACACACACACACGCACACACGCACACACACACACACACACACACACACACACACACACACACACACCATCTTGCCCACAGGCAGTCGCCTACGCTGTGCTCTTCTGGCAAGAACATTTAAAAAATGTCCTACATACAGTTCACATATCTCCACACACACAAACACATTCTCATGGTACATAACGCAACACAACATGCGGAGAGGCAATGAGATGAACTCGAGGTGAAACGACAGCGTGCTGCCTCTGGACGGACAGAGCTGATTGGTCGGCTTAGCCGAGGGTCTGCCGTCACGTGCCTGCAACTCCAGTAGCAAGCATTACTGCATATACATGTATAACACACACACACGTGTGCATGCACGCACACACACTTTGTTCACACATAATTAAGTCCCACACACGAACCCTTCTACGGCTATCCAGGAACACACAGAGCACAATCACTTCAGTAAAGGATTATACCGTATGTATCATCCCCCCAACCCCGTCTCTCTCTCTCTCTCTCTCTGTGTGTGTGTGTGTCTATTGTTTACTACCCTCAACTCCATCTCTAAATGTAGATTTGGCGTGCCATTAGAAAATGAGATGCGGAATGTGTGGAAATATAATCAATGTGTAATCTTAGTATGTTTATTTGGCACCTTGCAACACTAAGAGAACTATACTAGAAAAAATATATTTTAATCAGTAACAGTCCAACTGTAAACCCAAACAGACAATGCCAACATACAGTAAAATACCTGAAAGTTCAAAGGACACATTTCTGTTTTCAGTTATTAAGTGAATAAGTTTGATATAAGCCAGTGAACTGCTTTATCCATTATTATTTTAGATGGAGCTGTGAAGCCCAGTTATGTTTTGGCTGATTGACTCCAGACGTTTGTAGCGAGCTTCACAATGATAGGCTCAGTCCCAGCTGTGCAGCTATTATCCAATCATAATGATTCAGGTGTACAGTGCAGACACTAAATGCTGGAAGGAACACTGTTTGTTCTGTCATATGCTTCTAGAGGAACGGCACTCCCTCCACACTTCAAAAAAAAGTACTGTTGTCGTTTGTCTCCATTTGCCTGAAGTTGGTGTCTGAGCTGGTGTTGTCAGATGATGATGAGGATGAGTTGAATAATGGTGAGGAGATGAAAGGATTACAGGCCACTGCTAATCTGTGGCCCCTCAGATGAGGTAAAGAGGTGGAGAAAGAGAGCCAGAGAGAGAGGGAGAGAGAGAGGGAGAGAGAGTGCAGTGTGGAGCTGGGCGGCTGTCTGACAGCTGTGGGCTGTGCAGGCTGTGGATTTACTTTAGATTAGTCTGGACACGCGCCAACTAGGATTCAATCAGGCCACGAGGAATGAGCTTTGCTGCACTGAAGGCTAAATGCTAAGTGTGGAACTTGCCCGCTCACAGTCCATCCTCCCGGTCATCTAGCACGAACATGTCGGTGTTTCTTTAGGTCTCAGAGGTGTTTCGTTATCAACCAGTGCCAAGATTCTGATGTGGTATACGTGGGACGACTGGGCTTCCCACTTTATTTATGGATTTATTCTCTGAAAAATAAACCGCTGGGATTATTAATGCAGAGGGAATTAAATCCTGTTGCTGTGCTGTGGAAGGGAGGTGATCAATAGCCATGGCGACATGTGAGTATGTGATGATCATTTCGAGGCAGACGACTCCTATTTTATCATTTCCTCTGGACATGTCTCTTGTCAACAGTATAATGTAACACATGTGGGATGTTCAGGGGCTAAATCAGACAAAACTGTTGCCTGTGCCGCTCTGATGCACTGATAAGATTAGTGTTTATAGCCTTTTCCCCCTTTGAGATAAAATATATCAACATTGAAATGCCATTTACAGTTAAATTTTGAACCCTCTTCGTTGATGTGTTTATCATATCACCAACCTGATAATAATAAATCTTACTAAAAGCAGCACTTTTTTATTTGAGTCATAAAACCGACAACATTAAAAACACAGAGCAGGTGAACGCAACCCCTAAGGGGGTGTGTGTTTCTTTAAGCAGGACAGATCATATCGTAAACTTTTCTAAGCTCTTCTTACTGATAATGTGTTAACACCTCACAGTCTATCTATCAGTGCTCATAAACATTTAATTAGCTATGGGCTGGAAGAGGCAAAAGCATAGTGGAGTGCTGATGGGTTATAAAATGCTGTTTTTGTAAAAAAGGAGCTGCAGTTAGAGTTGAAAGATATGTGTTTGTCAGAATTGATAGACGCAAGACAGGTAAAAGAAACTTTGTCTGCTTGCATTGAATTCATCATGTTGTGTTTGTTTGATGCAAGTTATATGTTCAGTACAAAATGTGTTGTGTAAATGTAGACGGTCCCACAGGTTTTTGTACCAGGGGCATGCCTAACAACTTCTTTTGTAAATGATTCCATTTCTTTGTTTTTTTGTACAAACACATCCTGTCCTCTAAACCCCTGTAGGTAATGTGGGTATGCAACCTGTGCCGTAAGCAGCAGGAGATTCTCACGAAATCAGGAGAATGGTTTTCGGGGTCGGGGGTGCGGCCAGGGGTCCTGGGCACCTCCTTGGACGACCCAGCCGTGGGAGGTGAGGCCCAACGGGACAGGAAGCTGCTCCGCTCCAGGTCCCAAGCCCCGCCCTCTAGCACCAACACCACTACAGGGCCAGAGGGTACACAGCTGCCTGCCGGTGTCACTGCCGCCAAGGGTGCTGACACTATGCCTGGCTCTCGATCTCAAAGTGAACCACCAAGAGAAAAGTAAGTCAACACACAACTTCTGTCATACAGTTCAACTTTTATGCTGCCAGTGACAGATGTTCTGCTTGGACAATGCACCTATTTCATTATTTACATTGGAACTATGAACACTTAGAGACTCAGGAGCCATTTTTATGGTACATTGTCTGAAGCCGCTATTTGTTTTAATCCCTGGGGAGAAAAAAAAGTATGGACTGTGTCTTAACCAGCTTAGCCAGTGGTAAAGCTAGGTCACTAATTTTAGTCTTCGGGAGGTCTTTGTTTCAATCCCTTTGTTTTCATTGGTGTGTGAGTTGGGCAAGAATTCATCATGTTTATTAGTAGAATATTCAGCCTGTTCAGACAAAAACAGCTGAAGCTACGTTTTATAAATATAGAAAGGAATTTGCCCAGTACAGAATATTTCTGTCCAAAGAACTCTCACCAATTTATTCATATTTCACAGCTGCTTACGTGTAGTAAAGGCAATGTGCACCTGTTCCTATATTTGTGTCTGGAAAGTCCATTTTTAAAATGAATAATCTTATCATTCAGGAAAAGGCCAGTTTCCTTACATGAACAAAATGGCAAGGTAGGCCTGGGGCGTGGAAGTGGCCGGAGACCTGCTGGGAAGTTGTCATCTCAGTCATCCCTGGATGAGCGGATGGGCCCAGGGGACCGAGGAGAGAGACGACTGGGAGATGGACGGAGGCTAGAGAAAATCCATTCTCAGGACTATGAGGACGGAGAACACTTGAGTCGTTCAGAGACACACAGGAGACGTCCAGAGGATGAGGAGCAGAGGGAGCGTCAGCGTCGCGAGGAGGAGTTCCAGAATCGTTATCGTAGTGACCCTAATCTGGCAAGATACCCAGTAAAACCACAGAAGGAGGAGCAGGAGATGCGTATGCATGCTAGGGTCTCAAAGGTACGCCACGAACGAAGACACAGTGATCTGGCCATCAATGAGGTTGGACTGGGACCTAGTGAAGGAGGAGGCAGTGCAGGTGAGGTGCCTGAAAACCGCCTGGCCAGGAGGGGTGAAGGTAGGGAGGGAGACCGCAAGGTCCTGGAGAACCATCGAGTGTACTCAGTGGATAGGACCGTGGGGGGTACCGCTGGGCCTCCACCTGCTGGAGGTGGAATGAAATCAGGGCCTCAGCCCGGGGGACCGGTGCCTCCAGACTGGGGTCCAAACAAGGGCCGCTTAGAGCCAGGTACAACCCGGACAACAAGGGACAAAAGTGGAGATAACCTGCTTAGGAAGGACTCCCAGAGCTCAGAACAGTCTGAGTCTTTGCGGCCACCCCCTCCACGGTCATACAAGACCAAGCGTGGAGTCAACAAGAGGCAGATGTCCATCAGCAGCTCAGAGGAGGAAGGTGGCTCCACTCCTGAGTATACCAGCTGTGAGGATGTGGACATGGAGAGCGTCAGCGAGAAAGGTCAGTCACACAGATGTGTTCACTAACCTACTTCCACACCTTTCATCGTTTGCTATTAGAGTCATTGCTGCAGCTTCCTTCGATGTTTTGTTCTCATTATTGCGACAAAAACTTCTGTGTACCATGTGTAAGGTGGGGTAGATTAGGATCACGGCAGTAATAGGTTTTCAGCTAGTATGCTTGAGAGATAGCATGGTCCTGGATAAATGATGACGCATTACTTGTGAGAAATAATTGTCATTCAGATATAAGACAGTTGTAAAAGAAGAAGACAGACAGAACAACATATCCTAAGCTTCATGGCCATAGACAAATACCACAAATAAACATCCTTTATCCTTAGATGTGGTTTAATTGAATTAAGAACTGATACTTTGGTTCATACCTTTATTATGACACCAACATATTCTGAATTTGGGCAGTAAAGCCACAGTATATGTGATAGGAGAGAGTGCATTACTATCCCTGTGTCAGCTACACCCCTGTGCTGTGACCAAACCCTGCTGCTCTCAGGACACTCCTCTTTATTTGGAGAGTCCATGTGATTTAGGCCAGCAGATTTGTGGAATTAGGTCGGTGGCTCTCTTACTATGTAATGCTTTGCAAACAGTGATTTGCAAACAGCAAACGGCGATAGTGAACCTCCTGCTAAATGCAATCGTAGTAGTGGCTGCATGCTGCACGTTGCTGGTAGTTTCTTGGTACCTGTGTAGGTTAAGGTTAGGGCTCTGCAGCGCACTGTGAGGCTGCATCAAAAATAAGCCTTGTCAGAGTGTTTGAGTTGAAGAAGCAGTTGGTAAAGCTGATGCTCTATCAGCTTATCTTTCTCACCGGTCAGATAAGGGGCCCGTTCCAGATGTTTTAATCCAGATTACTGTAATTTAGGGACTGGTAATGGGTCGATGGTGTGGATTGGGATTATTAGCAGTTTTAAACACTCTTTAACCAGCAAGGACTCAAATTAGAATGCTTCCTTTCACTCTTGTATGTGGCATGTGGTTTGTTTGGCAGGATATCCTGCAATATGTATCCCTTCCATCCACACATCCGTACATTGGTTTTCCATTGGTTTTCCATTGGTTTTCATAACTCATTGTTTTTTGTATTGGGACCTGCTTGAAGAAGACGGTGGAGCATTATGGCCAAAAATCTTGTCACAATAAAATTAATACGATAATGATATTTTTTCCATTAATGGAGGTGGATGTAAGCTCCTTTTATGAGCAGATAGTGTGCAGCATAGTGAAATGTTTTGCACATAGTGAAATGTTTCAAGCACTTATTTGTTAGAATTTTGACAATTATGGCTTCAAGCTCATGAAAACCCCAAGTTCTGTTTGTCAGAAAATGTGATACCCCAATCAGCCTGGAAATACAGTATTTTACTATGTGTGTAATGAATCTATGATATATAAGAGTTTTATTTTTTGATTTGAATCAATGAAATAAATTAATTTTACAATATTATTTTAATTTATTCAGATGCGTCTGTATCAGGCAAACAGATGTATTAGTTGTAGGTTTTAATCAGGCAAAAGGATATGGACTGAATTACAATCTCTACTTTTGAGGTTTACAATGGAGTATACACAGTATGACATAGTAATGTCAAAGTCTGTCATTACATAACATGATGTCTGTGTAGGTTCTCAGTCATCCAGGTCATGGTAACCTGAAAAAAAAAATTGACCAAGTCCAGTTGCCTGCGTACACAGAGTACCCTGGTTTTCAAGTCACATAACATAATAAAGTTTCTAAAGAATGAATGCAGAACACAAGCATTTGGGGAATATGCTTATTGCTTTGAAGGGTTTTTTAAACAATAGTCACACAACTGACATGATGTCTTAAAGGATTATGTTATTGATGTTATGTTATTCATAAAGAGGTGGTTATATCTTGTAAGAATTCTTGAGGACTCAAGAGCGCGACTCAAATGCAAGGTTTCCAAAAGACTAAGTAGTTTAATAACAGTGCATGTCTGGTTCAGGTGAAGGCAAAATAGTACCAGGCAAAAGTACAAAATCAACAGTCAGAAAATCAGGTCAACACAGAAACAGGTAAATGGTCAAAACCCCCTCTAGAATAGCACACACACACACACACATACACAAGACAAAATGACACTGAACAAGCCAAACACTGGGGCTTAAATAGGGAAGGAGGGAACAGACAACAAGGCACAGGTGGAAACAATCAGGTAATCGCAAAGGTGAGAAAATGAACAAAGGCATGAAGTAAAACTGACAAGACACATGACTATCAAGGCACTTAACAAAATAAAACAGGAAATACATGACAAAAGCGAGACATGACAAAAGCAGGAGTGTTTATGTTGGAGTTAATACATTTCACTCATCCGGACACAGCAGTGTGGTGTATACTTAAGTGAACCTTTAATGACACAGCAACTTTGACCTGCGTTAAATGGAAGCAGGTAGTGAATAAATGTAATTGAGTTACATCTGGACGTAAGAAGGAAGAACATGATGATGACGATGGAGGGAAAATGGAAGAGAAAGTCTGCTAGTGATGTGCAATGGTGCTACTTTCTGTGTATGTGTGTGTGATTGGGTGATGACGTTTTGCCAGAAAATGATCTTTATGAGAAAATGTTGAATTTTTAAGTATTTCAAAGAGTGCCCTTTAAAGGGTTAATGTTAGGGTTAGGTTATGCATTCTTACTGTGAGGGGTGGGGGTGAAGTTGCATGGCATCTCATTTATAGTCAGTAAGATTTAAACTTTTCCATTAGTTTTTCATAACTCATTGTTTTTTTGTATTGGGACCTGCTTGAAGAAGACGGTGGAGCATTATGGCCAAAAATCTTGTCACAATAAAATGAATACGATAATGATATTTTTTCCATTAATGGAGGGGGATGTAAACTCCTTTTATGAGCAGATAGTGTGCAGCATAGTGAAATGTTTTGCACATAGTGAAATGTTTCAAGCCCTTATTTGTTAGAATTTTGACAATTATGGCTTCAAGCTCATGAAAACCCCAAGTTCTGTATGTCAGAAAATGTGATACCCCAATCAGGCTGGAAATACAGTATTTTACTATGTGTGTAATGAATCTATGATATATAAGAGTTTTACTTTTTGATTTGAATCAATGAAATAAATTAATTTTACAATATTATTTTAATTCATTGAGATGCATCTGTATCAGGCAAACCAACAGATGTATTAGTTGTAGGTTTTAATCAGGCAAAAGGGTATGGACTGAATTACAATCTCTACTTTTGAGGTTTACAATGGAGTATACACAGTATGACATAGTAATGTCAAAGTCTGACATTACATAACATGATGTCTGTGTAGGTTCTCAGTCATCCAGGTCATGGTAACCTGAAAAAAAAAAATTGACCAAGTCCAGTTGCCTGCGTACACAGAGTACCCTGGTTTTCAAGTCACATAACATAATAAAGTTTCTAAAGAATGAATGCAGAACACAAGCATTTGGGGAATATGCGTATTGCTTTGAAGGGTTTTTTAAACAATAGTCACACAACTGACATGATGTCTTAAAGGATTATGTTATTGATGTTATGTTATTCATAAAGAGGTGGTTATATCTTGTAAGAATTCTTGAGGACTCAAGAGCGCGACTCAAAGGCAAGGTTTCCAAAAGACTAAGTAGTTTAATAACAGTGCATATCTGGTTCAGGTGAAGGCAAAATAGTACCAGGCAAAAGTACAAAATCAACAGTCAGAAAATCAGGTCAACACAGAAACAGGTAAATGGTCAAAAACCCCTTTAGAATAGAATGCGCACTCACACACATACACAAGACAAAATGACACTGAACAAGCCAAACACTGGAGCTTAAATAGGGAAGGAGGGAACAGACAACAAGACACAGGTGGAAACAATCAGGTAATCGCAAAGGTGAGAAAATGAACAAAGGCATGAAGTAAAACTGACAAGACACATGACTATCAAGACACTTAACAAAATAAAACAGGAAATACATGACAAAAGCGATACATGACAAAAGCAGGAGTGTTTATGTTGGAGTTAATACATTTCACTCATCCGGACACAGCATTGTGGTGTATACTTAAGTGAACCTTTAATGACACAGCAACTTTGACCTGCGTTAAATGGAAGCAGGTAGTGAATAAATGTAATTGAGTTACATCTGGACGTAAGAAGGAAGAACATGATGATGATGATGATGGAGGGAAAATGGAAGAGAAAGTCTGCTAGTGATGTGCAATGCTGCTTCTTTCTGTGTATGTGTGTGTGATTGGGTTGTGACGTTTTGCCAGAAAATGATCTTTATGAGAAAATGTTGAATTTTTAAGTATTTCAAAGAGTGCCCTATAAAGGGTTAATGTTAGGGTTAGGGGATGCATTCTTACTGTGGTGGTGGTGGTGGTGGTGGTGGTGGGGGGGGGAGGTAAAGTTGCATGGCATCACATTTATAGTCAGTAAGATTTAAACTTACAACTCATTAGCTCAATGGTGCACATCAATAAAGCTGATGTGAAGATAAATGACAGTAACACACGCACACACACACACACACAAACACACACACGCAGTGAGAGAGAGGGAGAGAGAGAGAGAGAGAGAGAGAGGGTTTATTAAGAACCTTTCTACATTAATACCTGCAAAGGGCTGATGCTTTGACGTAGCATCAGTTAGACGAGCAGCTCAGAATCTGTAATCTGCACAGCGTGTGCATCCTCCCCAAACCCAAAAGATCGACTCAGCAGTTTAAACTGTTTAGTCAGCATTTATCCTCTCAAGCAT
>JAFBJQ010000031.1:243430-273430 GCA_016785345.1 Trinectes maculatus
CACAGGTGGAAACAATCAGGTAATCGCAAAGGTGAGAAAATGAACAAAGGCATGAAGTAAAACTGACAAGACACATGACTATCAAGGCACTTAACAAAATAAAACAGGAAATACATGACAAAAGCGAGACATGACAAAAGCAGGAGTGTTTATGTTGGAGTTAATACATTTCACTCATCCGGACACAGCAGTGTGGTGTATACTTAAGTGAACCTTTAATGACACAGCAACTTTGACCTGCGTTAAATGGAAGCAGGTAGTGAATAAATGTAATTGAGTTACATCTGGACGTAAGAAGGAAGAACATGATGATGATGATGGAGGGAAAATGGAAGAGAAAGTCTGCTAGTGATGTGCAATGGTGCTACTTTCTGTGTATGTGTGTGTGATTGGGTTGTGACGTTTTGCCAGAAAATGATCTTTATGAGAAAATGTTGAATTTTTAAGTATTTCAAAGAGTGCCCTATAAAGGGTTAATGTTAGGGTTAGGGGATGCATTCTTACTGTGAGGGGTGGGGTGGGGTGGGGGGTGGTAAAGTTGCATGGCATCACATTTATAGTCAGTACGATTTAAACTTACAACTCATTAGCTCAATGGTGCACATCAATAAAGCTGATGTGAAGATAAATGACCGTAACGCACACACACACACACACACACACACACACACACACACACACACACACACACACACACACACACACACACACACACACACACACAGTGAGAGAGAGACAGAGAGAGGGTTTATTAAGAACCTTTCTACATTAATACCTGCAAAGGGGCTGATGCTTTGACGTAGCATCAGTTAGACGAGCAGCTCAGAATCTGTAATCTGCACAGCGTGTGCATCCTCCCCAAACCCAAAAGATCGACTCAGCAGTTTAAACTGTTTAGTCAGCATTTATCCTCTCAAGCATTCCCATTGGACTTTCAGATTAGATACTGACAGTCACGTCTTATCAGAACCTTTTTCTGATATTTTCTAACATCTCCAGCACACATTAACCCAGCACACATGATTTCATCAGCTAACGTCTATGAATAGTCATTGATGTTATTACTGTGGTCTGATGCTCCTCCCCAGAAATTACTGATTTATATACCTTTATATTCACATATATTCTAATCTATTCTACAGATAATAATTATGTTATTGTGTCAGAGTTTTAGATGAATCAAAGATCAACATGCCAGGTTAACCTGAGGAGTCATATAAATGGAATCAGAACATTTTAGCTTTTCAATGTGGAAATGATTCGGACGTGGGCCCTGCATGTAGGAGGGGACCATTCCCAGACCCTGTGGGTCAGAGGCTAGGATGTTAAATAACACAACCTCTGCGAGGTCATGTGACAGACCATAAAATTGTTAAATGAATGTCTGGGGTTATGTGAGGTCCTGACAGTGACAATCATTTCTCTTCTTGTTTCTTATTTCTTGGTATTGTAGCAATTCATTTTTTTTTAATGGAGGACAACATGTTAGACGTTATTTTTCCAACCCTCTGTGTCTCTCTGCCTGTAGGTGACTGGGACTGTCATCCATTGGATCCTGCAGTGTGGCATGTGAGTGTTAATGTGCCACTGCTCTAACCACTCACACACACCAACAGTCCATAGACTAACACATGTGCATCAACACAAGTATTTCTATTTACATGCAATCACATCTGACCTAAAGAAAGCTGGACAGAAGTAGAAAACAAAATCTAATCTTATTACGTGTCACACTCATCACCCTCCCTCTTGTCATTTGTTTCTTCCTTCACCCAACTGATAACTAATGATCCCATCATAAATGTCCCTCTCTGCTGTCTTCACTGCTCTGCTGTAGCATCCAGTCACTTGGCAGCCATCTAAGGAAGGCGACCACCTGATCGGACGCATCACGCTAAGCAAGCGCTCGGCCGTGCCCCGTGAGGCTGGTTCCCTCCTCGGCCTGAAAGTAAGCGGGGAATCACTTTCTCACTTTTCAGTGTTGTGGTACTATACTTTGCTTTAGAGCGGCAGATGACGACAGCTTACAGAGGGAAAATGATACGAGTAAAGGAGAGAACAAAGTGAAGGATGCAAGGAAATAATCATTTTTAATGCCTCTGAATGCTGTTGTGTACTGGGTGGCAAATGTAGACGTATGGTTGACAATATAATAACAGCAGTATTCAAATCTTCATTATTGTGTGCAGGTGGTCGGAGGGAAGATGACAGAGACAGGTAGACTCGGGGCCTTCATCACCAAAGTCAAGAAGGGCAGCCTGGCAGATGTCGTGGGACACCTACGTGCAGGTGAACATTTTGTACTTATGTGGGGATCTGCTGGACTTTGTATTGTCAGATACTCAAACTCAAACTAAATTAAACTGTTTGGTTGCTTGGTGATGGCAGATGATCAGACTGTACACACGCATTAAGAGTGGAGTGTTCACTTTATGAGTGGAAATTATTTATCCTAGCTTGCTTGTAAAAAATGTTTTATATCCATCGAACATAGCTGGACACCACATTGCCTAGCAACGCTGATGCCCATGCTGCATTGTCATGGAAACAACACTCAGCTAACCTGAAACTGTCAAATATATCTGAGTTTATTTATATTTATATTATATTCATCCTATTTTTAGATTCAACTTTGAAATACAAATCTCTGGTAGCCGCATGGTTTTTACTGACAGACATAATTGCGAGATGCAAGATGACGTTCAGGCTGAATCACCTGTGTGTATGTCGGCCTGCTTGGTTCCAGGTGATGAGGTGCTGCAGTGGAATGGGAAGTCGTTGCCAGGAGCAACCAAGAAAGAAGTGTATAACATTATCCTTGAATCAAAAGCTGAACCTCAAGTGGAAATAGTTGTTTCGAGACCTATCGGGTAAGATTAATATCAACATGTAATGATTATTATCAAAATTCCTGAGAGATGCCACTGACTTTATTCTGACAGACACTTGTTTTCGATCTGTCTGCTTCCTTTGTCTAAAAGCTCTGTCCACCGAGTAATGTCCAAAAACCTCTTGAGAAAAATGTGTAAAGCACATCAGTAAGTAGTGTTGATTTGGGTGGAGCCCTTTACCCTCATGCCTCCGTACAATCCCTCAGATCCAAGAGACAATCCCCTTTTTTCGAACCATCCCTCTCTTCTCTGCTACACTCCATGTTTAATATAGCTGTATTTGACTGAGTGCTTGCTCTTCAACTGTTGGTTCACCTGAATGGTTTACTGAATGGGATTCTTTTAAAGATGAATGGACACTCACGTCTATACCCTGAACAGATAGTCTATTTAAACTTTGTTTTGTGACTCTTCCTCATGCTTTACAGAGACATCCCAAGAATACCTGAGTCATCCCACCCTCCACTAGAATCTAGTAAGTGTGTATATAAGCAGCCTTACTATTTTACTGCATTAAAAAAGGTATCTCTCTGAGAGATACTGACCTTCTCATCATCTCTCAGCAGGCTCCAGCTCATTTGAGTCACAAAAGATGGACCGCCCCTCTATATCAGTGATGTCTCCCACCAGTCCCGGGACCCTGCGAGATCTGCCTCTAGTACTACCCGGACAGCTCTCTGTGAGTGTGTAGTCGAGGACTTGCAGAGGTTTCTATGAACAGATATAAATGTGTACTGAGGTTAACTGCCTTTTCACGTCATTCCAGGTAAAGCTGTGGTACGACAAAGTGGGCCATCAGCTGATCGTCAACGTCCTCCAAGCCATAGATCTGCCACCTCAACTGGATGGACGACCTCGCAACCCCTATGTCAAAATGTACTTCCTGCCTGACAGGAGGTAAGAGTAGAGTATTTATTTGTTTTCCTAAACTTTTGGTCCCACTTCACTTGCAAGTCTGATAATACATGGATTATTATTTGAGCTCGTCTTTTAAGGTCATGCTCAGAGTGCTTGGACGCTAAAAAACCAAATGTGTTTTCTCGGGTTTGCTCCAGTGACAAAAGTAAACGTCGGACGAAAACAGTGAAGAAGAGCGTAGAGCCCAAATGGAACCAGACCTTCATATATTCCCATGTTCACCGGCGGGACTTCAGAGAGCGCATGCTAGAGATCACTGTCTGGGACCAACCCAGGGTGCAGGAGGAGGAGAGTGAATTCTTGGGAGAGGTGAGTGAGACACCCTGTCCATACACGTTCCAGGGTTACTGCTGTTGTTAGCTTTCATTTTGTCGTATTATGATCGCATCTTTTGATTGCATTGTAAGCTAATCGGCAGGGACTACAGTGTACTGTTCACATAATGTTATTTAAAACACCAGTTCCCATTTTAATGTACTTGCTTTAATACATTTTTTTAATAATTTCCAAGTTCATGGTCAATCATCAGCGAACATCTATTATATAGATTATGTATATACAACCATGTCACCATCAGCTTGTGATCCCAAAACTTTCAATATGGTGAAGAAAACATCTCGATGCAAAAAATCATGTTGCAAAGTTCTGGGTGTAAAATCCACAAAGAAAAAAATCAGTTCTCATGCTCCATGGCCTCACTGGGATGTTTCTCTTCTGCTCACTCATCAACCTTTTCCATCCTCTCCATCTCAGATCCTGATAGAGTTGGAGACGGCCCTGCTGGATGACATCCCTCACTGGTACAAACTCCAGACACATGACGTGTCCTCCATACCTCTGCCACAGCCCTCTCCGTACCTCCCACGCAGACATGTCCACGGGGACAGCCCCAACAAGAAGCTACAAAGTATGTGCGGTTCCAAACAAGACGTGTCCAGGCTATTTGTGTATTTATTTTATAACATATATATAATTATATGTATATATTATTTTATTTTATAACATATATGCATATTTATAGATGTGTGAGCATTTGATTTTATATGTCTTTGTGAATCTACACTCCTAATGCTTCCTTTACTGAACTTTCCTATTTGTTGTCATCTGAGACTGAGAAATGGAAAATGTCAACCTTACCCTGACCTGTTTGTGTGTTTGTACATGTGCGTTTGTGTGTGAATGTGTGTGTGTGTGTGTGTGCGTGTGTGTGTGTGTGTGTGTGTGTGTGTGTGTGTGTGTGTATGCAGGGTCTCATCGCATCATAGACACAGAGTTTGATGATGGTTTGTTGGGTGTGACTAAAGGTGGGTGGGGGGCATGGTTACACAGTATTTCCTTGTAGTAGCATGTAGGTGCCCAGCACTGGGTGAGAGAGCATCTTCTTGCATCCTCCCTCCTTCTCTTACTCCCAAACCCATAGCAGCCCAGTTTGGCTCCTCTGTGTGTGTTAGAACCAAGTGCAGCCAAATTATAAGAATTCATGTCCGTCGAATCAGCAAAAGTCAACACTCTGAAGACATTTGCAATTCATCAGATTGCTACCGAAGTGCAGAGTTTGAATTGCAGTGTTGTGTGTTGCTGATGTCTTCAATGCAGTGCAGAGTTCTCTTGTGAGGCTGCAGTGAACTGTTCCTCCTCTTCTGCTGGGCTGTAGAAACACCAGAGCACTGAGCTACTGTAGTTCACTGCCATTCACCTGCATGCTTTTAGCCTGGCCACAGGTTGCTTACCTCACTTACAGCACTCAGAACATGTAGACTAGAAGCTTCAATCCGTGTTATGTTGGCCAGTAGAATCACTACAACTGCTTCCTTGTAAGACTGCTTCTGCTGTGGCTTAGTTTTCCTGTCAGACTCAATAACGATGTCCCGCTTTCAGTATTTAAACACAAGTTCATTTTGAACCTTACAAAATGAGCGTGATTTGCCAGATCAAGAATTTAAATGAATGTTCACAATGTGCAATGTTTCACTCTGACTGAAAGTCATTGTGCTTCCTTGTGCATCTTTGTAAATGCTGATTTCAGTCTGTGTCCATGAGCACTAACATGCACATTGACACATTTGTGCATGTGTGTGTACTACACTGCATACAGTGCTTGGGATGCGAGATCCCTTTAAACAGATAAATGCTCAATGTGTATTGCAGGGTGTCTATATCTCTACGGCTCAACATGGGAGTCTGTTCCGTTGATACACTGTAGGTTTTTCTTCTGGCTATGATTTGAATTTATTTCAGATTTGCTGCTCAGATATTACAGTTTAATTCCAGTTTTATGGTTAGTGGCAAATTATATCCCACAATATCCATTAACCTTGGCTGCTTATATCAGTGGAAAAGAGCAATAAGTGTCACAGATCAGAGGTGCATCAAGTTGTACCATAAAACATAGACAGCAAATTCAACCATGTTAATAGCATATAGTTTATCCCATCATATTTATCAGAATGTCAAAGATAACCTCTCTTCTATAAGGTTTTTATGCACATAGGCTTGTAATTGTATTCCTAAATCAAAGAACTAAATATTTTATTGGGTACAATCGTTGCTCGTCTTTTCCACGTATGATTCAAGAAAATTAAAAATTTTATGTCCATCCACTTGCTCGTCCCCTTACTTTGTCCAAGGGGAAAATAAACAGGACCTATCATAAACTCCCTCTTTGCATCTCTACTGCTTAATTGCTTATCACAGTTTGTAGTATGGGGGTTGTATTCTGGAGATGAAGTGGCAGTGGCATTTGGCAGTGTGTAAAGGTGAGAACAGGACGGGTGAATCAGGTGAACCTCATCTCTGACGGAGTCATAGCAGAAGCAGTCAGCTGACGTGACTCGTAAGCCTGTCTGCTGTCTGCTCATTTTCCTGTAAAACATCCCGCGCTGATGTTCTACAGACAGTAGCACAACACTCACAACTTGTACACCCTTATCAAAGGACACTGAACTAATGCCTGGGTGTGTTTCTGTGTGCTGTGTGTGTGTATCCACTTTTGTATGTATTGCATTGTACTCATACAAATCCATGAACTGATGCCCACGTTCATTTAAATGTGTGTGTGTTTGTGTGTGTGTGTGTCACTTTTTTTGCTTTTTTGCTTGTGTGTGTGTGTCTGTGCATGCATCGTGTGTGTGTGTGTGTAGGTGCAGAGCGTAACTCCAGGGACAGAGAGCGGGGCAGTACACTGGCTGTGCCTGAGCAGCAGCGGCCCGTCCAGCACCGCTCCCGCTCGGTGTCTCCTCACAGAGAGGACTCCTGCAGGGCGCGCTCACGACCTGCACATGTCCCCATGCAAAGGTCAGCATCAGCCACTGCACCAGAATCAGTGGGGGAACCCTCAGTGTCGAGTGTGTTAGCCACAATAGACAGCACCCCCAACCTCAATCTACAGACACTCCATCAAAATGCAACAATCACATTAAGTATACACTGTTATTTAGATTCCACATCCAAATCTTTTTAATCAAATTCTTTTCTGATCTACGTGGCCTCAGTGTGAGTGTTGTGACGACAGTGTCTCCCAGACTATATGTGTCACATGCTTTTTGCAGCTTGTTAACATGTATTTATTGAGGCTCGTAATCTCACTACTTTATGGCGGAACCACCACCATGTGCTGTAGATCTCTGTTAACGGCTGTTGGCCTGACAGTGTTATTAATTGTTCCGAGAGCCGGAGGATGCCAGATATGTGAAAGCAAGCTGGACCGTTATTCTGACATCCAGTCGTAACGATATATATTGTTACCTTTGGCTCACGGTGTTAGTTCAGGATGAGCGACCCAATAATGTGATGCTCTTTATTTACTGCACAAGTGTATCTTGGACTGCGAGTATAGTATATATTATAGTAGCTGACATAATTGACCAACAGATTGGATTTAACTAATATTAATGAATGTTAGGTTTAATTACTTTTTCTGTTAGTATCCCATTTGGAAACAGGAAAATACCAGAAAACGTTTGTTATGGAAAGTTATTTTTTAAAGGTATGTGTCCTGTATGTATAAAAAAATAATAATTTGTGCTTTCATCAGGAGTCTGGATGAGATCCACCAGAACCGCCACCACTCCCACTCCCCCTCCCGCTACCACGACTCCCACCTGGAGCACCAACGGTCCGGTGACTCGGACTATGAGTACTCTGAGGACAGGTATCCTGTTTCAGGATCTCTGGGCAGCCACAGGGGTGTGGGACTAAAACGTGTTTTAGTGAACTTTAAAATTCTACACTTATGCATTAACAACAACACAGACAACAACAACATTGGCCCAGTGCTTTTTGCAGTTCATTCAGCAGAGCCTGGACAGCAAGTCTTGTCCCTCATGCATAAAATAAGTTCCAACACTAATGTACTTAACATTGTATTATTTACTGTTATTGTTTTGGTTAATCAGTGTGTGAAATGTGAAATTACTAAATTAATTTCTAATTATACTACCAAATGTGTGGAAAACACTGGGTTTGTTATATCACTCTGTATTGTTAACTGTGGATTTGATTGAAATGAATCTCAGAAGTTTGATTTCCTGGTGCCTGTTGTTCATACATTTATTTTGTCTGTCTGAGTTGCCATCCTCTTTTGTTTTTGTCATGTAACGTGTTTGTCATTTGTTCACCCATTGTCATGGCAATGACAGCGAGGTCCTGGAGATGCACAGGTCTATCCGGGGTGGGAGTGCTGAGTGCCTGCACACAAACAGGTAAAGACAACTACTACTCAGATATATGTAAATGCACCAGCTGATCACCGGATTTTGTCCATACAAACACAGTGTGTTCACTGTCTTGGTTGTGTCTTTTCTGTTTTCACCTGCATTGACTCAAATTCAACGTATCGCATCAGCGTCAAGTCGATCGAAACACATTCATAAAGTCATTATCGTCCATCACCACAACTGTCTCATGTAACCACACAATACAACACAACACAACACAACACAGTGATCACTGTGTGAGGGGATTAGAGACAGGCTGGGTGGCTGAGCTCAAAGAGGGCGAAGCTTTTTTCATTAATTTTCATGAATGTTTTTGATCATGTTCACTCACAGCAGTTATGTTGTTGTTGTTTTTTTCTCGTCTTGCTTTGTGTGCATGATCTCCACTGTTACACAACCAGGGGCATAGGTAGACACAGCAACACACTCCCACCCAAAATGCCCCTCTTAGTAAACGGTATCCATAAAGACATTTACAGGTAAGTGTCTGGAGTAACAGGTGTTCTTGCAAACACTTTCCCAGAAACATTTGTGGAGTTGTTGGGCCATTTACACGTGGCAGTGTGCTGCAGTAAATGGCCATATGTCCCCACACCGATGTGCTGCTCGTGTTTCCTTCAGTCGGAGTTGTGTTTGTGTTGTCATTGTGCTGCTTTGGCTAAATGGTGTGTGTTGCTTTTCCCACTGCATAATGCAATCCTTTCAGGAGCCATGTCTGTGCTTTTATTTTGTAAATCATATATAGGTGCAAAGCACATCAGAGACTTTCTACTCTGACTTATCATAAATCCAGGTTGCTGGTGAGAACAGGGAGTCACACATCTGTCGTTTGTCGTTTAAATGCCAGTGTTGGAGTTGCGCTGGCTAAAGCTATAAGAAGCAGTTTGTGATATACCTGCTATATATGCACATCCGGATGGTAATATTGACCGTGATAACATGTTGTGATGCTGACGCCGGCACTTAGCTCAAAGCACCACTCTGCCTGAGTACAGCTAAACAGAGCTCTCAACCATCAGTCCTGTTTAAAGGACAATACAGCACTTTTACTCTCCATGTCAAAGTCAGTTAGAAGTAAGGCGTAGTATTACACAGTTTGTTAGATTGTCAAATACATTGTCTGCTGTGTCTCTGGTGGAGCTTGGCCAAGTTTTGCAAAGTCAAAGGATCCGAGTTTTAAAAATTTGAACCATGTTAGAGACTAAAGATTTTAAACTTCTTTCTAAAATGTGTCTGTGGTGCTTTCCGTTAGCGTATGAAGTAGATGTTGAACCTGGCATCATATTGTCCACTTGATAACATAAAAGATGGTATCTGACTTTTTCTTACCAGAAAGAAATAGACCTGATCACACTTGACAGTGATGCTTTGTTTTTGGCTGCAGAGCCACTGGACAGACAGACAGACAGACAGACAGACAGACAGACAGACAGACAGACAGACCTCTGGTATAAGCACTTTCCCCCATTCCTCTCTGTTCTGCTCTAATCCTTTTTGTAACAGTCCTAAACATTATATAGATTTACTGTGGCTGGGTTTTCCCTCGGTGGCTTTAGAGCTGTAGATTCTCTTATATAATCTGCATTACATGTAATCTCCCCATATGAGTGTTGGGGTCAGTCAGCATGCAGGAGTAACCATCAAGACTCTTACATAATTGTTGACGTAAGAGAATAGGAAATGTTCCTTTTCAATGATAAAGTGAAGACAGAGTTGAGAAGCGAGACCATGTTGTATGTTGCACCATAACGTCCCTGTCCCCCGATCATCTGCAAGCAGCCTGTTGACTTCCACACTTGTCTTATTCCACTCTGCTTTGTTTTCTGTTTGGCTGCATGTGTCATTTCTGTTTTCTTTTGCCTTCTTTGCAATGCCGGGCTCCCCCCTACCCCCCCACGCCCTGCACACAGCTCCACCCTCCCCGCATGTCTAAAGAGCAAGCCTGCCCACAGACAGGATGGGGCTAGCACCATGCCTCGTAGCATCCTCACACACCGTGTGCTCAGGTTCACTGATGAGGTCACGGTTAGGTAAGAACACCCCACACGCCATCTCCTCCTCTGCCCCATCACCACCCAGGACCTGCTCTCCCTCCTCCTCTTGTTTGTTTGACAACTCACACACGAGGCTCATGCATGCACTGTACATGAGTGCAGAGCATTAAACAAAGACTAAGCCCTTGTTGTCATCCTTGTGACGCATTAGTCCTGAAAACCTTATTTGCGATGTCATGCGACGGTGCAGAGTCGACCATCTGCTGGTCGCCACAGAGCAGCATGACAAACCTGCAGCAGAGAGTAAACGCTTTCTGCTCCCCTTTCCTCTTCACTCATTCATCTCCACGAACACACACACACACACACACACATACAAGCAGTCCTCTCTCCCACTTAGACCTGGTTCCCATGGCAACTCAGCAGCCTTCCATCTGAGTGGTCTCACAGTGTACGGCTGCGAGGACTGACTGGCTATGATAAATGGAGATACAGCATCAGAGCCATTCCGTGTTACTGCACTGTCTGATGGCCTCCCTTTTTCTCTCTTTGTCTCTCTCTCTCTCTGTCTCCCTCTCTATTTTCCATCACCTTACCCTGGCATTCTCTCTCCTTTTGTATAAATCCCACCCATCACCACCCCCGTGCTCTCCCGCGTTCTTCTCCTCTTCCTGACACCCATCCTTTTATCCTCCGTCCTTGTACATTCTGTCTCCATCCTCTGTTTCCTCCTCGCCGTTCTCTCTCTCTCTCTCTCTCTCTCTCTGTGCTGCTGTGTTGTGGCGGTGCAGTGACCTGCAGCCGTCGCTGGACAGAGTGAGGAGTGCCAGCACCACTTGTCTGAGACCAGACACCAACTTTTACTCCCCTGACAGAGACAGGTATTAAAACCAGAAATGACTCACCTGAATTTACACATGACCCAGGTCCGGTGAATTTTATTCTCACCAGCTACTGATCATTTACTTTAAAAACACTCAAACACGCTCGGGAATCATAAACACTTGGATTGAAAATACAGTAGTTTCCTGTTGCAGCTTCAGTATTTTCTTGTCTGCATTACTGAATCATTGAACATATTTGGTTTAAGATACTGCATGTCTTCACTCCAGCTCATGTTTATTTGTCTTTTTCATACGTGACTGAATTTGCCATTGCATAAAGAGAAGTGCTGCCTGATATTTATAGCCTGGAGTCTTTGAAACGTATTTGTCAGTAGAAAGACTGGATATGAGACGGCAGATGTTAGTACTACTAATAAAAAAGTCTTCATGTACATAGACTGCAGGAACCGTAGGTTACATGTAAAAGTCAATACCATACTTATGTTTGTACAATCTAAAAAAACTTAATCAACTCCTGTACAGAATCTATAAACACAATATTATGTCAATACAGGAAAACGTAAACACAAAGCTACAGCTCCTACAGTACAACTCATAATGGGGAAATATGTCCTAAGAACATTCCACCTGTCATTTGTGGTGATGTCCCTTGGGGGCCCAGAGACTACACAGTCGAAGTCATGGTGTAGAGCTATGGTATCAACAAATACATTCACAGGTCAATGTCATGACATGTAGCAGCATATAACTAAATACTGAATATTATAGAAAAAGAAGTAAAGTAAAAAAAAAAAATCTCATAAAAATATTTGACTTTTTAGTTTGGTCTGTATTCATGCAGCCAGCCACCAGGGGGGGATCAAGGTGTCTTGGCCTCACCATTTGCCATCTGGCATAATATGCAACTTTTGGTTGGCACCAGATTTGCAATTTTGCCTATGTCTTAACCTAGCCTAACCTAACCTAACCTAACCTAACCTAACCTAACCTAACCTAACCTAACCTAATCTACCCTAACCTAACCTAACCTAACCTAATCTACCCCAACCTAACCTAACCTAACCTAAGATAACCTAACCTAACCTAATCTACCCTACCCTACCCTACCCTAACCTAACCTAACCTAACCTAACCTAACCTAACCTAACCTAACCTAACCTAATCTACCCTAACCTAACCTAACCTAACCTAACCTAACCTAACCTAACCTAATCTAATCTAATCTAATCAAATCTAATCTAATCTACCCTACCCTACCCTACCCTACCCTAACCTAACCTAACCTAACCTAATCTACTCTACCCTAACCTAACCTAACCTAACCTAACCTAACCTAACCTAACCTAACCTATATCATACAATATCCAACAAGAACGTGATCAAACTTCTGACGAGTGATGATCATTAGTGTTAGTATTATTCAGGTTAATTGAATATGCAGAGGAAATTATGGGGAATTTCAAGTTTCACTGCCTTGACTGTCCCTCCCCTGGTGTTGTCACCTCACAATGTCCCCCCCATGCGTCCCTCCAGGTGCTCCAACTCTTTGTCCCGCAACACTCCCCCAAGTCCACGGATCTTAGTAGAACATGTGGCCACTGATGAGGACAGGTACACCAAGCCTGCTCTCCTCTGCTCTTCCTAAACCTTACAGCCTTGTTCTCCACACAGCTCCTCAGGCCTGCTTACACCTTCCCGACCTCACACTGTGAAGCCCAGAGCTCATCCTATAGATGATAGTGCCTCACAGATCTGCTTCTTTCCCTCTTCCTGTGACTATTTGTGGTCTACGGCTGCGCAGTTCTCCTTCTATTCTGACACACCTGCTCTTTCTGCTGAGCACCTGTCCTGAAGCTCCTCACCTCTTGCCCTTGAAAGCACTTTCTTTTTCCTTGTTGTTGCTGGCTTTCTAAAAGATAATCGCTTTTACAAACCAATTCATTCTGTGTTATTTTATGTCCAACATGCCATATTAATCAATATTCAGTTGTACATCATTCGCCATATCGTCTTTTGTTTTTTCTTCCCCTCTCTCTCTCTGGCAGCAGTTCATCAAGTCCAAACTGTCACAGGCGCAGCAAAAAAAGCCTGGAGGGGGACAGGTAAGATCATCATTCATGTAGTCATTCACCCACTCACCTTGTTTCACCTCCTGTCATTGCTGTCACACTTTCTCCTCCCTGTGGAGGCCTCATGTCTGACCATCGGGTTGTCAGATCGGGAATATTGATTTTGACTTGTGCTGTGCATGGATGGAAATCTATAATGTTTTCCAGGAACATGATTAAAAAAACATTAGCCAGTAAGGTGAGCTTATGCACCTTTAGAGTTGCTGATGAGAAGAGGATTAGGTTCTGTGTAAGCTGTGTAAATTGTTATCAAAACAACTTACTTGTGTAGGTTGGTAGTTGCAGTTGTAACATTATTTGTTTTGTGTGTTACGATGCTGTGAGTTCACCGCAGCATCACGGGGCCCCGGAAAAGACCATCATTTCCATTCGGTTTAATTTGATTGTGTTTAAACACAAATATGTTTTCATTTCTTTTTATTTCTTGGTGCCTGCCTACTGATGATAGTCGTATCCAGCCCACCTCTATCCTGAGGGGCAGTCGGGGGAGAGGGGGCCCACTGAGGCCCTTTGGCCAGACGGCTCTGACAGGGTCACACTCACCACGGCTAGACAGGTGCATGCTACTGCCAGTGCTACATGTCTCCTCCTCTGTGTGCTAGTTTCTTCTCTGTCACACTGAGTGGGGTAACACTGTATGCACAAGTTCCACATGTTAACATGTGAACATCTAAAACACTGGGTTACATAGTTTGTGTACCTTATGGGTACAGTCAGATATAAAGCTATGGATGTTAAATATATTATTATAATGCACTAATTGGAATATGAATGAATAATGTGCCACCACACATGCTGTATATAAACACTATATATAAACACACAGAGTGTCACCACCCTCTGATCCTTTCCTGATGACTCTTATTAGCTCCTCTCCCAACTTGACCTTTGACCTTGAGTACTGGCAGTTTGTTGCTCCACGTCACTTGGTGTTAAACGCAGTGATAGTAGTGTGTTTTTTATATGGCCTTTCTTCTTTGTGTGTTCATGTTCCCGACTGTCAGAACACACCCTCATGGCAGCCCCTCTCCCCCGACGGGGACGCCCTCATCAGGTCGCAGGGGCAGGCAGCTGCCGCAGCTCCCGGCGAAGAGCAGCAGCATAGAGCAAGGTATGGTGGAATCATTTCAAACTGTTTCAAGCTTGTCCCGGAATTAAAAATGCTCACAGTGCTCAGATTTTCTGGGAATGATTAAGTTTCACCTGTGGGACGCTGAGACAAAGATGAGGTTGTTACATCTTTTAAAACAAACGTAGCATGCACAGACATTAGGAGTTAAACCTTCGCTTATTAAATGTACAATCTTGCAACAAAACATTTTGCTCCCTTGGCTTGTCTTTGTGGGACTTTGAAATTAAAATATGAATTTCCCACACAGTTTTTAAACACATTTTGGGAGCAAATTGATTTTTTGGAAGTGTGATCAGTGCATGTCATGCTCCATCTAGTGTCAGAAACGTGGTCTTGCATCCTCAAGGTACTCCAGTCTTCCTGTTTTGGGAAAATGCCACAGTTTTTTTTTTCTTTGTTCTCTTTCTGTCCGTTTTTAATTAATCTTTTAAAACTCTTTTACGTCTCAGCCCTTGCAGTGGAGGAGCGAGCCCGGCAGCTGCACATGAAAGTACATTCCTATCGGCCTTCAGCCTCCCACGACCCTCAGACGGACCTCAAGACCAAAAGGGAGGTCAGTGTCCTTGTCCACCCCACCCCCGCACATTAAGAATAATATGTTTTCTTTCCCCCATTAGAGCAAAATCATCACTTCTTTTCCGTCCTTCACATCTTCTCCTCTGTCCACAGATGTATGCAGAACAGAGGCGCAGCAGCGACAACATGTCGGCAAGATCATCAGACAGCGATATGAGCGATGTGTCAGCCCTCTCCCGTGCCAGCAGTGCCTCCCGCCTTAGTAGCACCAGCTACATGTCGATCCAATCAGAACGCCCCGGGGGGCGGCTCAGGTGAGTCCTCATTGGCTAGTGACACTGTGTGCTCAGGTTCCATGTCAGGGCTGATTTAATGCACATGTCATTCACGTACATCAAGCATACCCTCCCTGAAATAACTGTACATGTTTGGGTAGTAATTGTAATTATACATGAATGCTATGCATGCTAATCACTCTGTGTTTTCTCTGTTTTATTTATGCATGCCTGCATGTTTGTGTCCTCCTGCATGCCCTGTCTCCTCTGTCCACACACACACACACACACACACATGATGAATGGTGGAAATTCAAACAAACTGATCTCAGATCCAAGTCATTAGAGGAGGAGAAGAAGGACAGGAGGATCTCGTGGGGGGTGGACGGGGAGGAGGAGAGGAGGAGGGCGGCAGGAAAGAGACGTTTCTCTGCAGAGTTGAAGCGCAGGAGACACACTGTAGCAGGAGACACCAGGTAAAGATCTATGAATCCCACCGCTGATGTTTTACTATAAGACCAGATGCAGGTCCTCAACACAGAGTGAGCACATGGCAACTTTTAATGGCAGCAACTGCAGATAGCTTCTGTTTAATCACTGCTGGTACAATGCTCTCTTGTATTAAATGTACCTCACAATCAGGGGTCAGAGGCTGCAAACATTGTCCTGGAGATTAATGTGTTAAAAAAGAAATACTCATTAGCTTAATCTGTTTATCAAATGCAGTATACAAATGTGATTAAAACATCATCGGTTAAACAATGCTTATGTTATAAAAGCATAATTTTATGTTAAATGTTAAGAAGTGGAAATGGATAAATGCTTATGAAATGAAAAACTAACAAACAACAACAACAAAAAAAAATCCTCATGTTCACCTCATGCATGCAAACGCATCCATAGCTGAGCACTATCAAATGACCTGACGGAGACAAATGACCCTATCACCGTGGTCCTCAGTGGGCCAGGTGGTGATGTAGTGCAGCTGATTAGCCAGCTAATGTGTTGAGGCCTGGGAGCAGAGGGGGTCTGTTCGTTATGGCCACACCATGGATCAATCCACATCATCAGATGGTCAGAAAAGGAAAGCATCACAGCCTTTGACATACGTGCTGCAGTGTGAGGCGAGGGGGGAGGTGGTGTTTGTGCGATTATGTTCTTTATTGGATAGCTGTCACTTACAAACTTAGGAAGTGAACAGACGTGGACATGTGGACAGTCGACATTAAAGCCATTTCTTTTTGGTGAATTGTGATGAATCAGCTCATCAGTGAGGGTAGTAAGGGCGCAGTTCACAGTTTAATGATCTGTTATGGAAACACACCGGGTGGTGTGAGGTTGTACTTACACAATGAACCCTTCTCACATCTTCGCCTCTCCTGCTTCTGTCTCATTGCTTTTTAAATAATTCATTGGATGTCACATGTGTGAATCATTTGGTTTGTTGCATTAATAGAGAACTCGTGATTCAATATCTGCTCTTGGATAAAAACTGTGTATTCCAAAAGTAGACATTTCAGAATAAATGCACCCAGAGACAAAAAACAAACAAAAACTTTCAAGCTGTTATCCACATAATCTCTAAATAACATAATTACACACATTTTTAGAAGAATCTGGTTCAATTTTGTCCAAATTAATTAACAAATCAAATCACAGGACTTTTAGTCAGAAGCATCATTTATTAACAAATCAAATCACAAATCAAATCACTGACTCACCGCTAATTCACATTCACATAGTCACTCTGCCCCTCACACACCCCCTCACTTACCTTCACCACTCACCACTACACGTTTCACCTGCACCATACACTCCCCTCCATCAGTAGGCCCCTCTCTGCCACCAGACGGTCAGGACAATCACACCATCACAACCATCATCTCACACAGACTGAAAAAACCCAGGAATGTTTTTAGACCCAAGAGTGTTTTTATTCGTATAAAATGTCATGATGAGCGCACGTTCAGCACTGACATAAAGATGGCTGTGCTGAACGTGCGCTCTCTTTTAAACAAATCTTTCACCCCCCCACTGCATGTCTCAGATCCTTCCTTGCATGCATCCTGTGCTGTGACTGCCTGGACCCTCTTCATCCTCCAGACCAGGATCCTTCCCTCCCACCGTACCCCTCTGCTGCACGCCCTTCCCTAACACCCCTGCAGGGGGCAGTGGAGAGGGCTCAAACCAACCTACCCCTTCCCAGTCATTCCTTGCCTCCCCTGGGCCCCTGGACAGTGGCTGTCGGGGGCGCACAGGGTGTGGAGAGTATGGGGGACAGGGGAAGCGTAGCTGGGCTTTCCTTCAGCACCTTGACGCCCTCTGAGGGAATGGACATGCGCCAGCTCCTGCGAGCCCCTAGGAGGCAGCATGGAGCACTGGGAAGCCTCTGCTCACGTGCATTGGCTCGTTTGAGAAGGATGAATTTTCATACATAATGTGATTTTCATTTCCTAGAACATTCAGGTTTCATTTCTATTTGATGTTAAGGACGGAATCTCAATCTCTGTTTTCTGGAGCATGGCTTCAGGAGCAGAATGACAGCACAGCTGACGTACACTGCGTTGACTTTAGCTGACCTCTGGGTTTTGGTTTCAGTGGGAGAGACCCTCAGTGGGAGACCTCAGATGTTTCCTCATCTGTTATTTGCTTCCTGTGCTCTTAAATAAAAAAAAAAACACTTTGAACACAGTTCAAACTCAAATCTTCCACCCCCCTGTTTTTTAATCAACCATCCAGTTTCTGTGTTTTCTACCAAAACAAAGGTACAGTATGGAGTGATTCATGGGCATTCCCTCACCATTACACCAGATCAGTGTCCCATTGTGCCTCTCTCTCTCCCTCTGTCTCCAGCAGGCACATGCGGTCGATGGGCCGCAGCATGCTGAAGAGCTCCAGTGTGAGTGGAGAGATCTACACGCAGGAACGCACTGACGGCAGCCAGTCAGACACAGCGCTGGGCACGGTGGGAGGCGGCAGCAAGAAGAGACGCTCCAGCCTCAGTGCGCGGGTGGTGGCCATAGTTGGCAACCGGCGCAGTCGCAGCACATCACAGATCAGTGGCCCTGGTGAGTTGCCATGGCAACTCTAAAATTCATGCTTGTGTCTGTCTATCCCACTGGTTGTGTGGAATATAAATGTGGCACAAATTATAATTACATACACGTGCATGCATATATGTTTAATTGTTTCTAGCCTGTGACACAAGATGAAGGTAAACGCAACAACACACTCATGCCCGGTCATGACACTGACTGCATCACACGCTTCCTTCTAACTTTAAGCATCACATGAACATGGGCGAGACATTAACAGGAAATAGGCATGAAGGTGTGGGGCCTGATGTTATGGCTAACTTTTAGTCTTTCTACACAGTCGCGTGATTTTTTTTTTCCCCCATAAGTGAAGCTTGGATTTTTCACTTTTAACATAAATAAAGTCTGAGCTAAAGCTTCCCTAAAAGTTATCAAAAAAAGAATTATATTTATCACAAGCTACTTAAGTAACTTAAAGCTTACTACTCAGCAGACTGTATTTACTTCATAAATTCATAACCCTTTTTATTTATGGCAGGGACATTAAATAGTTACACTTTACTTTTAAATCAGCAGTTTACGCACATTCATACTTTCGCACAGCAAAAGACAGATGTTGAGATGCTCACAGACACAACACAATCCTCCTGCTACAACAAACATGTCTGCACTGATTTCACTGAATTATGAGACACTATTTCACACTAAGACAATTGTTTTTGTATTTGTCCTGAGTAGACTACTGTTATGTAAAAGGCTAACCTCTGCTGACCCCATGACCCACCCACCCCAATGCTAACTGTGGAGCTAATCTGCCAGATAATTACTGTATGTAGCAGAGCTCCAGAACATCAGAGCCCAGATGACAGCCGCTCACAGCTCCACTGTTTCTTAAGCTACTGGCTGGTCTGAGTTCAGCATCCACTTTTACCACAGGGTGGCGTAAGAGTCCTGATGAAAGCCAATCACTGTGCTCTGTGCTCTGTAGTACTTCACCCTGCCACATGGATGTTGGGAGGAAGTAGAGATAATGAGAGATTTACCTTAAAGTGAGCCACTATGTACTATCATATTATTGATTCATTAATGGAATATTACGATCAACATTACTTCCTGTTAGCAAATTAGAGGAAGTGAACTACCTTTTTTATGTATTAACTACAACAAGAAAATCTCTCTCTAAGTCCTGATATTTTTTAATGCATGGCGAATTAGATTCTTCAGAATTTCAATAATCATTTAAAAATAGACTTGATTAGTACTTTTTGTTAGTTGCAGATGAATAAAGAACCTACAATTTGTGGAAAAGACTACTCTTTGAAAACAACCCCACACTATAGGGCCTTTGTCACATCAGTTTAATGGATATCATTAATTCTCTTTTATATAAATGCGATTTTTTCATCATTGCTTTTCTCCCACTAACTCCCGCCAACTCACTATCATGAAACCCGATCAGCCGGGTTCAAGGGTGAAAAAGATTTGTACAAAGGTGATAATAAATAACAGCACCATTGACAACGTCCATGTTTCCTGTTTCATGCAGAGGGGAAGAGTAAGAAGGAGAAGGGTGCACCCATTCAGAGGAGCACAGAGACTGGGATGGCGGTGGAGCTGACCAGGAACATGAGTCGCCAGCCCAGCAGAGAGTCGAACAATGGCAGCATGAACAGCTACAACTCGGAGGGAAAGTCAGTAAACCTCACTCTGTTTCCATATTCCCATCACATCATTATCAATCCCTTATACATTCCTTCACTTTACAATTAAATCCACATTAGTTTATGGCTATGTCACATTTCCAAATGGAAGAAATGCAAACATAAGAGTAGGTTTTTAGTCTTTAAAAAAATGTATATTTCTGTGTCTGTTTTCTGTGTCAGTTTGATCTTCTCTGGAGTGAATCTGGGAGCCAGCAGTCAGTTCAGTGACTTCCTCGATGGTTTGGGACCAGCTCAGTTAGTGGGAAGACAAACACTGGCTACACCTGCCATAGGTATGACACTCTTCTCGTCTCATACGATACACATACTATGTGAAAGTATGACTTACACATTAGCGTTTCCCACTGTGACCTCACAAAATGCTTTTTTTTGGTCATAATGTAGGAATTAATATCCTAATTTAAAGAAAACAGTATGACTTTTGAGTATTCAAATATAATTAAGTGATCACATTTTATATCCGAAAGGTCAGAGGTCACCTCCCTCCTGCCATCGTAATGGTTTGCAAAAATGCACTGTAACCGAGAGGGATTGCTTCTGTCCATATTTGCAACTTGCAACTCCTTCAACTTGCTTAGTGAATGGATACAACTACAAGGCAGTAGTTCTAGCTCTCATCTTCTGTTCTCCAGGTGACATCCAGATTGGTATGATGGAAAAGAAAGGCCAGCTGGAGGTGGAGGTCATTAGAGCCCGAGGTCTTGTACAAAAACCAGGATCCAAATCTCTGCCTGGTAAGGAACCTGACCTTCCATTAGATACCGAACAGACATGAGTGATTCAGTTCAGATGTTTAGATGCAGCTGTCGACAGAATCAGCTAAGATTTGATAGATCATATGAATGGCTTTTCTTCATTGTTCCATGTGTCTGTGTTTAGCTCCATATGTCAAGGTCTATCTGCTGAATAATGGAGCGTACGTAGCCAAAAAGAAAACCAAGATTGCACGGAAAACACTTGACCCACTGTACCAGCAAGCGCTGCTCTTCGAGGAAAGCCCACAGGGTAAAGTCTTACAGGTGAGTGGGACGTTTGCTTCTTCAGGGGACAGATTCGTTTCAGCTGGAAGAACTAGAGCTGTGTAATTTGACAGGAAATCATTTTCCTTCAGGTGATTGTATGGGGAGACTACGGCCGCATGGACCACAAAAGCTTCATGGGAGTTGCACAAATCCTATTGGAGGAACTGGACTTAACAAGCACAGTCATTGGTTGGTACAAGTTATTCCCACCATCCTCCTTGGTGGACCCGACCCTTGCCTCTTTAACGCGGCGAGCTTCCCAGTCGTCGCTCGACAGCTCCTCCGGACCTGCTGGGGTCCGATCCTAGTGGACCAACAGCTCTACACCACTCAGCGAGTAACAAACGATGATGAAATTATCACTAGAGAGAGAGAGAGAGAGAAAAACATAGCGTGGAAATATAGAACAACAATCAGAAGTAGTCACAAGGAGAAAGCTTTGTTGAGATCTGACAATCACTACTGTCGTGGTTAATTTTGTCTATTGTAAGGAGCGCCACATTTCACTGTTTCATGTCCATTCGATGAAAAACCTTATCGTCTTTCTCTGTGTACGCTGACGAGGCAGGTCTGTCGACAGACAACAAGCAGCAGCTCTCGAAATAGTGTCAGAGAATCATAGTGAAGCAGGGTGGTTTTTAACTGAATTAAGAAAAGCAAAGAATTGTACGTTAGCGTTGGAATGTATGGACCTAAGACAGAGGTGATCACCCTCCGCATTTGCAGGGGGCGCTGTGCTCTCTGCAGCGACCTCCTCCAGAACCCCAACGGACTGCCAGCACTCCTGACCCCAGGCAAGGTGCTCCAATGTGGGTATTCAGTCTGGAAGCACGGGGCCTTTTTCTGGTGCCTAGACCTTGGAGCCACATCACTGGTCCCGCTCTGTCAAAAGATCCCCTCTTTTCAATATGTTTACCATGGCTGCTGTGAAGCCGCACCGTTTTAGTGTGTTTGCTTTGTCGTTGATTTTCTTCCTTTGTTACTACTGGCACAAAGTGTTTTTACAGTGCGTAAAATGCTCATGATAATGTTGTCGGTCTGATGTGTGCATGGAGAGAAAAAAAACTAAAACACAAGGGGAAAAAAGAGGCTATCAAAACTATTAAGTATCTGCAAGTGTTATGGGTTGCTTAGATTTTTACACTTGACAGTGCGATTAGCGTGCAGAGATGTTTTCCTTGTTCCACCTCTGACAAAAGTCCAGGCCAGTCGTCTTTGTATAGATGTATATTAGGCCTCTTGAGAGGTAGACCAATTTATGTCACTTTGAAATACCACAAAGGTAAAACATCACTGTAAAAAAAATAAAATAAACATACATCTTTGTTCACCGACATATGAACAAGATAGGAGCGTCAAATTTTTTGCATTTTTGGGGAAGGCATTCCGTCGCCCCAGCATGTTTAAGATTTTTATCCTACCCTTAGTTTACTTTATTTTGAAATTTAAACACAAGCACAAGAGCTTGATTTTTTTTTTACAACAAAAAGTCTAACTTTTTGAAAAAAAGACATGAAAAAACATAAAAAAAAAGACATTCCGTCACTTGTTCAGTTCATCTCTTTGTTCAGATATGAGGAAACACAAAAACAAGCCGCAGAGAAGAATCACTCACAGTTTCATTTGTGCGTCTCTGGGAATGTCAAAGCAACCAATCAGGACGCCAACACCAATGCCCGTCCTCTGTTTGGCCCACAGACTCCTCCCACCAGGAAAGAGGCGGGGCCAGCATGACTGGAACCTATTCCGAGCTGCATGCACATTTTTGTAAAACAAAACAAGCCACAGAAAAAAAAGATACTGATCTAGATACGTGTGTTAGTTCCACATACTGTAGGGCCGCTTGTATGTTGCATGCAGTTGTACAGTTTGCTCGTACTTGAGTATTAAAGAGATAAAACCAAGAAAGCCATTCCCACAACGCAAAGACATTTGAACTCAACTGCAGTCTGTTTCACGTCCCCTAGTCCTGTCCTGAATGTCTCTCCAGCTGAATCCCACGATTATGTTGATGTCTTTCCTCGACCATACAGACGATGTACTGTACGGTACTGTACAGTAGTACTGAGCAGACCTCACAGCCCCGCTTACTGTTACTCCACATCATGGTATACCTCCAAGGGGCTGAGATGATGAATGAAAACTTATGTACAAATCAGATCCACGTATATATGGAAATATGAATTATGTTTCAACATAATGATTTCAGATATGCCAACACATGAACTGTTAAATTACATAAGAAGTCATCCAGATGCAAAGAGAGTCATACACTGTAAATACTCAACAGCCATGCAGTGGGTCTTCACTGGGCTGACTGCTCAATGCAAAAGGGCCAAGTCATGAAATGAGGAGCGATTAATACGTCATTAGGGACCACACAGTGGGACAACATTGGGCGATGGCCTAGGGTCACACACAGCTGAGCCTGAGCTCACTCAGCTGCAGGAAGTGCAGGTGTACCACTGCTCTAAAAGTCATCGTCTGAACACTTTGTGCTTCAAACCCAGTGTTTGAAATCCAGCCATGTTCAGTTCCACTTCAGATGAGCTGAATTTTCTTTTCGTTGTCCGGTGAAGCTGGTTTTTCCTTATTTTTTTCTTTTTTGGTCAGTATTAACAGGAAAAAAAATGTACTGATTGTTTACAACTTCTGTGTTCCACTGAAACAAAAAAGGAAATTAGAAAAGAGTAAAGCATTCACTGCAACATTTCTTGTTTGTATAACAGATGTGGCTCAAATGATGTGTATGTTTTATATTACAAAAAAAAGTTCATTTTTATTATTTACAAATAAAAAGAATGTGTGGAGGAAATCTATCCCTTCGTATCATCGACTAATTTGCACTAACTCAACAGTCGGGAAAGCTAATGGTAAATGCGTCAAGCACAAGATGAATAAAAATAAACAGTGTGTTTATAGTTAGATACTGTTTCATCACCATATAGTCTTATGGGTTAATTTCAACAAACAAAACAAAACAAAACAGACATGTCACCCTCATTGCTGTGCAAGTGGAAAACTGATGGGATCATTAAGCCCTTCAAGAGTCGTCCTCTGGGAACCATGAATGACCACAGTTCACGCTTGTTACAGGAACAGTCCAGAGCCATACAGACCATCATTTCTTACAATGAGTGTCTGCATAAAATTGTATTCAAAGTGACTCCAGGTCTGGAGTTGCACCCATATATTACTGGCTTGTTGATTGTCTGGTGTTGCTGTCTGGAATAGCACTTACTAATTCGTATTCATTGAGAACAGCTGGGTAAAATGGGATAGACACATTGGCATAAATTTGGCATTTATTCGTTTTGATGTGCACATTTTGGTCCACAATTAGCAGATATATTATTTTAAGTGCCAAACCATTATTTGTACAGTCGGAGTTAGCCGTTGAGGTTGGTTAATGTGACTTATTTCTTATATTGACTTCCTTTCCGATTGAAGTGATAAATTCTGTTTACTTTGCAAAGAATAATTTTCCAATAATAGGAGACATTAGGGAGGTCTGTGCTCCGACTCTCGCTCAGTATTCTGATAATTACTGGCCTCGCTTCTAATCGCATGCAGCTTTTTGCAAAAGGAAATTTCCGTCCATCCATTAGTCCCACAGCTTCTCCTTTGTGGGAAAAGAAAACAAGCCACAGGAAAAAGAGAGCTGCGTGAAACAGAGGCCATGAAGCAAAGTTTTTATAATATGGATTTGTTGATAAAAGCACAGCACAGCTGCGTCCTGCTACGGTATGACACCATAACTCTCTGTCTCGGGTGGTGCTACAGTGCGTCTAACTGAAGAGGAAGTTGAACTCACACAGCCTCATGTGTGACCTCACATATGATACAGTGCTGCAGAGGGCTTGAGAGATTTATGTTCCACATCCTCTCATTTAATAAGCAAAGGGCCCCCCGAAACAACATCTGCAGGCAATCTTGACAGACCCTCCCACTAGCCTCGCCATGCCAGCCGGGCCCCCGCTCCCCTAGTCGCATCACCAGAGGTCATGACCTGTGTGTACAAAGCATAGATGCCGACCATGTTGGAAAAGAAAACCGCACATCATACAAGTCATAGGCCACCATAAAATTTCCATGCTGCTCCCAGCATGGGAGGGTAATGGATTAATCTCTCTAATCTGGACAGAGGTCACAAATTAGTGAAAACAGAGACCATGAGTGGAAGTGGAATACAAACATTATGGAGTTAAATGTTTAATATAATCCATGAAGATGACCTTTCCAAAGGAAAATAAACAAAAACGTTGGGAAGAAAGGATGTAGAAGCTAAATAGTGTATCCTGGCGTGACTGTGAGGCTGCGCTTCCTCTGTTGGCTGTTTTTACTTGGTGAAGCCTCATGACGTGGTGCACGCACTTGATGCAGGAAACCAATGTGAACATGTGACACGATAAGACGACAGGGGCCCAGTTTTAAGGTCGTAAGGCAAGTGCTGCTTCCTCTCAAGAGGAACAAGTGGAAGTTTTACTTCTGCAAATAGTCTACAGTTACTCAACAGCTTAGTCTTTTTTTGGAGGGGGCAGGCTGTGCATGTTTAAAAACAACGCCCTCATGGCAAACAGCATATAAGATGTTTTTATGTCAAAATAAATTCAAGTTTTACTCATGTTTCCATCTGTCCATTATCTGTAATACTAATCCCATGCAGATACAAGTGAAGATGGAAAATATGTTCCTATGTTACTTTGCATGCATATCGTATCATAATCATAGAACTATAATGTGTGTACACTAAGTTCAAACTCGATGTTCTTTATAAGTACATGACATATTTACTCTAAGATTTAGCCACAAGCACAGTGTGACATTTCTTGTTTGGATTGACTTTTATAAGCCAGTTAATGAGTTGTTAATGTGTAGTGCTGGAAGGTTGTCGTGAGTCAGAACACAAATTTCATTTTGTTAATCACCATTATTACAAACACACACACATTCACAGGTGCTTCATTGACCAGGGGGCGCTGTGTCCTGCAGGAGCATCCTGACAGAGGACTTTCAGAGTATGACCCTGTTTGAAAGCCTGAGACTGAGGGTTGTCTGGGTCTGCAGAGACCAGTAGATGGCGTAGTTTTGTCAGTAGACAGGAGAAGGCAGTCAAACCTCAGCAGGTAAAAGCTGTGAATTTAATAAACACTCTCTCACTACCTCCCTCTTTTGTCCTTTTTTATAGTTGTGACAATTTGTCCCCGCAACCATGGGAATTCATGCGCGCGCGCGCGCACACACACACAGACACACACATGCACGCGCGCACTGATGAATATGCGCATCTGGAGGCAGCAGCCAATCAGGTGCGGGATGAGGCCGCTGCAGGGGGCTGTTAACAGCGCCGTGCGGAGGCAGGGGAGAATGGGGAAGTTCCATTTCCCTCTTCCTCCGCCGGACACGGACCGCGTCTGCGGTGCCACGTGGTTTCAGTGAGCGCTGTCAACAGAGCAAACAGTAACACGGTCAAACTAACACAGAAACGCATCACATCCATCATCACAATGTGAATGGGCCGAACCGTCTCTGTTCAGGTTTGCGCCATGATACTTTGTGCACATGTGCACTGGGCTGTCTCTCTGGCTGTCTGTCTCTCTGTGGTCTTGGTTATTTCCCCACTCGTCCATGTCACCTGATATGCGTCTCCAAAGCGCTGCGCGCGGGCGCACTGGTTTCCTCTGGGGAAATGAACTTACACGAGGGGCGACAGTTGCTCATTTGCATCTCTGCTGCGCCGCCGCCTGAACACAAGTGAAGTGAGCCAGATATCTGGCGCTCAGGCGAGCGGCAGTACAGTGTGGAGAGCGTGCTTTTGGCGCACTGTGGCGCAGTGTGCGGCGCTCTGACCTGAAGCAACAGGCAGAGGACAGAGGGTCTCAGCCGGCTGTTTGGTGCGGGAGTCGGGGCGCCAGGCTGCTGGAGAGCTTTACGCACAGGAGCGCAGCGGCGGCCGCCTTTACGCGCAGCGGCGGCAGCAGCGGTGAGACTGACCGATGCGAGGGGCGAGAGGGCGGTCAGAGTGTGACGGCGAACACCTCACCTTCTTCTGTCAGCGCAGCGCCTCACACGTGTCAGCCACCGTTCGCGGGGGGAGGAGGTGGGGGGGTCACGGCCTCCGGCACACACGCATGCTTGAAGAGACCTGCGCGCACTTGATGCCCCGTTTGGTGACTCCATGCCGCGGAACCACAGCGCAGACGACGGCGGCGCCGGGCTCTGGATGAGGACATCGCCGGGGAACCGTTCCGAGGGCTACAGCCTGAAGGATGTGGAGTCCGGAAGAAGGATGATGAACAGCGCTGGAGACGGCTTGCTGGCAGCCTCCACAGCCGCAGGTGGTGCCGGCTCCGAGAGCCTGCGGGGGAAGCAGGGAGCCCGGCTGAGCCTGCTGGGGAAGCCGCTCATCTACAGCGCGCAGAGCGGCCGCAGGAACGTGCGCTACCGGCGCCTCCAGAACTACCTGTACAACGTGCTGGAGCGACCGCGAGCCTGGGCGTTCATCTACCACGTGTTTGTGTGAGTTGATCTCCCTTACTGTGACTATGTGAAGTTACTCACCTGTTGCTGCTGCTGCTGCTGCTGCTGCAGGTGAGTAACACTTAGCGCGCGCTGTGTGAGCCCTGCATGTTTGCACACACCACTGCTTCACTTTGCATGGTGCATGATGTTTGACATAATGCAATACGTGACACGCGATGAACCACTGTTGGTCTACGGATGGGGAACATGTGTACCAGAGCCAGTGTCATCAACAGGTTCATGATGTGGAGACAGGGTTGTTGTCTTCTGTGCACAGTGTTACTCCTGATGAACTGTGCAGGGGCCTTTAAACACAGTTTACTGTGATCCTAGCACAACCGCACTTTCACCAAATATGTATATGGAGCATCAGATATTGAAGACTGGTGATTTTTTTTGTTTATTTCACATTGCCACTGTAGAAGATCTGAGGTCCTGCTGGTTCCTGAAGGTCTGACTTAGGATCATGTTGATCCTCCCTGTCTGCTCTGGCCGTCCTGTCCTTCCAGCCCGCGTGCGACTGTTGTTGTGGCATCATGACTGTTTCTGAGAGGAAGGAAGTTGACTGTGTGTTTTTTTTTGTTTGTGGGTGGGGTGTGTGTATGCACTGGGGGGAGTGGTGTGAAAGAGTTGCTTGAGCTGCTGCACTCAATGCTTGCAGCTCTTCAGTCTTATTGCTTATAGATTAAAAGTGACATGGAGGTGCCTGTGTCAGATCTTTCACAGGTCAACATTACACAGACACTGTTGATTTCTTTCATAAAGAAACAGAAGAAACTGCTTACTTATTGTTTCAAAGTGTTCATGCCCAGCGCTCCATCTCTGCGTCTTTTTCAATGGGTTTATTGGCAATGAACAAAAAAGTCAATGGCCGATTTGTACAAGCACTTTGACATGATTAATTATCAGGTTAGATATCAACTGAAACCAGAGCTTCCACATAAATCAGATTCTCAGGTGCAGCAATAAGCTGGATGTTTCATAAACACTATTTACTAGTGTCAATCTTGCCATCACAGTAACTGGACGTGATATGTGAATGTTACAATAAGGACATAGTCAGTGCTACTGACACTGTCTTTCCTCTTTCCCCGTGCTGCGCCGTTTATTCTCACAGTAATTCATCGTCAGGATTCTGCATATTGATTATTGAGCAGAGTTAGCGAGGGGCCCGATAGCTGACCCGCTAACAGCCAATTAGCAAGTCAGTTAGCGTGATTGTTTTTTTTCCATCTGATAACGTAGCACTCTTTACTCGAATCAACAGCAAATGAACAGTTTACAGAGGAATTTATAGTCAGGCCTATCTATGCTCAAGACGTTTTCATTGTTCTGTATGAGGCGTGTAATAATGTCGAGCTACACCACAGGAATCAGCCAGCTCAGCGGTGACCTCATACAGTTTGAATTATCAGGGCTTTCATTTAAAAAGAGACGGGTTGGGTTCCCTTTGGTCTGCACTTTTGCTAAAATGTTGACTCCAAAATGCTAATTTACATCTTATGAAAGAGTTGACTCACTCACACCCACGAGGATCCTCGGACTCGGGCTCTCTTTACATGAGCGCTCCTCAACGGTAGGAAGCCACGGTTGGGTGGCTGGAAGGTTAGTGAATGATTTTCTTTCATAGCCGTGGCAGCGGGCGCCAAGTGGGCAGATGCAGACTGAACTCCCAGCTCTTTGCACTCTATGGTGCTATAGTGTGATGAATGGCGCCATAATATTCATTGGCCCCAAACGTTGCACTGGTCTGCTGATATGGCAGTTTGGTGCAAGTTGCAAGGTTGACGTTGTTGTCGTGATTCTAACTCTTTCAAACATACGCTGCTACTAAACTGATCAGACTGAGCGCCAGTTTACACAAAGGAAGCAACAAAGTGAGATGAACTGAAACGGAACTGAAACAGAAACACAGTCTGTCTCACTAGAGCGACAGGGTTCTTCACATTTGAACACCGTAATTAGTGTTTTGAAAAGGGTCATTAAAGTGTAAGTAAAGCCATTCTTTTCTCATTTGTAAAGAAAAGCCTTTTGTACTTACAGGAGGCCTCCAGGAAGGGGCGGCACCGACAGGTGGCTCCCTTGTTTACTCTTGATGACACATTAACTGATAATTGACACCAGAATGTCCCAAAGGCAAATACGGAATATACATCATCTCACTTCCGAAAGAAGGATTTGGGATCTTTTCTGTTCTCAGCTGTGATAAAAAAAAAAAAAAAAACTTTCATATCCCTAAATAACCTGTAGTTGTTTCTGGTGTTCATCATGAGAAATGGGCT
>JAFBJQ010000031.1:275930-295278 GCA_016785345.1 Trinectes maculatus
TGTGCTGTTATGTATTATACTTTGGGTTATCGTTTATGATTCTGTCACTTTCTTTTCTTTAAGACCCTCCGCATTTACCTTGATGGAGCTCCGCCTTCTCGCTGTGTGGAATATGTCTGGAATGTAGATTCAGCACATTTTAGATGATAACATTTATATGAATGCATTCAATGTGCTCTTAACCTGTGGTCCGCTGTCACCTTCGGAGCATATGACTCAATGGAAAGAAGCTTCTTATAAACAGTGGGAGCAAAGTGCTGCAAACAGCGCTGGTCTGTCTGCTCCCGTGCCAACAGGACCTGGATAGTGGGATCGACAGAGTGAAGAAAAGTGATAGAAAGCAGAGGTGTGATGACTCTGTCCAGATGCTGGTTGCCAGCATTGAGTGGTGGTGGAACAGAAGCTGTGTCATCATGGTTATGGGCTGTTGCATACACAGCCATGGTGCAGATTTCCCTGCGACAGCTTGATGAGAAGAAGTGAGAGTCTGATTCAGACGTGGAGAGGACAGTGCGATGAATATAAATGGCTCCCATTTAGCATTTAATTGTGCTCATGTGATAATTACTTACTATAATATTGTGTACTAATGATGTGTTTTACATCAGTAAATACATTTTTTTTAAACAAACAACAAACAATTTCCCACTTTCAGCCAATTTCCTTTCACAACCAACTGTTCTGATTAAATGCAATTACAACACTCACTGCATGAAAAAGCCTTTGCTATTTGCTGTTTTAATCATGCACCCACATCTGAACCCTCGAGGTCAGCTGCCGAACAGCATCCAATAGCACAATACACAATAACAACACAAAGCTGAATGTGCACCGTGATAGATCATCTCTGAAAATAATACTCTGAACCTTAACTAATAACTGCAACAACATACTGTATAGCTGGTATTCCATATTACAAAGTGTCATAAATACATATATTTGTATCAAAAAAGGCGCAGTCATTTCCTTTAACAGCTGGTTTCTGTTTTTCTGTTTTTCCTAGCATATGTTACCCAGGCAGGATAAATAGCACATTTGTCAGGGACTATTTTCAGTCGTGGATTACTGTTTGATTGGTGTGCAGGTAAGTATTTACAGCAGTAGGTTGGAGAATGTGTGTCCAAGTCAAAATAGACTTTATCCACCATGATAAAGAATTGTAGTAGTGTCTTCCAATCAGATTCAGTGTGTAGAGGGAGCTGTGTCGGCGGAGGCTGATGAAGACAGTCCCACTGGGCTATAGTGACTGGATTTCACCTGGCGCTCCGAGATAGAGCGAGCAAGAGAGAGAGAGATAGAGCGAGCGAGAGAGAGTCTTGTTAAGACTGTTTCCTCACATGAGCAGATTTTTCAAAGCATTTCCTGTTTTACAGTCTTACACATCACTTCAGAGTGAACTGAACCGACATAGTCACGTTTATAGCAATGTGAGTTTGTATAATGTGAGAATATGTATATCGTATGTGAGTTAAGTGATTGTAAATCACTGTTTGATACTGGTGGAGAATATCAGGTGATGCTTTTGGCTCCCGTGTCAGTCCCGTGTTTACTCAGGGGGAGTTCCCCCTTGTTCTCTTTTCAGAGATGAGCACGCTGTATGCACAAACACAAGGACCTGGTGCAGGGCACACCTATACACATGAGGAGAGCCATTTACCTCAGCAGCACCTGTTCACCTGTTCCTGTCAAAGACTGTCTTATTGTAAGGCTTCCAACAGTCATGTCCTGTGTCCAGCTGAGGTTCATCTTTTATGTTTTGGCCTCTCCTCTGTTCAGTGGCTACCACAGACTGCACACTAACACTGTCCCCGGACCAATCAGGTGGCAGTGCTGCTGGTCGAACACTGTCAGGTGACCGCAGCAGCCAACTGGAGTCTGCGCTGGTGGGCGAGGGTTCTTCCACCTGGCCGCCCCCTGAGTCTCACATTCTGATGAAAAGCTTTTCTGTCTGATTGTCCCAGCCAGTCATTTCACAGGTCGTCGTCTGTGTGGCGAAGTAACAGAATGAGTCACCTTTGGTGTGAGACAAGCACCTGTTTCTCATCTGCTCTCACAGTTTCTCCTTTTAGCCATGTTCACATTTACTGCGATACCTCCAGTCATTTCACGTCATGTTCTGCAGCCCTCATCCAGCCCGGACCAAAAAAAAAAAACCCCAAAACTCATCTCCCGGAATTGTAGCGACATTACCTCAGAATAACCTACACATCAGCTGTGAGGACTGTTCAAGTGCTGAACCTACATCTCCCCAGAGGCTTCATCGCCTCTCTCCACTTTTTCTATGAGGTCTGTGCCGACTCTGTTGCTCGGCTGCATTTCTGTCATCATTGTGTCTGAGTGTTAGCACATCGGCTGCTCTCCGGTGTAAAGAGAGGAACAATCACTCCTCCATTTCTTGCCAATTTTTGCCGTTTTAGTCAGTCCTGATTTTTGAGTGCTTTCCTGTTGTCATAGCAACAGCTGGTGCCTTCTTGAGCCTGCTGAATACTGTAAATAAAAAAAAAACACATCTCGGGTTGGTTTTTAATAAGCAAACAAAATAAAGCTCATGGCTGTGTGCGCGTTCCTGTCATCCGCTGACGGTGTGGTCCGTACTGGCCATACTGTCACTGCTGTGCCACCATGGCCTGCAGCAAGTCATGGCACTATATTTAGTGACTGGCTTAGTGTTCATGTTCTATCATCATGGGAATAAGACAGCTAACCCCACACTCCCACGCTGCCCCAATCTGATATCTGTCATTCTTAAATCAATACATTCTTTCTTCGGGCTCTCAACTTCCCATGATTTGTCTTAATCTCCAGGAAGAGGGAGTGCACTTTGTTTACAGGATGCAAACGTTTACTTGCCGCAAAGCATCACAAAGCTATTAAAAAGCACAATCTATTATCGATAAGCTTCTTTCCGGTTTATAAGCCGGGTGATGACAACTGTACGACTTTTGACTGATGTTGTAGCCAATGTCAAAAGAATTATAGTATTAAAACGCCTCAGGAGAGACAGTGTTGGACCAAAAATAGCATAACATGCCTTGGTCTTGTGTGACGTAGGCGACACTACAGTAGTCATAATGTGATGGACTAGGTGAGTGTGTGTATGTGTGTGTGTATGTGTGGGTGGGGGGCTCCTACACAAGGACAAAGGATTTTTCCACCATCTGTATCCACAGCCAGAGTGAGTGTATACATACTGAAGATTGGTCCTAGGAGGGAATATGGCAGCACATCAGATGGACAGGGTACGAGGGTGTGCCCCAGGGCCAGTGCTTGGCACAGGCTTCATAATGCTGCTGTGCAGTGGGTGACAGGCCAGAGGCCCTTTGACCTCTGTGTCTTACCCACAGGGCCGGTGCTGCAGCTGGGTAGCCAGCCTGTCCCTCAACCCCCCACCCCCACCCCCACCCCACAGTGTGTAATGTGCATCCACGGTGGGGAAAAGTAACAGAGAGAGTGATAGAAAAAAAGAGACATTTTCTGACTTCTGTTGATCTCTTGCATGGCAGCTGTTGCAGCTGTTTTACACATCCACATCTGTTGAAATGAGAAACACCCAACTTTTGTCAGACAGAACCGTCTTGTTGCAATCTGTGGAAACCTGAGAGACTTGTTTACAGTTTATGATGTCCTTTATTTGCTCGCTCTTTCCTCTCAGTCATGTCGTCCATGTTTTGATGTTTAAATTCAGACGCAAAGAAAAAAACTTGATATCAGCCCTGCTCCATGTTTACCATGCATCATGGCTGCTCTGGGCAACCATCATCCAATGTATCAGTGAGCCTGTACACAGCCCCTCTGTTGGCAGTATAAAAAGCACAGTGTGGAAGTCAAACTCAGGGTAAGGTTTTGCTCAACCAAAACTAATGTACAGCCCAAAGCAACAGTGTTGTTGCACATGATGATGGTTGGTACTGTGAGTGGGAAGAACAAACCAACATGCAGGCGTCGATTTGTCAAGGATCAACATTTTATTTAGACCAGCCACCAAACAAACACCTTACAAACACACACACACACACCCCTCTCCCATATGAGCAGAAGAAGAACAGACCAAACAGCTTGCAGGTTTCCAAACCCATTTATAGCCCCACCTGTGCTTTCAGCAGCCAATCAGGAAAGGACTCTGGAATTAGTGGCACTTTGCCCAGGTGACATCCATTTCACCTCGTTTGGAGCAAAAGTGAGACAGACCGAAATGCACTGTGAGCCACGCTCATTAATCATGTTCATCTTTTTTTCAGAGACACAATCAAAAACACACACATTGCTACTGCAGCTGCCCAACAAGCAAACAATTCACTCTTTGGAAGTAACTAACTTTACGGTAGAAACAACAATAAATATCCATTAAAAACATTTTAAAGTGGTTCAATCCTTCTCTTAAAGGGGTCAGGCAGGTCAGAGAATTGATGTCCCTCTACATACAATCTTTGTAATCAAAAAAACTAAACACAAGTCCATGGTTCACGGATCTACATGTTGATCGAATAAATAATAAGTGAGAGGAATGTGATGTAAACAAACTGTATAAAGCGACAGAGTCTCAGATGTCTTCAAAAGTAGATACATGTATCAGAAAATGATGTTTCCACTGTTGTCTCTGTCCGAGCTTTGTTTCTCTTTAGCTGTGCTTTATGGCTACAGGTCACACATGTCAGAGATCGACTCATTTCTGTGCCTGGATTCTGTGAGAAGAAGTCATATTTTCTTTAGTCAACTTCAATTTTTCCCATAGTTCTGACCCCCCTCAGGCTAAACCACACTGAACCAGTGAGAGTCCCTGGTATTACTCCCCGCTCTCACACAGCCCGGCCAAAGTAATCTCCTGTCCGTCCTCGGAAAGCGAGGGGTGTCAGAGGACGGAGGTTAAAGTGCTGAGGTATGAATGAGCTCCAGGATGGTTTTATCCATTACATTGCTCTGTTAGCATTTCCTTGTAGCTGAGTTGTCAGGACACATTAGTGCTAAGTCTGCTCTCCAGAGTCACCCCAGGCAAAGTCCTGTGTCATATAGATGGCGAGTGTGTGTTTAAGAATAATGTGTGTATGTGTTTGTTTAAGAGTAATGTGTGTGTGTGTGTGTGGGTGTGAGAGAGAGAGAGAGTATTAGAAAGAGGGGTTGGGTGTGGTTGAGGACTGAAGGAGATCACACATGTTGTTGACATGAAGAGGCCCCCATCTCTTTAGGAGTGATATGTTAGCTCATATCGCTGCAGTACTTCTGCAGAAATATATGATGTTAGTATCTTGTGTGAAAAGACAACAACATAACAAGTCAATCACATACACAAAGGACAGTGCTATGGAGGAAATAGCAGATTTCGACACAATATGAAATAAAATAGCTCCATGAAGCTCAAAATCAGCTGTGGCCTAACTTGCCAGGAGGTGCAACACATCTCCAGTGACATTAAGGTACATTAACTATATGGATATAGAATTTAAACAGCCTCTGCAAAGCTCTCTTCATCATTCAAAGCTCTCGTCATCATGGTTTACCATATCTGAGCCTGAGAAAAATCTAATTTTTATATATATATATATATATATACAGGGGGTCCTCGAGTTACGACGGTCGCGAATTACGTTGTTTTCGTGGTTACGACACATCTCCCGTGAACTTCCTTGTTTCGGCTTAAGCGGTTTGCCCCGTAAATACGTACAGACTTGGCACAGGAACTAGTTGGTGAGCGCTCTCTCTGTCTCTCAGCGCGGCTGCCGGCTCTCCAACACCTCCACAGCACAGCTAGGCTACTCTGCCTTGTGTTTACTTATGTGAAATGGACGGCTGGCGGGGGGTGCAGCGGCAGCCGGTAAGGAGATGCACACGGACACAGATGCGTTCGGGATCGTGGCATTACCGTTGGTTTATTCACAACACAGGGTCTACACGGTTGATATCAGAAATCTAAAGGAAATGCTCATTACACTCGCGATATCAACCCCTACGGTGACAAAAGGCAATTCACCATAGTAAACTCTTATTGTAGGGTGGTGTTATAGCGACATCTAGGGGCACAATGTATGCACAATGGCACAATGAATGTATGTTCCGACTAACGTCGAAATTCGGTTACAACACATTCTCAGGAACGGATCTCCGACGTAACTCGAGGACCCCCTGTATATATATATATATATATAAAACTTTGCCAACTTTGATAAACAAGAAAAAATTAATCAGATTTACTTACTATTTGGGTTTTTGTTTTCTAAAGAGATGAAGCACTTAAAAACGAATGTGTCGGCGCTGAACCAATTTCTCATGCGCTGTTCAAAATACCATATCTCCTCGACCATTTGAATTCAGACCAAAGCAAACCAAATCAAAGAAATTCAACCAGAAAGCTGACATTGTGAACTTTGTGTTAAGAGTTCAGGGTAATGTACTCCAGCTGTCCAGTTAAAGACAAGATTTACTCAGTGTCATGGACTGGTGACAGCCGCTTCACTCTAGCATAACTCCTATATTGTTAGGATAGGAAAAACACAAACATTTCACGAAATCTGAGAACGAGAGCTTTCCAATCGTATGTATATATCTATATACATTACTGTACTGTGTATCCAGGGTATGTAGAAGTGCATCAACTTAAAACTGAGCCACTACAATTACAAATAAAACAATACAAAAATACAAATAAAACAAATATAAATGTTATACTTTTATATAACAACAACAACAAGAGCAGCAGCAATATAATTGTTATCATCCATCCATCCATCCATCTTATACCGCTTATCCATTTCAGGGTCGCGGGGGGAGCTGGAGCCAATCCCAGCTGACATCGAGTTCCTGCGTCTTAAAGATAAACTCAAAAAAAACAATTCCGATTTTTGTTATATGTACCCTTTAATATGTACTGTTAATACACAGTGATAAAACACAGTAATATTAAAAAAACATGTCAGATATTGAAAGTTGTCCTTGAGAAAAGGGTTAGGAGAACTAATTTTTTTTTACCAGTCTACAGCCAAAAACAGAGAAAAACTCCAGGTGTCCAGAAAAAGACTTAGCGTTTAAATGGACATAGAATAAACATACAAATGGGGATAAAATTAGTAATTAGTAATGTATTATAAAATAGAAATAAATAAAAACATGCACTATGGGGGTTAGGCTGATTGGCAACTTAAATTGTCCACAGGTGTGTATGTGAGTGTGAATGGTTGTTTTTTTCTATATTCTATATGTTGGATATATTCTATATATGTATATTCTATATATAGGCTGGCGACCTGTCCAGGATGTACCCTGCCTCTTACCCGATGTTAGCGGGGGCTTGATTTCAGCTCCCCCCATGACCCTGAAAAGGATAAGTGGTTGGAAATGACTGACTGACAGAAATGAGAGGGTAACCCCAAACAATCTTACAGGAAGCCAATGTAGTGGAGCCAAAACTATTCATACTGTATCCTCTTTGTTCAGGTTAACAGAGTCAACTGGAATAGTGTGAACTGAAAGTTTCTGCTTTAAATAAGTGTAATGCAGAATTATTATTGTGGCTTGACATAATGTGAATGATGACTTCTGAAGTTCTGTGTAAACAAATGAATGTTAGCCAAGCTTGATCAAACGATCATCACATTATTAATATTGTGATGATCTGGTAGTTGGACCCCAAAGCAGAGACTGATTCAAAGATTCAAAAATACAAAAATACAAGGTTTTTATTACGGACGCAAAAATAAAGTTCAAACAAAAGGTGATAGAATGTCCGTGGGCTATAGGGAGACTTCACAGGGAGAGTGGTAGCTGGCAGGTGGCTGAGCTCCCCAGGAGCGTTGAGGCCAAGAAACTGGAGGAGCGAACAAAAGGCAAAGAACACGGTCGAGGCTCAGAGTCGTAGTGCAGAAGTACTGTGCTAGACTGAATAATCTGGCAGAGGAGTGGAGAGAAGACCGGTCTATTTATGGTGAGTCTGATGAGTAGATTGACTGCAGGTGTGCCGCGTCAGCTGCAACCGGGAGGAGCCAGCCCCGTCTCCAGCCACACAGTCAGGAGGGGAGGAGGGAGAGAAACACAAACAAAAAAAACATAGAACTCCAAACAGAAACCAAAACAAAATACAGAACCATAACAAATATGGGTCTTTTCGGCACCATGTCCTCTCTGGAGTCCCTCTGTTCTCTCACTTCACACCCTGCTCATCCTAATCACCCAGTGCTGTCGGATTCAGTTAGGTCCCACACAACTTCTCTGCGAGAATCCGAAAGGAAATGGCGTAAATCCAAGTCCCCCAAGGACTTGTGTACCTATAAATCTATTCTTTCATATTTTCCTCTTTATCTGTCTTCTTTTTCTGACCCCAAAAAAACTTTTCTCCATTTTCTCCACCTTCCTCGATCCTTGAAATACTATCTCTACTCATTGCCCACAGTCTCACTACCTTGCCCTCTGGACCTTATCCCTTCTCACCTTCTTCAGTCTATAGCTCCTGATCTCCTTACCTTTCCTTACCCACTTTATCAGTAGCTCTCTGACAACTGGCTACTTCCCAACTGCACTCAAAGCTGTGAGAGTTAACCCTCTCCTGAAGAAGCCCACTAGATCCCTCTAGTACAACTACAGACCAGTCTCACTTCTTACACTTCTCTCCAAAACACTAGAACGTTCCATCTTCTCCCAACTCTCAAACTATCTTAATAATAACAACAATAATAATAATAATAAGGCAGGGCAAGGCAGGGCACTCAACTGAGACTGCCCTCCTAGCTGTCATGACTCTGTTGTCATTCTGCTTGGCCTCTCGACAGCGTTTGACACAGTCAACCACACAATCCTTTCTCTACCCTTAGAGACAGGGAGTCTCAGGCTCAGCATTGGCCCTGTTTGCATCCAAACTGAAAGATTGCACCTACAGGGTCACATGGAAAGGATCTGTGTCGGATCCCTGCGGCAAGAATGTCTGCATGTCTGGCTGACATCTCCCAACGCTTGTCGGCCCTCCACCTGAAGCTCAACCTGGACAAGACCGAGATGCTTTTTCTACATTGCTATCGAGAACTTGGTGGTAAATCCTGTTCACACAGCCCAGAATCTGGGCGTGACACTGGACGACCAGCTGTCCTTTGCTGCCAACATCGCAGCAACGACCCGCTCCTGCAGATTCCTCCTACACAACATTAGGACGATATGTCCCTTCCTAACCGAGAAGGCAACGCAGGTCCTAGGCTTTTGTAATCTCATGCCTGGATTACTGTAACTCCCTCCTAACTGGTCTGCCAGCATCTGCCGTCCGACCTCTGCAACTCATCCAGAATGCAGCGACTCGTTTGGTCTTTAACTTACCAAAATTCTGCCACAGTACACCGCTCCTCTGCACCCTGCAGTGGCTTCTGGTAGCAGCTCAAATCAAATTCAAAGCACTGGTAGTCTCCTATCATGCTGCGAATGGTTCAGGCCCTTCCTACATTCAGAAAATGGTCAAACCTTACACCCCAGCCCGTCCACTCTGATCTACCACTGCCAGACGGCTTGTCACTCCTTCAATGTGAGGAGCGGGTGGCCACCTCCAAAATAAATCATGTCTGTTCTCTGTCCTGTCCATGTCCTGTCCTGCCCATACGTGCCGTGGCGCCGGCGTTTTGCAGGTTACCTAGGTAACAGTACAGAGACTTAAGAGACAAAAATGTTGTTAACCCCTTATTATGGTGAAACAAACGGGCAGTGGCACATCCACTCACCAAGTCGAAGTCAAATCGAAATGTGGTTCTTGTGATGTACATGCCTCATGTCCCAGAGCAGGACCCTCACCCAGGCCATCCCAGGCCTCTCACACTGACATATAAAACACTACACAGCTCATGAACAACAAGATTTTTGTCTATTTCATTTTTCAAGCTGGCCAAATCACTTATAGTAAAAGTAAAGTAATGGAAATTACTGCTGTAATTTGATTCTTTTAATAAGCCATGTAACATGATGATGATGATGTAACTATGATCTCAGGTTTTGGACAGGTGTGATACTGGTGTGTGGCCATAGCGTGCACGTCTGATGTTGCTCACAGTGTTCTACAGTGTACTCAGGGAGTTTTTGTATGCCCAAACACATGAAAAATTAGAGGGAACATTGATTCAGACTGAACCTCACTCCCTGATAATAACTTAGAAACTACCAGCACTTGACATCAAGCACTTGAAGTGATTTTCGCCTGGTTTCTGATAAATATTTATGTACTTGTTTACTTATTGTAAGTCGCTTTGGATAAATGAATGTAATGTAATGTATCTTTGATGACAGGATTGATATCTCTCTTATAATTCAAAGTATATACACTAGTTAACACATAGGACAGATGCTGGTGGTTAGCAGCTGATTAACGTAGGTTAGTTTCACAGTTCCTGAAATTTCAATTAACAAATCAGAAGTGTCTAAATTGACACACTAACCAAGATGTACCTTTAAAGGACACATTTCTAGGAAAAGTTTTTAAAGAGAGCTTAATGGAAGCAGTTGGTTCTGTCCAGAGGTAACACCATCTAACATGAATATGTAACATCATATATTTATATTAGTCTTTACAAAAACCAAAGTAAATTAGTGTTTCCCCGTGTTTTCATTGCCAGTGCCATCTATCTGTACTATCCAAATCTATCTGGCTGCTAACAGTGGGTTTTATAATTAACATACATATGTGAGACTCGTCTCGTCTAAACTCTTGGCAGGAGGGTGAATAACATTTTCCAAAAATGTCAAACTATTACTTCAAAGTAAAACATTAAACATTACAATCTGTCAGCGTCCCACAGTCTTTTGCACATTTCTTACATGGATCATGTATCACAGAGACATATTGTTCCACTTGATCGTACCTTGTGCGTAAATTGATACTTGTTGTTATTCTCACCTCTTCATCAAAACTGAAGGGCGGCCTCTCTCTTAAACTGTGCTGTGCGGATGCTGTGTTTACTCTGGCCTGGCTCCTTCCCTCGCTCCCAGCTCTAACAGGGACCACTGACAACCCATCAACTAAAATCTAGTGTGTCTGTGTGTGTGTGCTTGTGGACTTGCGTTGTAGACAGTTGTTGCATTGGAGTGTTAGGCGAGTGTGTATGTGACACACAGGAGGGAGGGAGCGAGAGAGCAATAAGAGTGTTCAGTGTGTTTATGACCAGCTCGGTGCGTCATTTTCAATCAGCCTGAGGATTTAGTGAGGATGAGGCCGCAGGGATACATTAGTATTTTCTACTGTACTTTGCTTAATGTTGCCTAAACCCCAGGGTCAAATCTTGACTGCGCGAAATCACGCGTAAGCAATGTTGACTGTGTTACAAACTGAGCGTGAGAAGCCTTGTATCCAATAAATCAATAATACATCGCGAGACGTCCCGTTGCAGCGGCTTGAATGTCAGCTCCTATCCCAGCATAACTCTGTTAAATTGACTCTGAGCTGCTGCCCATCGCCTGTCTTTGCCAAGTCATGTCTGCCTGTCGCTCGACAAATCAGCTCATATGTGTTTGCCCTCGCGAAATGAGCTCGACCCCACAGCCGGCCAGCTCGTGTGTCAAGGAGGGGGGGGTGGAGGAGTTGGATTTTGGGAATCAAGCTGTGCAGGAACACACAACAGCTGCTTGTTGGAATAACAGCGCGGTTGAAATGAGTGCACCACATGGGTCATATTACCCACCAAGGCTTTTAATAGGCTGGCTCGAAGGCAGAGAGAAATGATTAGAATCGAGCACAGGAGCCCGATCACTTATCATAGATGGAAGCGGTTGGAAAGGTGTGTTGACAGAGGAATATATCACCTTAGTTTGTTCTCTGTCGAGGTGCATTGTAAGCTGAGAGGCTGTTGACAAAGCACTTTTCCACTCATGTTATCCCCAGAATCTTTTTTCTCTGTGTGTGGAGTGTGTGCTGTACTTTGATCTGAGCTCATTGATGAAATTCTCTTGGTTTCAGCTCTCTGTTGGAATGGCCATCAGCCTGGCCTGTCACCCGATTAAGTCATGTTTCTGCTCTGCTGCAGTTTTGTCTACATATGGCTACTGAAGCTTTTGGAAAAATATTTGTCCAAGTAATTTATATTTGAGTCCGGCTGCTGCGGTGAGGATTGTGAAGCTGAATTATTGCTCTTGGCAGTTTGCATGGAGATGGAAAACCAACTGTCGTTATTGGTTTTATTGAAGAATTAAATATATTTAACGAGAGATTTTGTTCATAACTTATATTTATATCTAATCCTCAAACTATGAGTTCTGCATATTTCTTCTCCACAGCTCCCATGTGCTATCAGAGGCTCACACTGCTTTATCCATTTTCCTCCTTTACGGAAAACTGATATTGAAAAAACAGCTGCTTGTTAAACACACATTAAGCACTAACCAATTTCCTGTTGTGATTAAGGAGTACTGTACTTTGTAAATGCCCCCAAACCACTGGTATAACAATGGTTAATAAGAAGAAGAAGGAGAATCACACATCCACACAAAGGGGAAATTAGTTATCTGCATTTTCACCCAATCTACATATGAGTACAGAAACGTGTTAGCACATAACACACAGTATACAGATGCGGCGCAGTGGGCAGCCATTTATGGGAGTGACTTTAGGAGGTTAAGGTGATGGACAGTAGTGGACAGATGGGTGTGCTTCTCTCAATTTTCAGCCAATCTGGGTTTCAACCAGCGACCTCTCAGTCCAAGCTCGCTTCTCTAGCCTCTTTGCCACCATTCCCCATCACTCTAATTAATGAAGAAAATCATTATCTTCCTTTTTGTCTTTTGTGTACAATTGCTGTGCGCCTGATGTGTGTGTGTGTGTGTGTGTGTGTGTGTGTGTGTGTGTGTGTGTGTGTGTGTGTGTGTGTGTGTGTGTGTGTGTGCTCGGCACATTCCTGTGTCAGTCTGTAAAGTTGGATGGGTGCCTTATGACCTGTAACAATCATGTTACAAATATTACAAACGTTACAAATATCTTCTCCCTTTATGTGAAGGACATGCAGATGGGTTGTGCTAAGTAAAGATGTTGATCTGTTATGCAGAATGAGATTCCAGTCTTCCTTTTCTTCCTGACTGGTGGCAACCTTTGGATTATCAAAGGGACAATTAGAAAAACCCTTTCCATGATGGTTTCCTTAAGACATCAAACAAACAAACAATATAAACATTAGTATGATCTACTATACAAATCAAAGAGTCATATACAGTATATGCACGAATAATTTGATCATATAGCTGGATAAAGAAATGCATTTTTAAAAAGTGACACAAGATGATTCAGATACTTTAGGGCTGAGCAGGATAATTATACTCATTATACACTTTATTACTTTAATTGTAAATAATAATCAATATTATAGATGTAAAAAGTAATAAAATGAATTAATTAGCCAAGCTGATCTCAGTAAAAAATTTAGGTATCAGACAATGGTGAACCGAAACATGAAATCTGACCTCATGCATCTGATCTGTGCTCTCACTCTTACACTACACTGTGAGCACAGGAAGCATCAGTCCACCATCATGCCCACATTGAAAAGTGAAAGCGACAGAGGGATCTTAGCCATTTCTGAGGGTTTCGGTTACTTAGAGCGCCAAGTGTGTTTTTGATTCCACTGTCTTACCTTTCATTATATTTAAAGAGGCTCTGCCAAGTGCTACTGACGGTAGCACTTGGCAGAGCCCCTTTAGGGCTGTGGAGTGTCTCTGTGACACCTTAAAATACAACCTCCATGTTTCATCGGAGAGTTTTCAGTGCACATTCAAAGTTCCTTCTCAAAGTTCTCTCTTAGGATAACTTTTTATGGACAGTGGTGTGTCTCTATGGTCACCATGTCCTTCATGTAACCTCAGGCACTGTGAGAAGTACGCTGTCAGACGTACAGTGTCACAGACAAGTCTAAACTGAACCCAAACCATAGCATCTTCACACGTCTGTTCTGGATGTCGAATGGCCTGTTTCCCTCTTTGAAACACTCATTGAGGTGTGTGTGTGTGTGTGTGTGTGTGTGTGTGTGTGTGCTCGGCACATTCCTGTGTCAGTCTGTAAAATTGGATGGGTGCCTTATGACCTGTAACAACCATGTTACAAATATTACAAATGTTACAAATATCTTCTCCCTTTATGTGAAGGACATGCAGATGGGTTGTGCTAAGTAAAGATGTTGATCTGTTATGCAGAATGAGATTCCAGTCTTCCTTTTCTTCCTGACTGGTGGCATACTTTAGGGCTGAGCAGGATAATTATACTCATTATACACTTTATTACTTTAATTGTAAATAATAATCAATATTATAGATGTAAAAAGTAATAAAATGAATTAATTAGCCAAGCTGATCTCAGTAAAAAATTTAGGTATCAGACAATGGTGAACCGAAACATGAAATCTGACCTCATGCATCTGATCTGTGCTCTCACTCTTACACTACACTGTGAGCACAGGAAGCATCAGTCCACCATCATGCCCACATTGAAAAGTGAAAGCGACAGAGGGATCTTAGCCATTTCTGAGGGTTTCGGTTACTTAGAGCGCCAAGTGTGTTTTTGATTCCACTGTCTTACCTTTCATTATATTTAAAGAGGCTCTGCCAAGTGCTACTGACGGTAGCACTTGGCAGAGCCCCTTTAGGGCTGTGGAGTGTCTCTGTGACACCTTAAAATACAACCTCCATGTTTCATCGGAGAGTTTTCAGTGCACATTCAAAGTTCCTTCTCAAAGTTCTCTCTTAGGATAACTTTTTATGGACAGTGGTGTGTCTCTATGGTCACCATGTCCTTCATGTAACCTCAGGCACTGTGAGAAGTACGCTGTCAGACGTACAGTGTCACAGACAAGTCTAAACTGAACCCAAACCATAGCATCTTCACACGTCTGTTCTGGATGTCGAATGGCCTGTTTCCCTCTTTGAAACACTCATTGAGCCATATGAGACCTTCACACAGTGGAAAATAGAAAAAGCCTCCTCTCAGCTGGCATGTATCAAAATCCCACCTTGTCCTAGTTATTTCTTTCAAAACCTATTTTCAGTTGTTTGTGTTGCTAATTGAGTTGAATTTTCCCTGACCTTGTTTGGACATGGATTACAGTGGACTTTATACCATGCTGTTTTGCCAAGATGTTTTGAGAATTTCTCTTTCCTTGTAACTTTGGAAAATTCATTTGTGCGGCCTTAAAGGGAGCTCACTTACACTCACAAAAACATGTATTCACACTAGGAGCAAGACGCTTGTTTTTTCTAATCTCTTCCTCTTTCACTTTCCTGTTTAGTATAGAAGCGTCTTCTGTGAACCTGCAATGTGCCTTAGGATTATTGCTAAAACATTAATATGTTGTAGTAGAATTTAGGTTTGGTTTGTTGACCAGGCTAATTAAATAATTTTCAATCTGGGCCTGAATAAACACTATTTATTGACATTTACTTTGACCATAAAGTAAATGAATTAAAGGTTGTTTATGTGCGTTGTCTTTGCCAACAAAGAGTTGATCATACACAGAACAGTAAGTCTTGGGAGCAGACAGGACTATGGAGCTTTGCTAGCGAAAAGAGACAGGAAACGGCTATCTAGCCTGGATTAGCTGATAGGCACCATAACCTCAGCAGAAGAAGAAGAAATAACTGTAACAAGAGCTTCATGTTTGATACAGAGCTGGTTTGAAATCATCATCAGATTCATTGAGTGTTACTGAGCAGTTTCTAACATTGGCAAACAGCAAACCAGCAAACCAGCCTGTCACAATGAATATATTCTTTCAATCTGAGCGACTCTAATCCTGTATGGGTTCTGCCTTGCTCCTCATGAATAGAAGTATATAATGACTTTTGAACACACGGCACTGCTTATGAATACACTCAGTGCCTCAGCAGAAGAAAGGAAAGAAGGTTCTCTTGTTCTCTTTCTCGCTGGATGAACACCTGGGTGAAGGTTAATGCATGCCAAGCAGCTTCCTTGTCAACCATCTGCTGCTTCATGCTGAAAGGTTGGTGATCCTCAGACTCTGCTTAGGCTACCAACTTGTCTCTCCAGAGCTTCCAGCAGCAACCTCGCCATTGTTTGCTAACCCACGCACGGACCCTTTAGTGAAACGTTCACCCTCTCTATAATGAAAACCTCAAGACCCTCAAGAAGCAACGTCAAATCCGTAATGTTGAGGTTTCAAATCTTTTTTCTCAGATATGCTTCAGTGCTTTTAATTACGCAACAATTTGTATTACCAGCTTGTAATAATGTTTCCATAAAGTCAAACTGTCCATGTTAATACTTTGGTTTAGTTTGCTTTGGCATTGCTGCCATCTGGAGTGTCTTAACATTTCAGGCCATAACTACTTTGTTACAACCGTTGTTTAAGTCTTTCAAGGTTCTCAATCCCGGTCCTGGTATCTTTCGGAGTTGTTTCCAGTCCGCAGCTGGACTTGACTAAGTATCAGAAGATGTTTGACCTCTCGTCCAAGAGGCTTCAAGGGCGCGTACAGCGTTTGGCAATAAGTGCACTAATGAATGTAGACCGTTCAGGCTGTTAGACCTCTTTCTACCCATGAATCAGCAGCATCCTGTCCAGCAGCAGCCTCTATTTCCCCCCAGTGTCGACAGAGTTATGACCTTCCCCAGCGGAACAACTTTCACTCCAGTGAACAGCTGCTGTTTACCCCTTCTAATCACAGGCTGCTGAACATCAATCAGACCGCTAATGAATAAAATTGCATCATATCATGCCCTCCCCCAGTGTAACTTAATGATGCTCCATGCTCTATCACACACACTCACTGTAGCCTTTTAAACTGGGCCCACCCACTGTTCCTACAGGCGTTTACAAGCTTTTAGGCATCACCTCTTTGTGGGCAAGCACTGAGAGGATTCATCTGTCATGGGAGAGTCGAGCTGTAAAAGTACCACTGAGAGCTGTTAAATGCTTAAATTTACACACTGTTTTCCTCGTACATGTATTCAAGTCCACCAGACTATGTTTTTTCCACACTCAACTAATTTGCTGTTGTAAACTTTGACATTGTTATGGTGTCTGCTGTTTCTTTGAAACGGTGGTTTGGTTAAACTTGGGTGAGAAATTGGACTATTGAGGAAGTGTGAAATGTTGATTTCTTCATTTGATGACAAATTACAAGTGAGGCCATCGGTAAAAAAGAGCTAAGATGTTTATGGCGCTGTAACCACAGTGTGAAGTTCTGTGCTTATTAGATTCTCTCTAATTGAAACAGGAGACAGAGAACCAGTTAAAATGTCCCTCCGGCTCCACAGACACTTGGAACGTTATTGTTCCACAGTAAACATGACTCTTGGTTCTTCACTGTAGAAAGCATCTTAATAAAAGATTGACAAAAGAATACTGATTCTAAAGTTCTAACTGTAAGAAACAACATGACACTAAATCTTAAACGTTGATTCTTTACACATTTTGTTTTTATATTTGTTGAATGGAGAACTCATATGTCATTTTCTCACTTTACCTCATAAATTAGAGAAAATGAGGAATAAGTGCAAATATTGGCATTTGAGAACAAGCACCTCACTGACCTTCAGTGTCCCTCCATGGTCCACGGCTCATATCTACTCCCTCACTATGTACAGTATACTGTATCTCTATAGCGACACACTCTTTTTGCACTCTGCATAGTCCATTTTGTTTATTATGGGCTATGTGGTGCAAGACACAAAAGTGATTACGACTGATCTTTAGACTATAAAAAGAGAATTCTTTTTCCACCATGTAAATTGAAGCAGTATATCATGCTAAAAGAGTGATGTTTATGTGATGTAAATGTGCAAAGCAGCTGCCTATGCTGGCAGGCCACTCAGCCTTCAGCACATCACCCACATATTCACTGTCACGCTTTCATTTTCAACACCCATCAGCTATTTCGCACCCTGCAATGCATTAATACACACACACACACACACACACACACACACACACACACACACACGCACACACACACACACACACACACACACACACACACACACACATTATCTCACTACATCAACACATAACAACAACAAATAGTGAATGACCACTCCTGCCTATGGTCCTGTGTAGACACAAAGATCTGCATAAACACTCATAGACACTTGAAGCCCACACATCATCCAGTCCATATGCACATCCATCCATCCATCTGCCCACACTCCATAAAACCACCTATACACATTTATCCATTTTGCATGCAAATTTCCCGGGGTTGTTGTCAATTGCCTCGTCCATATGACTGACAGTGGCTTTCTGGGCATACTGGGTCTTTGAAATAATTGAACAAGTGGGGGGGTCAGGGGCGTGCAGGAATATAAATATCCATATGATTGATGGAAGACCTCCACATACCAACCATGCTAAACCTTAGACCTGTTTTATCCCCCCGTCCTTGAAGATTTCGAGGTGTAGGATGGCAGGAAGGAGTCAAGCAGCAATAATCAAGTATAACAATGGCAAATTAATGTTTTCTTTTGTTTGTTGTTTGTACAGTCTGACCGATCTGAAGTGCGAAAGTGGAGCATAAATACAATCAGCAGCCTTTCTGTTTATGCAAAATCAAAATAAAGAGAGAAGGAAAAACCTCATTTTAGGCTCAGCTTTACCAGCGGTAATGTGCAGCGATATCCGGCAACGTGCTGTAGCAGCCAATTAAAGGAAGTATTACTTTGTACTGTTTATAAAGGGCTGTGTGATATAACCAAAACCTCATCGATTTACAGAGGTCATTTCATCACAGTCCAAACACGACTCCTGTGATCTTTGTAAAAATGTGACTGTCTGTATATGTTATGTTATCACAGCAGCTGTCACTTTCTACCATCTTCACGGCTCTTTGCCATATGTTGTGCTCTGGGCTAATTCCTCTTGTCGTGTCTGAGTCCAGGGTTTGTTTTGAGTACTTGACTGTACTTTTGTGGCTCTTTTCTTTATTCAGTAGATTAGTGGTAAAGAGGTCAGTGGTGTTTTGAGTCTGTTGTGGGGCATCGGTCTATGCTATCATTTGCATATTCACACCATGTCCACGCAGCAGCGGCTGTAGCTCCTCTTGAATGTATGAGCTCTTTCTTTGACTTGGCTGATCCGTGTCTTTTCGTTGTTCAGAATCACCATGTTCTCTGTCATGTTTACTCTACTCCATGTTTGTTTGTGTTGCCCTCATGTAAATTATAGTGCCTGTATGATGATGATTTTTGAAAATATTCTAAGATGAAATTGTCCAAATTAAAAAAAAGTGTTTGTTCCACCAGTACCTGAAACTGATGATGTTTACATGGACATCTCTCAATTACCGATATTAAATCACTGATTTAGTTGGAGGTTTCAAAATAAATTACAGTTTATATATATTATTATAGATATTACAGTTTATATATATATTATATATATATATATAAACTGTAATAGTTTATATATAGTTT
>JAFBJQ010000031.1:295603-325603 GCA_016785345.1 Trinectes maculatus
AAAATGTGAATATATATGTGACACTTGAAGGGACAGTTTGACACATGAAATGTGTCACACGATCCAGAATTGGACAGACTGTTTTCACCTGTCTCTGTCATGTGAATTTGCCACCACAGCACAATCATTAGCTTAAAGGAAAGTTAAGAGCAAAGACATTTATTGATGTTTTCATAAAAACAATTAGACTTTAACTGATGAACCAGATGACTTCTTGGATTAATTGACTTGACTGAAAGGCAAATCAAGCATCCATCCACAGCCATGACACTTTTCATTGTGCTGTTGTAACAGCACATATTTGTCTTCTTCTTAATGTGCTTATTTGCTTTTACATTATTCTGTATTCATTACCGAACCACAACTCGGTATTAAAAAACTGTATTTGTCGTCTTTATGTTGTTCTCTCATAGCGCGCACACACACACACACACACACACACAGAGAGAGAGAGAGAGAGAGGGAGGCCGGGCCGACAGTGGGTATTCATCCTCTCAACATCCATAGCCTTAATTAGAAGCCTAATTACACAGGGAAATGAGATGCCAGGGGAGAAAAGGGGGAGGAATAGAGGAGGCAAAGAGAGGAGAGATGGCGAGGAGGTGGTGGTGGTGGTTGGTAGCTTATGCTTCAGAAAGGCAAAAATAGACCCCCACCCTCTCACTCACCCCACACCACAGCCACACATCTCGTCATCTCCACCATGTGACCCGCCAGGGGACCAAAACACAGCAGCTGCACAGGCTGCCGGCCCCCCACGCCTGAGTCAGACCCTTTGGTGCCCAGCCCTCCCCTCAGGAGCCGTCTCTATCCTCTGTTATTCTCTCTTCATGGCCACTGGATGCTCACCATTTCTTCAACACCTTAGAGAGACGCTGGAGTTGAATTTCTCCCACGTTGCCAGGGGTTCCTTGCTACCTAACACCATGACTCAGCAACAGTCAGATAGACAAAACGTTTCATTTCAGCCAAGGTGTAGGGAACTAATTTTTACTTACCCTAGGTGGTGTCTAACACTGAGGATGGTTTTTTGGCCCTGTTTTCATCCTCTCAAATGTCTAATACCACTTCCAGTCACAGAAGTGGTAGTGACTGGAAACAGAAATCATCCATTTGAAACATCTGAAAGCTGCATGTATTTACAAAACTGACAAATCTCTCTCACGCTCTTTTTAAAGGAACTATTTTCTCTGCAGGAAGTGAAAAGCAGCCACAGTGTCAGAAACATAGGTTTTTGAAAAAACAGGAACAAGCAGCAGTCTGGTAAAGATTTCATAAAGTGGGGAATATTAAGTCAGGTGACAAGAGGAGAGGAGGTGTAACTTTAATACATGTTTGGCCACTTGGAGGTGGTAGAGCAAATTGTAAAATAATACTTTTACTTTTACGGTTAAAGTGTCCATTATTGATATTTGTCTGATGAATATAATTCAGTATGTCAATAATAAGACACACTGACACCTGTGTGTTTTCTGTTTGATGAACTGACAGTTTGATCTCCCTTCAGCTTTGTGAAACATGATGTTTCATCTCAGCGCTTATCTCTCCAGCCTGTAACGTTATCACATTTGATCGCACTCAGCATGCAGAATGTTGCATTCGAGTGTCACAGGAAGACAGCGGACACTTCCTGCTCAGCACCAAACATCAGACGGAACAGTTACGGGTCAAACACTGATACTGGGCAGTGGGCGCAGACAGCTCCCTCGGGAGCTGACAGGAAGCAAAGACAGAGCTCAAAGAGAGTGACTATTACACTTAGCATTCACCAGGGACATCAGCAACATGACTCCAAATAAACTGCTCCATGTGTAAATGGGTCATGTAATAGAACAGAATAGATCCCTTTGGATTTACTATACACAGTAAAGAAAAATAAGAATAGACCGTAAAGCCAGTCTCTGTGCATGTATATGTATGGATAAGACAAAAGGCAAGAATAAGATCAAAAATGAAGCATAAAAATAGTTAAATCAGCAATATGTACAATTACAGGTCAAATATTGCATGGTTTCAGGTAAACCAAACTTGTTTCTACTGCTGAACACTGTCACTGGTGAAAATGTCTCCCAACCATTAGCTACACTCTTTTTCTGTTTATGTTTCCCACAAAGACACTGTGCAGTACTAATGTAATGAGAGCTAATGTGTTTTAACTGGTTTTAGGACTTATAGTCTTCAGTCGAGTGACTGAGGATGTTCTGCACGCTGCACACTGGAGGTCGAGTATTTGACTCAACAGTCTGAGACTCCTCCGTCTTCAAGTCAACCTTTGTTCTTTGTTTCAGTCAGTGTGTATTGTACTTCAGGGAACATTTAGGCCCTGTGTAGTATCTGCAGAGTGTGCGCTCACTCCTCACTCCTCACTTCCACGCTGCTCTTCACGATAAAATCAATCCTCTGTTTGCTGAAGATGTCTGGAATAGGTTCAAACAAGTGTGTGTGTGTGTGTGTGTAGTTTTAACAAAAATCTCAATTAAATCAGTTAATCAGTCCTGATGAATTTATTGTTATTATTAGTATGAGTTGGAGTATTTCAGCAGTCTCTGGTGGTGGCTGGATTGTGTGATGTGTTGCTTCTGCCAGGATTGGGAAATAAAAAGGAAACAAATATGGTTGTGTATAACAGCCCTGTAAATACAGTACAGGTATAACAGCGTTACCATAACTACCGTTAATAAATGAGAAAGTATTCAAGGAAAAGACTCAGAGCGTTAGTAGAGGCAGAGAATCCAGAATATGATGAAAGTGGTCATGTTTCATCATATTCTGTCTCAATGTGACACAGTAACATGTGGAACCACTACTCTGGAGGCTCAGAGGTGTGAAAGTGACACATCTGAAAACTAGGCCCGTGTTATAGTCTGGACAGGCAAAAGCTGAGTCCTGTCAAAATGATGAGTCTGTCACCCACAGTCGCTTCCTGATTGGTTCGTATCGGCCACGACTCGACTCCCAGCGGTGCATGAAAAGTGCTGAGAATGACCCCTTTTAAGTTTCATGTGTTGGTGATTCATTGTTGGTCCAGTGAAAGAATACGTGCTTTTACTTTTCACTATGACAGTTTCTTGGTCCTTTTGTTTTGCAAAAGTTTGAAGCAATCAGCTAGAGATCACGCAATCTGCTTCCTGCTTTTTAACCACTGCTGCACACGCCAAGTGTGCATGACTCCTCATGTGATATATGCTTTTGTTGTGTTAGTATTGAGCGTCATTACTTCAGATACAGACTTAAGTATGCGGAGATGGTTTTAGTTTTAAAATCAAAATATAGTTGCATGGACATAGCAGCTTCTCTTTTTTTTTCCTCTTTTTTTTCATTCTCTTGATTTCTCCCTCCCTCATCTCCGTCCTCCCTCCATTCCCCTCACCCTCTACTGTCTTTTGCACAATCAAGTGATTTTCCCAAAGCAGTCATCTCTTAATTATTAACATGGACATTAATGGAATCCTCGGGTCCAGAGCCTTAAAATCCTGACACATCATCACTATCATTTCTGTATGAGGGAACGAGCAGTCAATCTGTCCACTGCTGACTGCTGTTTTATTTTATTTTATTTTATTTTATTTTATTTCATCAAATATAATTTCAGGTGATCATCGATTGAGGATTATACCTGTATATGTTTTAGACATAGAAATGTGGAGGATTTTATTCTCTGACCATCTCGCCCATGACACATTTTTGTACTTTTCAATGACCCGGCTGGTTTGTGTCAAAACTTTATACTGAGAAAATGATGTAAATACTATTAAATACATACCGAAGTCTGCACTTTTGTTTCAAACAGACATAATTCTGAGAATCCTTGATATGTAAAATCTTTTCGAGCAAACCAGCTGGCTTGCAGTGCTGTTGTGCCTAGAGCATTTCCCCAGATGTTCAGCACGTTAGCAGCAATTAGTCACCACCTGGCAAAGCTTCAAGAACCACATAGTCCTGTGTGTATTATTACGAACATCTGAATCTAGATGAGAAACAAACATACAATTATTTTTGTCATAAAAATAACAAAGTTCAAGGATCCTGCAGCCGTAGCTGCCACACAGACAATATATGCATGTATGTACATTATGTATGTATGGATGCAGGTCGTCAAGCCCCACTTGTTACCAGGCACTAACACAAATCCATCTCCATGTTTGTACGATTGTTTACATATTATGCATGCACCTCACTGGAAGATATATGGAAAACGCTGGTTCTAGTTCTTCTGAGGCGTTAATGTCTCTGTTAGAAGGACATCTGCTGTACGCCTGAGGAAAACAGGTTTTGACCAGCAGCTCAGGGCCTGTAGGCAAATGACTTAGACTGAGGAGGCACACAGACATATGAGCTACATGCAAATAACAATGCAAATCATCCACTTCTCATGCTACGATCTGTCTTCTCTCATCTCTTCTCTGCTTTTGTTCCTCTTTCCTTCAGTAAATTGGCATTATTCAGAGAGATGAGCATACAAAATGGAAAGAGTCGGTGAATGTACAGTATGACATGGAGCAAAATGAAATGCATTGTGTGTGTCCACTCAGCATACATGTGGATTTGCTTAAGTGCAGCCTCTGCAGACTGTCAGACAGAATGACTGAAGCAGAAAGAGAGGCACAACTGAATAGCTATTAAAATTCTGCATACGGAAATATTCTGCTATCTGTCACTCACCACCTGAGGAGCAGATCGACCTCGGCCTGGCTTGGTTGTCCTCTTCAGTTTTTGGCCCTGACAGCAAATTAATTCTCTGCTACTATGATCACATTCTTATTTTTTATTCTTACTAGTAAATAGCTGTGTTTATTTCTGTTCTGTACAAAGCACAATGAAGCCTAAATGAGCACATACCACGTAAGAAAATACAGAACAAACATTTTCTTTATTTTTTTTCATCATTCACAAAGAGGCGTTGGGGACATTTTAGGCCCCCAGATGTAGTGAAATGCAGGGTATATGATAAAGGGGACATTATAAAGCTGGAACTAGGTGGGAATATTAGGTTAATGTTTCAAAATCAAGGCGCTACCCTGTGTTTGCCCACTATTTGGATACATACATAACCATCACTATTTATGTCTGATAAATAGTTGAGTGAGAAAATGAATGGGTGAATATAAACTATAGTGGAGACTGTGTAGAGTGGCTGATAAGTCTAGGAAATCAGTATTTAAACTGACCATATACAGAGACATAAAAAAAGTTTGGTTCGAGAGTTTAGTTGTATTTCTTGGCATATAATGAACAAGATAGTGTCAGGGTTGTGTATCGCTATAGCGGGATCATTTGATAGTGTCAACTGTAATTTCCCAACTTGCTTGTTTACTTTTAATTGAGCGATGTCTCTAAAAAGGACATGAGAAATCTATAAAAAAAAGACCAGTGGTATGACAATAGCAGTGAACTTTTATTTGTACTCATTTAAATGTTGTCGCCGTTGTTGTTACTGTTGTTGTGACAATGTAGTCTGCACCGCACTACGTTCAGGAAACCAAAAGCAATGACTGCTTTCAGTGGTCAGAATATTTGACGTATGATTTCATCGAGTCGTATTTATGTCACAGCACCACTATGTTTCCAGGCAAATGAAAACATAGTAATGTAATCGGATACCAACCAAACCAGGCCCGTGTCCTATTTATGTCGATCTGAAAATAGAGCACACAGGCTCCTTCTGTGAATATTTGTTTTGAAAGTGTGCGGTGTGGGAAGTGGTCGAGAGGCAGGAATTTTTATATACTTGTTCTTATGTTAAGTATGTAATAGTGACAGTACATGACTAAGTTGTTGTTTATGAAAATTAAAGTTTGTGGATTATCTGTGATACAGTGTGTGGTACAGTGTGTGATACAGTGTGTGGTACAGTGTGTGATACAGTGTGTGATACAGTGTGTGGTACAGTGTGTGGTACAGTGCTACCTCGTGGGCCAAGCTAACTGGAGCTTAGTTCAGCAAATTGGAAGAAAGAGTAGAGACAAATGATAAAAAAGATGATATGACAGTGATGGAAACTGAAGGGAGAGAGTGTCTATAACAAAACAAAGTGTTTTTGGTGTAAAGCCGAGATGTTCGACTAGCAAAAAAGAAGAAAGGGAGATTGTCGGGTTGTTTAAAAAGCTACAGAAAAAGGCTAGTCTTCCTATGTCAGTGTACCTGTTTATTTACAATGTATTCCGAACATTTTGAAACCTTTGAAATCTTTTAACTGTGTTTTTATTTCTCAACAGTCAACAAATGATGACAAATCAAAAACAGAATTTCTATGACTAAGCAAAAACGTAACTAATATAGTCTCCGTATGTTGCCCTGTGATAGGCTGGTGACCTGCACAGGCTGTACCCTGCCTCTCGCTCACCCAGCTGGAGCTGACTCCAGTGGAATGTTAAAAAAAATATATTAGTCTAGTTAGCTTCAATGTCTGTGGTATGAAGCCTTTTAACAAAGCCACACTGACTCCATATCCAGTAAAGATGTACTGAGGATACTAACAGTCTGCCCACACTGTTAGTATCACTTGGTGGACCTCAACACCGGCTGCTGGGCTTCTGTGTCAAATAATACGATGCTGGTGCTGCTGACTTCAGTTGCTGACGACTTGTTACTATACATAGTACCACTCATTCAGTCAGCCACTGAGCCAAACACATTTCCACAGCAGCATCTTATAATGGACATCATACTGCGGCATGTCAACACTGACGCACAGAATATTAAGCAAACTGTACTGTAATATCAAATGCAATGAGGTGACTCCCCTCTTTAAAAAAAAACAATCTTTGCAGTTTTTTGATTATGAATCACTGACGTCCAGGTATTAAATATTTATACACACACACACACACACAGTTACAAGGCCATGGAAGGTTGCAGTGGCCTAAATGGCCACTTGGTGGCAAAGGCTTTTTCTGCTCCACACTAAAAATAAAGAATTAAATATGTTAACACAAGTGACTGGAAATTCTGAGGACGGACTAATGAAACACATGAGTGCGTGAGGGTTGAGTCCAGTCGTCGTAACACACTAACTGAATGTCCTCCATCTGGTACAGAGGTTCAGAGATGGACTCCGTCCTTGATCACGATCGTCACTCATGTGATTAGATGCTGATTATTGTGCCTGCAACCTAAACACACAGTGGCTATTTTTAGATAGTTTTAGTTTTGGATATTAATTGCTTATTCAATCTTCTGATGATTTCTTCTCATCACAACATAACACTGTACCACACTCAGGGCATAATTGCACAGCATGCTGTCTCTGACTTTTGCACATTGCCCTATTTTGGTGATGTCAAAACCCTGCATGTAAAACAGGATCAAAACATAATCTGTTAGGTCGGCCATTTATCCTTCTTGCTACACAGTCAATAACATTGTTCAGTAGCTGTTTTCTCCTTTTTTCCTTGAGATCCCCAGAACAATGTTTTCCTTAAGGGAACTGCTGCTTGTGCAGTTTATGGAGCGGTGTTACCTTCCTTTATTCAGCCCTGCATCTCTTTTCATCCCGTCTTTTCTTCCTCTGTTGGATCTCTGGCTCCGGCTCCACTGACTGTAGGTGTGTGTACAACCGGTAATAATGGCCCCTTTCTTTGGCCAGGACCTCGAAGTGACTTGCATTTACAGACTTAAATGCACATGCCCACACACAATAAATAACCTGTTGGATTCAGACTCTCACACACACACACACACACACACACACGGCCACTTATAACACATAATAAATCATGCATTTTTTCCATTGTGCAGGAAAAGGTTGTCTTTCATACTGAGTATCTGGGTGCTGGTGAGTCACAGGCGCAGGTTATTACCACTCACATCACACAGTGTGCTTCGCTGTGTGTGTGCGTGTGTGTCTGTCTGCGGGGGAATTTGCAAGTTGTTTCCTGTGTGTGAACGATGTGAAGATTTCACGGTTGAGATGAGAGAATCCACGTGTCATGACATTTTCAGCATTGACCCCTACGTTTGTCATGTCTGTGTGAGATCCTCCACCCACAGATGCACCCAGTGTTTAAATGTGTGTTCTGCTGCATGATGAAGGTCCGTGTTGGTCTGAGTGTCTGTGTGGCCTCACACGTCATTCATGCAGCTCAAATGGCAAGTGTCAAGAAACATGGAGCTGATCAACTGCGTTGTAATAAAAAATATTATTATTCTTGCTAAACTGTGATTAAAATGAAGTCCTAAAATCTTGATTGCTCTTGCAGACAGGGGGCTGATGAAACTCACAAATCAGCTACAAGTTGAAAATAAAGTGAAAGTACAAGAGTGGTATGAAATGTGTCACTTCCTGTGAACGTACTGCATCTGCGTCCTACACCAGGGCAGGTGACGTGACGATCTGTTCAAACTTTTGTGCATGAACTAAACGAGACCAAGAACAAGCGTGTTATTCAGATTGCGTGATTGTATATAGTAACTGCACATATCACACATCTCTAGCACCAGAAACACAACAACAAATCCACGTGATTGCCTTTGTCGTATCACAGTCATGCCTCCTCCTACCTCATCACCCCCCTTCACAGAGCTCATCTGATGTGTTGGTGTCACACACAAGAAAAGGACCCAAAAGCAAAAATCCCTAAACAAGTACAGTAGAGGTCGGTACACAAACAGGCAGATCAGGCAACTAGAACAGGCACAATAGGTCACGCACATGAACTCACTGGACATGGAGTCGATGCTTGAACACAAGACAACCACAGTGAATTGTGGGATACATTCAGTGCACTATATAGTGGACATGCTATGATCCCTAAGCATTCAGACACCACTACAAAATGGTGTGGTCAATATATAGTGCACTATATAGGGGTTAGGGAGCGATTTCGGACACAGCCAGTGAATGAGACAGAGACTGGAGTTTAAATAGACAGGGGAGGTGGAGACAATTGGACACAGGTGGAGAGAATCAGGGTCGGAGCAGGTAATCAAACAGGTGGAAAAGTAAAACGACCAACCAACGCAGACAGGAAGTGACACTAAATAAAACCGGAAGAGACATGATTTTTAGGAAAAGATACTTCAGCTTACGCTTTCATTTCTTTTTAACAGTTGATTTTTTCTTTTTCAAAGTTTAGACATTTGTTCTGTCCTGCCAAGCTGAATTCATAAGGTCCGACTCAGCAGATTTATTGTATTTTGCCAGGAGCTTAAATGCCAGCTGACTTTTTTGTTTTTCTTTAAGGGTGCAGGAAGGTGATCCGAGTTCCAGACTTGGTGCTGTGTCGTAGCAGGTCTCAGCATCCACACGTATATATGACAAAGTTTGAGCCCAGCTTTAGGGAGAATCTTCTGTGGTTTTCCAATAACCTCCCCAACACAAATTGAACATCTCATTTGTATATTCATGACTTGGGGAAATGGAGAGACCTTTAGTCTCAACAGCTTCTAAGGTGTAATATATGAGAGTAAACACTCGGTACAAAATGTCTAGTCGCAGGAACATAATTGGTTTTGTTCTGAATTAGATGAATTTCCCAGTGTGTGTGTGTATACATATATATATACTGTATATATGGTAAATGTAGATACTTTTCAGATTGTGTTGTGGTTGGTTTTTAAGTGGGTTTCACATAGAGCTCTATGCTGAGGACCACACAATATGAATGTTTAAGCATCTCACTGCCTACTGCTGGTCCTCTGTTAGTGATGCTGTGTTACCTGTTTCATTTTGCTGGCTCTGTCAATTGCACGTTATGTTGAGACGCCTGCAGCAGGTCATGGTATTTACAGCAAAGCTCAAGATACACAATGTGTGAAAAGGTTGATGTAAACAGCAAATTTATTTCTGACCAGTATTGTTATGCTGTATTACAATGTGTGCTTTTGATTGTCACTTATACCGAACACCTCAACAATTGAAGATTTAATTTCCTTGACACATTATTAAGTTACAATGAATCGTCTGCCTTTTTTTAAAGTCACGGATTCATATTTTCAGACTAGGATATGATATTTTCATTGTCAATGTAAGAACGATTCATTTTTCAGCTCAAAGATAACACAGGCTCTGAGTCATTATAACCTTGGAGCAACACCCGCTGCATGTATGAACGTCTGTGATGCATGGCAACTGTATAGAAGACGCACATACTGTTCTAACATCAATACCAGTTCTCGACAGTTCAATAAAAACGCTTGCTTTATCTGCACCGTGCACGTCACAGTGCGTCCTCGTAAGAGAAGCCCCACTGGTGTGAATAATGCCTTTCACATGTGTAAAGTGATGCAGTGGCACCTCACGCGACTCCTGTGCTCTGCTGATAACAAAGACGAGTGCGCGGAAGGAAATGAAGGCTTTGCCTCGGCACTTATGAAGGATGTGTGATGACGTTGACCTTTCAGAAGAGTTGAGCAGTTAGCAATCAGCAGCCTTTGGAGACCTCTCATAACCATGTTTGCAACTCTTTCCTTTAATTGCACAGAGGCAGAAGAATGCGTTTATTAGTAACATACCATATCTGTCAAAGCGTCCATAGACGATTGTGTCTACTGTAACCATTTGTTGTGATTAGCTGAAGCGTGTGCACCTCCAATGGCCTCAGTTATTTTAATGCCAGTAACTCTATTATATTCTAAACAACACAACAAGAGTGTTGGCTTGAGCCTTATCCCCGGGTCATGGATGCCAGTTCCTCTCTCTCTCTCTCTCTCTCTCTTTTCTCTGCCTCTCTCTACCCGTTTCTCTCCCTCAGTGTTATGCTATGAGGCTTAGTACACAGCCAGCTGTTCCACTTCAGAGACAATTAAAACAAGCTGTTCTCTGCTACTGCTGTTGCTAATATTTCAGGACCGTATCAGATTTAACTGTTCGCGCCCAACCAAAGGAGCCCAGTGGTCAGATCGCTCAAACAGCAGGTTACTTACTGTATATGACTCTCCTCTTACAGAACAACTGCACCATTTCCCCGTCTCCAGTTTTAATTCATCCGTTTATTTCTACTCAGTTGGGGTCTCTCTGTTGAACACATGGTTTGAGTTCCCAACACTCCCTACAATCTGTATTGGATTCAGCGTCAGAAAAACAATTTGGTTTTTTGTTGACAGGGAAACAATCACAGTAAGAAGCAATGAAAGAAGTTTAGCTGTGATATTGTCTTTGCAAAAACAGTGGTGTTATCTTTGTAGTCATTCAAATTCAGTGACCAGACTTTGTATATTAATGTAATATTGCATATTAGACTTAATACTTACATATATTATTCATTTTAATTTATTGAAAAGATGTTTTTGACTGTTGACTCTACTATTTGACTCTATGAGTGGTACTACTATTTTAACACCAAAGTATCAATATACCTTAAATAGAAACCTGTATGTGCAATGGAAAAGACTCATAGACCAGTGATGTTTTGTTTTTTGGGATTAATATGAGTAGCGTTTGTACATTTGGAAGCCAAATGACTGTAGGACTGGAGCATGACATATTTGTTCACAATGAAGGGCACAGTGCAGGGTGATCACACCTGGAACCCGCTGTGACCACCACGCTAACCACCACCATCACTGTCACCTTCCCCACTTATGCTCGTGTTTCTTTATATAATGATCTGCCAGTCATCTACTCTGAGCCTTGTGACAGGGAGTGTGTGTGTGTGTGTGTGTGTGTGCGTGCGTGTGTGTGAGTGTGTGTGTGGGGGGATAAAAACAGTACATCAAGTTGATGGAGAAAGTGGAAAGTGAAGTACAAATGGCAGGAAGAGGAGTGGGGGAGGTGAAGTGGGCTGAGGAAAGAAAACTTCTTACATCCGATCAGAAATCAACATCACCCCTGCTGTTTGAAAGTGTCACAACATGTGATCCGTGTAAAAAAAAACGCAGGTTTTCATATGATTAGTCTGGAATTTTGGTACGCTCACTCCTAAATCTGAATGTAGGACTTCCAAATCCACACATGGCAGAGGATTGTTGACCTTATCCTCATTACCCTTTTGACCCCAGCTGAACGCCTCTCCGGCGGTCGTAATGTTTTTCACTCTGCGGTCGATTTTGGATGCGCTTGTCATTTTCCGCTATAAAGACAAACCAAAAAAATGCAGCAGATTTTTCATTTGCAAGTCTGTCTCTGTCTCTTATTTAAGTCTAATGGAAAACACTTTGAACCCAAAAGTCCCATTATGCTGCATATGATGCCAAACATAACGCACTGATATTACTGTAGAATGTGTTGTATGTGCTCCGACTGGTGGCATCCACAGCGATGTCACCATGGTTTATGCAGAAAGTAAATACGCTTTGAAAACTGTAGACCTTGACACTTTTGAGCGGGTTGTTGGTTACATGACATTAATACTCCACATGGTTCACAGTCACACAATCCAGCTTTTTTTTTCTTTTCTTTTTGGGTGTCAGGATTTGTGATGGGTCTGAGGGCCATTAGGAGCTACATTTGGTATTTGAGTAGTGTTTCCAGATGCTTATAGTGTTGGGTGTTGAATACTTGGTGTGGAAATGTCTGTGCTGACCTGGCATCCATCCCACTTCTTTCCAAAACCCAAAACATAAGTATTAATGGAGACACACCAAAAGCTGGCTCTGTGTGAATGGCAACTTTTACTCACTTTTTTCCACCATAACTCAGGCGCTTGCTGTTGTTCACACCACTTGGCTCTTATTTAAGTTGTCTGTAAGTTGTCTACGTTTTGCGTTGGCTGACTCACTCACTCTGTTTTCAACCACCACACATGAAAACTCATTGAAAACAGACACACACAGACACACACACACGTGTGTCTCAGTGACTGCAGAGCACATTACATTGACTTACATTCATTTCCTTCAGACTCACTCTAACCTAAACAATAACTACTACTCCCGCACATTAAACTAACTAATTAAAATATGTCTTCACCCCTGAATCTATTAAGTTTGATGTCATGGAGACTTTCGTTGTGTTCACTAATGTTTAATTTTCTTTTCCTGAGTAATACCTAGACCCTGCACACACACACACAAACACACACAGACACACAACAGACACACACACACACACACACAGAGAGAGAAACAGAGAGGTGAAATTCAATTCAGCTTCCATGCAGTACAGACATACTGCCAGACAAAAGCCTGAGGCAGTATGTTTTTTTTTTCCCAATGCACTCAACAAGATGAAATGAGCTTATTCTATAGTTGCTTTCAAACACACATTTGAAACAGGTGTCTGGGATGAGCTAGGTGCTGTCAGGGTTGGATTCTAATGGATTCCAGATTAAACTCTGGCTCCAGAGGTGATGTAACCTTATTACTGTCAGGCTAGTGCGTACACCAACCGCCACCACTATATAAGAGAGTGGTGGACATTTGGATGCACTCTAGCTTGTGTGCATGTGTGTGTGTGTGCGTGTGTGTGTGTGTGTGTGTGTGTATGCGTGTCCTGACTCTGTGGTGAGGGGGAAATGAGGGCTCCGCTTTCCCGAGCTGATCACAGTGAGAAACTGTCAGCGGGCCAAACAGCGGGACTGGATGAAAGACAGACAGGAGGGGAAATTGAGTGGACGAGCAGGAAGACAGTGAGAACCTGTAGAGAAGCAGACATGCAGATAAACAGACAGGCAGACGACCAGACGGCCAAGTGGAAACACGCCGGTGGTCTCAGCCAGTGCCGCCAAATGACCGTGTAACTCAGACGGAAAATAAGGAGGGGGGGAGAAAAAGAAACATTGCTACAGTCGTCTTCAAACCGTTGCACCCCCACTCATTCTGGGCCTCCGTCTCCATTACCCACTCCTGTATGGCCTCCTCTGGCTTTCTGGCTCTTTTTTCCATCATGACCCCTTTTGTCTGGCTTTCCGCTTTTGTCTCTTGCCACCTCTTCTTTGTCACGTCCACTGTGGCCTTATTTCCTCTCACTCGCATTTACCTTATACCCTGAGCCTGCTGTCTCTCTCTAGTCCTTGTCTCTGTCTTTGTCTCTTTTGCCACCCACCTGTCTGGACTGGCAGCCCGACAGTCCAGTGTGGTGTGATTGTGCCATAGTGTGGCCGAGCAAACAGAAGGGTCACAGTCCATGGATTCTTATAGCTGATGGCTCGTGGAACTGAGATGACGAAGCCTTAGCGCCCTGCCAGGTTATTTCTGGCCTCTCTAATGCCTTCTCATTAGTGGTCATATTAGTGTATCTAATAGAATCTGGAAACTGGTGACGTACTTCAGATATGGTTTCTACTTTGCTGTTGTGACACTTATTTCCTCTCGCTCACATTTACCTTATACCCTGAGCCTGCTGTCTCTCTCTAGTCCTTGTCTCTGTCTTTGTCTCTTTTGCCACCCACCTGTCTGGACTGGCAGCCCGACAGTCCAGTGTGGTGTGATTGTGCCATAGTGTGGCCGAGCAAACAGAAGGGTCACAGTCCATGTATTCTTATAGCTGATGGCTCGTGGAACTGAGATGACGAAGCCTTAGCGCCCTGCCAGGTTATTTCTGGCCTCTCTAATGCCTTCTCATTAGTGGTCATATTAGTGTATCTAATAGAATCTGGAAACTGGTGACGTACTTCAGATATGGTTTCTACTTTGCTGTTGTGACAGCATACATACTTGCCTGATTACCTCTGTGTCCCTGCACCCCCTGCATAGTGATAGCGACTGAGGTGTGATGGTGAAATGCAACCTTGGCCGTTTTGCAGATACAAAAAAAAAAGACATCGGAGCTGACTGACACAAAATGACTCTTCACAACTGTAATTTTGAGCGAAGCTGTTATTAGTGTTTGATTGACCATGGTATGTGCATGATTTATGTAGCAGTTTTTGGACCCAGCAGCTGAATACGTCAAACGCTGGTTTTTGAATATTTGGTCTGACCGTGCCCAGCGCGGTGGCACACTTGTTGAGGTGGGAAATCGAAATATGCATGTGTGGCTACGTGTGCACATGTCTCTGTGTGCCTGCAGTCGCTGGGGTAGATCTTACTAACTAGACGGCCTCACACACAAATTAGCAGGGACACACATGCACGAACACCAATTTCCCGCAAAATGGAGTGGTTTGGCACTCGTGCAAATCACGCCATAACGTCTCCCTTGTGGAAAATGAGAGTGCGGCTCTTGCTGGCAGACACTAGCTTACTCTTTCTTTCTCTCACACTCACACTGTGACGGAAATTCTTGAACTTCCAGTCTGCCCAGCACACTTTGTGCTTGCAGCTCAGGCCTGCTCCCTTTTACTGCCACTGGAAACACTGTGTGCCTCAGTCGTCTGGCTAAAGCATCCTCTCTCTCTGAACAGTAGCTGTTTTCACTTCCAGCGGCTTTTTTTCCCCAGTCTGAGGTCATCACTTTAATTTGAACCCCAGTTCATGGCAAAGCATACGGTTTGTCTAACCGTCTTAATATAAAAAACACAGAGCAGGAGAATGATGCCGTTACTTTGGTACAGATAGAACCAACGAGATGATCACAGCAAAATAATCGCAATGAAGTGCTATGAGATAGTCAGAGTGAGAGAAAGACACCCAGACAGAAACCCAGAGGTCCAAGAACACACCCCTGGAGGACACTGGGCAGGAAGTGGGTGGTCCATGTTGCCATTAGGCTGTAGTCTGATGGCTTCTCTACATGGGACCTGTTTGGCCACTGGTTAATGGGGCCCCATGGGTAAATTGGCCTCATTTCCTTGGCTCCTTCCTCTACCCTTCCTCTTTTATCACAGACACAGGGGTGTAATGCTGTAGATGCTATTTAGAGTTCCATCTTTAGCAGCCTGGAAACAGAGGAGTGGTCAAATTGATTTGCCACAAAGTGGACTGAAAGTGAATAATGAGCGCTTTCATTTGTTTTAAAATGAGAACTGGCTAATGTCGTTTTGTTTTGCTATGTGAGACATTTTGAACCATGTTTGCACCAGAGTTTGGCTGAACGTGTGAACGCACACGTGTGCCACTGACTTCTGTGAAATTGAGGAAATCTCCTTATGTTCCGTAAAACCTGCATCAACATTCTGCTCACAGGAACAGAACCACGATGAGCCATCAGCCCTGTGGGATGACTGAGTGCCTGTCAAAGTGCTGAAAATGGTCAGATATGACAGATGGATCTCTGCCTCCTATGTCATATCATGTAGTGTGTCCTCCCTCCTTATGACTCACACACCGTCAAGCTTGAGTTTGACACAGAGTATAAGCATATGACTGCAGCACTTTTTAAACCTTTTACTGATCTGAGCCTTACTATGTAAAGATACTGCAGTTTTTTTGTTTTTATTACAGCACTCCATGCTAGCTGCGCCTTCATTTGTAAAGAGTAAGGTGATTGTATTTGATTGAGAACATGCCTATGTGACATTACTGAGAGCAAAGCGTTGTTTTCACCGAGGGTTGTGGTTGCTCCATCATTATCAATGATTTTGCTTATAAAGCAAAATCATTTTTCAACAAAGATCAGCTAAATTCACCTGTTACTTCCATTCCAATGTGGTTGGTAGCTGTTTGGTTGATTGGGTTGATTTTCACCTCATCCTTCATTCTACCTTGCACAAAGTGAGTATGAAAGACATTTAGCCATAGCACCAGCATATAATCCATACACCCCATACATGTTGAGTTGTGTACAGTAATGAAATAAGTACAGCATCATCGCCTTCCTCTTCAACAGTCTCCATCAGTAACCATTGCCTCCTATTAGCTACAAGCCTTTTTCCTTCACTCCTTTCTTTTGCTTTCTTGTCTCTCTCTCTCTCTCTCTGGTGACCAGAGCCAAGACTAACACAGGACCTGTTACATATTCAACAGCGATACCCTGCTATTCCACCCCGAGCTGTTGAATACATTGCACCAGCAGTTTGAGACAGCTTTCCACTGATAAGACCTCCAACCCGTTGGTATAGCCAGAGGACAAAATGAGCAATGCAGCTGTCTCACTTTAATATGAAGGAGCGATCAGGGGCGCGAGAGCATGAGAGACTGTGTCCAAATGGCGTGAGCAGTGTGAGAGTAGCGCATCAACACGACAGGGAGGGTTAATGTTCAGGACCCCTCCCTGAAATGACTGTTTGCAGTTTGGTGTGTGTACAGCTACAGACACACGTTTCCAGTCCTTCTGCTCCAAACATCACTTCATCGGCTCACAGACAGGGGGTAGGGTGGTGCTGGCAGCCAAAGGGATGATCCAGAGTCGCAGGCCACCGGATCGAGGCCAGGTCGACCGGAATAGACCCACTGACAGCCCTAACTCCAAGACCCCCTATGAGCAGCCAGACCATCCCCACTCCCACGACCCGCAGCGGACCCGCACATGAGGAAACCCTCGCTGACCACTCCTGTACTAAATACTATGAAAATTTTGCATTATTTTGCCCACCTCTGCTATTAGAGGTTTCCAAAAAGACGTAAACTCTAACACAAAGTTTACTGACCAGTTAGTGGAATTTGGATAGCAGACAGTTCACAGTAAAAGTAGAAAATAAACACTGGCAATAAAAGGAAAATAAAACCCACAGAACATAATAAAATAGTTTTTTAAAAATGACAAACAAGAAAATCAGTTAATTAGCTCAGCATGGTGCCATAAGTCACATGTCATGCCATCAACCCCAAAGTGGTGCCTATATGAAGAAATAAGACATTGCTCAAAGGAGAGTGTGATTTATGCACAGTGTGTTTGTGTGAGTCTGGACATGCGTGGATGTTTCTATCTCATCCCATCCAGTTTGGGCTCTGCCACTGTTTGGGTTTAATCCCAGAGGATGAGGAATCAGTGAAGAGGGCTAATGGCTCGTCCAAACACTGGGGCTGTGAATGGTCGTCCACCAGCCGTCAGCCATAGCCACAGCTTTAAGTCTTTGCTGTGATAGGATTTGCAGTAGGTGCCAGAGCCGGCGGCTGCTCATAATGGGCTCCATCTGAGATTTAATGAGATTTGCTCCCAGAGACAGGCGGATTATTAGGTCTGTGGTGAATAAAGGCCACTGACTCAAAGCACTGTAGCATTGTTTTGGTGGCTAATATGCTAATCCCAATTATCAGTCAAGTGCAGCAGGGGACGTCACATACCACAAGTCCATATGAGTCACACAGGAGAGAGAGCGCCCGGGAACATCAGCGGAAAGAGAAAATGGTCAGCGACAGCAGCTGGTCTGCAGGATGGTGTGGTCCTGCTTGACAACACTCCACACCCTACAGAGAGACACAAAAACCCCAATAGAGAGTGTATGACAAAAAAAAAGATAACAGCAGAAATGATTTTTCTCTTTTTTTATGTGATTAGAGAGCAAATATAAAATGAAGTGAATCAGGAGTGGGCAAGGTGAAGGAAAACCATACTATTTATACCAAGCTGACTATCTCTCCATGTTTGTATTATTGTGTATTTACCTGGAGTTGTAAAAAATAGCCATTCTTATTGGCCATTTCTCAACGAACTTCTATGAAAATATGTAGAGCAGCAAAATTGTAGTGTAATATAATAAGTAATAATAATAAATAAATCAATAAATAATCAGTAACATTTAAATAAATGGTTCAAATTGCAGATATATGCAGACTGTTCAGCTGTTTATCATAATAATATCATAACATTATTATTTGTTTTTCTCGCACAGACAAAAGAATAAACGCACAACATTCCAAAAACTTACATTCGTAATTGTCAACGTTGAGTTTATGGCACTGTATCAAAAATCAGTTTAGTTGAATATTAATGTTCCCTGTGGAGCACGTTGTTTCTGCTGGTTCCGGAATAAACACCTGATCTGATTTCCTTTGTTCAGGAATGGTCAGCTCACTTTGTTTGCTGCATCACAGGTGGCATGATTTATCGCCTCACCATATTGTGCCGCTCAGATTAACTTCAATTTATTGTCTCAGTGTATTTATACCACAGACTGATTTATGTCAGTTGGCTTGTGTGCGCGTGTGAATATTCTTGTGCTGTCCAATGTCAGGGCACATATGTGTTCAAGCCATTTTTTAACACACATCTTTCATTGTAACATCTGGATTTGCCTGTCATTTCTCTCCTGTGAAGTGGTGCAGCCCATATGTAGTCACCAAATGAATAATGTGCCCAAAATAAAGGGGTTAACTGAGAAGGAGGAAAAGTATGAAGAAATATTGTTGTATGAAGTGATGAGTAAATGAATGAACTGGCTTTTTATAGCGGTAATGTTACACTTGAGGATCAGCTAATCACAGCACTCCTGGCACAATAAGCCAATGAGGTCATTGTGGTCCAAATGGCAGACGACACAATGCGTCTTCTTATTCTGTTCTTCACCCCTCATCATCTGGTCATCTGCTTTGGGCTAAGTGTGATGTCTGTAATGACAAAGACGGTCGTCGGCTTTTTTTGCATTACTCAGATTAATCTCGTTTCCCCGGATCAGGGGAAATGGACTGCTCCTGTATGTGTAAAGAAATGACAGCTTCCTTATTATGCTATACTCCTTAATCCTTTGTATCCTTCCAATGCACAGCACAGCACAGCAGGGGGCAGGTATGAGAGAAGAAAGGCCCTTAAATAGTGAATAAATTCTGTTTCCAAGAAGTGCAGATCAGAAAATGGTATTGAATTGTCCCATTCAATCGAGTTCACCAATTGAAACCAGTAAATCTGAAAATCAAATAAGCATGCAATGTGGTGCACATACAGTGCATCGTAGAGGGTTTTAAGAACTAAGATAAAACAAGGGCTTTTGAGAGTGGAGAGATTAAAGGGGCATTTTTGAAATTATAGTCATGTGTTTTATGGGGGGGGGGGGGGGGTCCATCAATAAATGGCTTTTGGTCATATACAGAGTAATGAAGACCTTTCCAGTCCGTAAAAGCCTCTCATTTCTAACCACTTTGCTTGAAAGGCACACTCAGCAAATCCCGGCGCTATGTCTCTTTAATGTCAAAAGGAAAAACAAAAGGAGGCTGTGGAGAGTGGTAGCAGGAGGAAACATATGGCTAAACTCTCATTCTGCCAATCATAGCAACAACGAAAAAAAAGCTAGATATGAAAAAACACAGACACCAGGCTGCAGCCTGATTTATTTTCCCTCCTTCATCTCAATTCCAGGAATTTTATGAATGGAAAATGTCACGGGATAGCTTTTCCAAAGCCACTATGGCCTGTGTCTCATGAGCTTACCATGCTGTTCTGGTGAGTTCATGCTGTCTGGAGCGACCACGTGGAGCGCCACCAGATGGACGGGACCCCTGCACCCCACATCCGCTCGCCATTCTTGTGTTGTGCTTTGTGCTGACAAAACGACCCACATCAACCTGCGAGTGCAAAGATACAGAGCTTTTGTTTGCCATCCAGCAGCCTGAACATGCCCTCAGGCTCCTCCTTTACACATCTGCTGCTTTCACTGTGTCCAGCTTCAGCAGAACTTTGCTTCCACTATGCCATCGAAAACAATATGTTTCCCCTTAAGGGGAGTGCATTACACTGAGTGGAGTCTTTTCCTGATGAGTGACAGCAGGAATTGTCTTGCAGCACAGAGCACTTTGGCCAATCAGCTTGACTCATTGCCAGCCACTTCTATGTTCCGAGACGCTGAAGCTGGAAAAACTTGGGTGTTTCTCCCCATTCTGCACCCATATGCTGTTTGGAAACAGCCGCCGTCTGTCCTATACAGTAAGTATGACAGGACCTCATTAAAGATTTACAGCGCCTTTCCCGTCTCACTGTGGCACAGAGGCCCTTTTCAAAAACAAACTTTTGTGTCATTGTGCAGAATCTGTTTACTGTGAAAATTTCAGCTTTGCGTTCATTATTTAACGCGTGTGCTCTCAAAGGCCACACTGATCAGTGGATCTGTGTGTACAGTATGTATGTGTGTCTGTGTGGTTGCATTGTACATGGCTGACGCTCAAGTCAAGTCAGTTTTATTGTCATTTCACCCATATACGCTGTGTATATGTATATGGATCAAGTAGTGTTACATTTAAACATATAAGACATTCTAAGACATATGACATTGAGACAGGATACAAGCACTTTGCCACAGTTTGATTCATCATAATATCCATTTAGATACAATCATACAGTCTATATACTTTTATAAGAATTTGCACAATGTTTCAAGAAAACTGACCTCAGACCTTCTGATTAGTGTATGACTTCCTGATCTCCAGACTTGCATCACATCTCTCCATTCTCTGTACCGAAAACATCAAGTATTATTATACTATAATATTGTGATGTGAAGATCACAAGCTTCAGTGATGGAATGACCTTTTAGGCACTTCTGGAGAGCTAAGGTGCCTCTGTGATGACCTCCATGTTAAAACCTCTGCTACTGGCTTTTGCAGAGCTGCAGACGGCGCTGAAGGATTAGGGGGGAAACGAGACAGAAAGTGAGAGGGTGATGCTGAGAGAAGCGGATGCTGCACCGAAATGGTAGATGGAGGAGGATGATGAAGCTGAGACGAAAAGAGCAGAGGGTACATCCTGCTGTCAGCGAGTAGTGTAATCAGGACCAGATGTCTCTCTGCACCCTCTTGACTGGAGGCAGATTTTTACAGCGACTCATTTCCACTGACCCTGTCTGGAAGTATATAGAGGATTTCACTGTCTTGTCTCTGTTGTTTGTTTCATTTTCATATTTAATTTGTGCAGAGGCTATTTAGAAACGTGTCTCTCGTAGCTCTGGGTTCTCGGTCAGACGTTCTGCAACTGTACGCTTGTGTCTGTGTTGTGTCTGTCGAGCACATGGGATTGGTTTCCAAACTAATGCAGGACCAACACTGATCTACTGTACTTCAGGATTTAAAATCAGCTGTAATATAAAAATAAAATTAAATCAATAATTGAAGTGACTCTACAGGCAGTCAGGCCTGTTTGTATGTTGTCACTCTCCTGTCTTCCACTGCTTGATGTAGCACAAGCGTCATGAAATATGATGATCTGGAATGTGACAGTAATGTAAACTGTAGCCCCTCCCCCAAACCTAAACCAAACTTTGTTGACGAGACATCATTGCGAACTAAGTGTTTTTCTCTAAGCTGCTCTTCACTGTCATACTGTAGCCTATCATTTATATATATTTATATATATTAGTCAGTACTACAACAGGGACACTGATGTGTCCAGACTTGGATTTATCAGTGTATAACAAGGAATCTCAGCCAAACTCCTTCACTCTATTTATCTGAGACTGAGAGAAAACGCTGTCAATCTCCAGCCAACTGCAGCCGCCTGCTAACAGGCTAACACCACTGTGTTTTCAGCCTGGTAATATGATAATGACTTTTGAGGCAATTGCTTCCAGATGCAAAGTGGCTATGTTCTGTAGTGTGAAGTGGCTGAGCTGGCGTCAGCGGCCTGAGCTGGCGTCAGCGGCCTGAGCTGACGAGCCATTGGACAGGTCCATTTGGTTTAACACCTGCTACAGCAACGAGAGAAACGTGAAAAGAGAAGAACGAAACAACATTGCGCAGTGATTGCTGAGGAAAACAGAATGTTTGGAATGATTTGCTCTTTTGAAACAACCACAAGTTAACAATAAATGGGGTTATTTTAAACATTAGACCGGATGGAAGTATTAAATAAACAAGGGCTCCGAACTGGCTTGACGGCATTTTATTTTAAGGTTGAGGACATTTGAACAACATTGCAAATGTGTTTGTGTGAGCACACAAACATATATAACCAAAATAATCATTATATGCAGCATTAATCGATGAAAAAATAAAGTAAATCTACGTTATCCTGCTTTCGCCCACAGCCGTTACATAGGTTATGTGCAAACATTCTGCCCTTGGGCAAAAGCATAATAAGATGTCGAAAGACAAATTGAAATCTTTGGTGCTGGTGTGAATGAATATTTTATGTTGTAGCAGGGAAAACTTGGTTTCTGCCTTAAGAAACTCACATATATGCCACCGAGCAGACCACAATGACTGAATTACCTTTATAATAGATGCATGAACATAAAAACACCAATTTCTAATTGTTTGATTTACAAAACAAGCTCTTCTTAAATTTATGGTTAGAATTTACCCTTAGAATTAAAATGGTGAACCAGAACCTACAATGTCTGTATGCAGCTTTTGTGGTACCTGTTTGCATAACTGGCAATTCAGATGGGAAAAAAAGCCCAATTATTTGTATTGCTCTTGCGCACATACTCTATGTCTATTAGTGAACACTGTTGTCTAGTGTCTGCTTTGAGGGCTGTTTGGCTTTGAATCCGAGTGGTGAGACAGGCTGAATGGATGTTGGATTGTTGATTCAGGGTCAATAACACAGGATATGGCAATGAGAATGTCATTGTCACTGGTGCAATAGAAAGAACTGTGGACCCTTTTTTTCCATCACTGAATATAATTTTCAAATGTTGCATTACCATGGGATTCAGCTGAGCACCTTGGTCAAAGCACGGTTTTCTTTCCTCTGCCTTTGTTGAGTTGTTCATCATTCAAGTTTGAAAGGTCTCTCCGCTCGGCTGCCATTACCCAAATGCACCCAACAACAACAAAAAAAAAATCCTGACCTGGGTTCACCTCTGTTCTTTTTACTCTTTTTGATTCGTTAATTTGATCAAAAACTACTCAAGGACATTTTGCTTCCAAGCACTTTCTTCATCCTTGCAGGGAATAAAAGACTAGATTCTCGATTCTGAACTAACAGAGACAGAAACTGAAGCTTCCTGCCTTCAAGCCTGAGATAATACAATGTGAAATGTGTAAGAAAGTTTCCAAATGACTGTGGATAAAGCACAAGAATCCCTTTGATTGAGTTTGGATTGGAAAATTACAGGAAACACAAGTAAAATGTAAAGATACTTCTCCCCCTATGGGGACTTGGTGTAGAATAGGTCCCTAACTCCTCTTGCTCAACGTAAGAGGTGACAAACTGTGGTGGAATGGTGTGATGTTTTATAACGTTATGTAATTTTGTGTAATGTGGAATCGAGTATAAAGTGATGTGATGTGTTGTAATGTAGTGTACGTGGTAGGAACGTACCTATGAATTGTTCAGTACAGTGTTTCCTTTGTCACCAAAGTGCTTGGTGACCTTTAGCTCACTCGTGTAGAAGCAACTAAAGACAGACCTGGATGTCTACACTCAGTGACTTCTCAGACTTAATCTCTTTGGGCCCTGGCTTAATGTTCTTGCTTGAAAACACCCTCTGTAAATGTAAATAAGTCACCAGCATTTGTCTGTCCCCTCGTCATATAAATTCACTCTTCTGGCTCCTGCTTTCTCAGAGTGTCTCTACTTTTTCGTCTTATTTATTTGCATCAGCTGTGCTCCTGCATAACATTTCCAAATACAGTATTGGCTCTCTGCTGTGTGTGTGTGTGTGTGTGTGTGTGTGAGAGAGAGAGAGAGAGACAGGTTTCGCTTAGTAACTTGTCACTGACGTGAAGCGTCCAGCCAGAGTTCGCTCGCTCGATTATGATGCGATTAGTTAATTGGGTGAAGATGTGGAAAGTGAATTATGTGTGTATCTCATGCTACACCACTAATGGATGGAAAATACCTCCATCTCTGACCTCATCTTCCCCACACCCTTTAACCAGAAAAGTCATAATTTCCAACTTGTGCATTCTAAAGTGAATAGATTTAGCATCTCAGATTTATATCATCTTTCCATTTGGCTTTCTCTGCCTCTCATCATGGCCACAGCTTAAGTGTGGTTGTAATTTTCTGTGAGGTTGTTATTGTTACTGTAACAAAAACAGCCAACCGGCTCCTGTATTTGTTTTTTTTTTCTATCTTCCTGGCCCCTGGTTATTAGAACCCAGTTGTTCACCATCAAAACATAACCTCTCACCAGATCATTTTCCTGTCACTCTGAACTACTGGAGGAGCCTTCATATGTTTCTGCCTATGATTTTTTGATTTCTCTGTTTCTCCATGGTGGCTTCGAGTTTAAATTACCCTGAACAGAAGAGTCGACGGTTTTTCCAGAAACCGGTGAGCATGATAATCTGGTTCTTCAATTATTGTTCCCACAAAAGCCGAGCAGCTCTATCTCAGTCGCATGCGCTGGTCGGACGCGTGAACCCGCTCTGTAAAAACTGCATAACAAATCCCTTTAACAGAGACTCTGAGCACCCGCCAAAGAATGTGCTGTTCACCACTCTGCGCCTGAACAGGAAGTATACTGCTTTTCCACAGCACGCCGCAGAAAATGGCTTTCCCATGAGCGGTGGCATCCAGTCAGGTGCATGTGCTCTCGCCTGTGACATCTGCTGTCATTCAGGCCAACGAGATCAGTAGAGCAACATCAGGGAGGAGTCAGACTCCCGTCAGGCATCCTCAGCAGCTGTTGTTGAGAACTGATCTGAGAACAGATCTGTATGGAGTTGTAGCCGGATTAGCAAAGTGATCTCCTCTTGGAGAACAATGGCTGACCGCCACCTATGTGATGAGGTTAGTGATGGTGGGAAGGAATGCAGCAGCCACAGTGAGGTCCACTGTCATCACATGACTGAGGCCTCCCTCCCCTTTGTTTAGTCTGTCCATTCATCTCTGTCAGACCCTGTTGTTGTCGCCTCTATCTAGCTGGATTCACCTTCGTCTTATTGTACCACAACTTAATAATGTGAATCCGCAGCATGAGATCACAACGCTGTTCTGAATATGCTTTAGAAACCTACTGTGTTTCTTTGTGGGCCTACGCCTACAATTATCAAGGGCCCACACAATGTAATGAAATAATGAGAAGTACAGTAAAGAGGAAACACTCCCAAGTCCCTTATTGTGAGCTTTGTTGGTGATTGTGTTTTATCATCTCTGCATGCTGCAACTCAATTAATGTTTCTTGGGTTGCGAGTGGAAATGTGTTGATTTGTAATTTCCTACCACGTAATGGACAGGGCTTGTCAGAGTGATACGTTTGTCTGAATGACTGTAAGTGCGTGTTGATTTTGTGTATCGGTGGTGTAAATTGTCGTTAGGGGGAAACAAAAGGTAGCTTAATCGATTTACAATTCAAATGAATGTTCAACACAAGATAAATGTTGTGATAACTGTTGTGTTTTTAATGTTGTTAAAGCAATATGAACTCCTTCAGTGTCACAGGATCTGGTCATAATTCACATTGCAAAGTTTAGTAGACTGTGGTAGAGGTGAGTCAGGAGACAATCTGTCATCTGAGAGACTTTAATGACTTTTCATGCCAATTCAGTCGATTGTAGTCTATAAATAAGTCTTACAAGTAATGATCACCAAAACTCACCGGGTTCACCTTCTGGGACAGAACTTGTGCCAGCCCAGTCAAACTGGGCCAAACTGATGAATAGGGATCAACTCAGGAATATAATCATTTTCGGAATTAGTCCAGTTGCATGACTTTTATTATTCTTATTCTTGTTCTTGTCAGTAGTAGTGGTAATTATTATCATGTCGTCCCATCTAGTCTTTACCTTTTACGAGTTAATCTTTTGTTCTTTAGTATTTATGTTTTGTTCCCTTGGAGACTTAGTTGTCTAAACCTTGCGTGTCTGTGTTGTTTCTCCATGTTTTCTATTATTTCTAGTACTGACAGAGCTGTTTTACTCCAAATGCTGCCGATGCTCTTTCATTGCTGATTCAAGGTTACTGTTTCCCAGACACTGGAAAAATACACTGAATATGCTGCTGTTTATATTAGTGCATCTCCTGCAGTAGGACACACTGTTACTCCTACTGACTCCTGATCCAAGTAAACGCACAAATCTAATGTCTAACACATTGTGAATTGTGTTAAACACACACACACATACACACACACACACACACAAAGTAGAACAACTGTTATTAGTGTAAATGCGAGGGAGTCAGGCATTTGCTTATGTGTCCTCGTGTCTTCCAGGAAGCAGCAGTTAACCCTAACTGGATCAGTCATATGGTGCATGCTGCTCATTCCCTTTATGAGACTATGTTTAGGAAATGGGATGTGACACTATCACCACCATCTTATTACAGCTATTACACATTACTGCTGGGAGATATGAGCTGATGCTGGTGGCAGAGATTTGTTCTCGATGAGGTGCAGATAAAAAAAAAGAAATGCTGAATCTGGATTATTTGAATGGTTCTACACCCGCATTGTAAAACTGACCAAAAGTAAATTCTAGGCTGTTAATCCTTCGTTGGAAAATCTAAGAGGAAACCTGTTTTTGCCCTTCACATGATTTGCAGTAATTGGTGGACTGTCTGCTATAAAGTGAACGGGGCAAAAGTATCTGGGTGGTTTATGGCTGCTGCCAGAAGAGATGCTGATATAAGATTTCCTTGTTACATCAGATATCACCTGAGTCATCAACGCCTCCTAACAAAGTCGCTCTAATAGTTGGCTGTATATTTTTCTGACAGCTTGTCAATGTTGAGGATATGGACCCTGTACAAAGCCTTTTGTCACATAACCCAGAGGGCAGACGTCACAACATTACCACATTCACAGTGCTTGTGCTCCCTGTGTAGCACTAAAGAACTCATAGACAGTGGAAGATTTTGATGGCTTAATGAGCTAATGTCATAACATCAGAGGAAGGATTCCACTCAGTCAACCAACAGAAGTCTGTTTGTTGCAGAAAGCAGTGTTTTGTGAATGGACGTGGAACTGAACACAGTCGTTTCTCTCTGTCACACTTGTTACTCATCTATTGCTGCCATTCATTCAGGCTTCATGTTTCTCTCTCGCTCCTCTGAGAAACTCTGCTGTTGTTAGGGAGGGATCTCAAGATGTTTCACACGTATCACACAGTGAATTTCACAGACCTCCAAGCTGTTTCTTTTTACTGTTTTTTTAGTCTGACAAAAAAGCACAGACACAACCAAACTGCATTGCGGGGTTCTTGGTGGGTTGGGGGTATTGCACCAATGAGTATTGTTCTTCATTAATAATGGTCAGAGTAGTTAGGTTGAGTTAGGTTAAGAGAAAGCTAAAAGTTGACATTTAGTTTGTTTTTAGTTGCGTTTGTTCGTTTTAGCCAACCTCAGTTGTCATCAGGTTAAATTTTGGTACTGGTCGTGAGATGCATGTTCTGATTATTCAATGACAGTGGCCTATTACATAAAAATAATTCTTTTTAATATCTGATAAAATATAAGAATTTGAGATTAACAACAAATGAGACACTAAATTAAAACGAGTGAACCTTAATGTAACACTAACGAACTAATGTTGTTGCACAAAAATGTGAGAGATTTTTTTCACACATCACCTGGTTTTTGTGTTGTTAAAGTGAAATAGATTAAAGCAAGTTCATCAAATTTTGATGGTGCATATGCTACAACAGCCACAGCCCACTTAAAGAAGGTGCAGTACATCTTTTGTGCCACTCACTGAACTGAAAAGTTAAGTGATGAATTTCTCCTGTGATTTTTTTCTTTTTTCTATTTGTGTCAGAATAACTCATTACACTCAAATTAGCATCCTTTAGGATCAGTCATCAAAAAAAAAACAACAACAAAAAAACAAAAACTGCTGAAGATTGAAAATAAAGATTGTCTGCTGATTGAAGAGCCGTCGTCACAATGACTATCTGTGTTTGATTAATAATCCGGCTCTGGCACAACAGCACAGCCAGATTTAATGTTCTCCGCCATCAGCCTCGTCCTACGTTATTACCCAAATTTAGACTGCATGGAGATGGATGCTATACGCCAGCCCATCGACCAGCCCTCTCCTGCACTGTTGATTAATGGGGTCCTTGCTATTTTGAGGTCAGAGGGGTTCGTCTGAGCAGATATTACGGTGAATGAAAATCACCATGCAGCACTTAGCTCTGCTTGTCTCTTCTGTGTGTGGCAGTTGAGTCCATGAGTCAGAGTTTTGTTTTTGATTTAGTTTAAAGCTCTAAAGATTGAAGGGCTGGGTCAGTTTGTCTCGATGGCCTTCGTTTTGGCAACAGCCACTTCTGCTGAAATTCGTCTGATCTAAACTCTGCTGACCTTTAAGATTCCTGTATTCTGTATTACTGTATAGATGCAGTCCGGAATTTTTCTGTGACTCTGACCTTTAAGTCGATGGCTGTACAAACTACAGGGGAGCGTAGGTGTTGTGGTACCAGTGAACACAAGCCAGAGGGACATTTGGGCAGGTGATGAAAATACAGTACATCGATGTATTAATTTACCAAACTCTGCAGGGTTAGTCCAGGACATGACTCTACTCCTCTTCTATGTCCATCTCTCATTCCAATGAGAACTGTGTGTGTCCGTGCTCCTCCCGTCCCCTGTGAGTCTATGTCTGGTTGCCTCATTGTCCCCTCACCTGGCACCATTAATACTTGTTTGCGTAGGGCAGAGATTAGAGGTAAAGGAGGGGTGGAGACCAGGGGGTGCAGGTATTGACCCGTCACTGGCTGGAGAGAAGAAGTGCTGATCAGTGGTGTGACGGAAGTCACTGAAAAGTGGGTCACTAGAAACTTTTACTGTGGACTTTTTCAGCCATGATCAATAAGGTTGCAAATGACACACATCAATCCTTGATAATGATCGCTTTGGACAATGTCCTCTCCCACACCAGAATTAATGGGATCTGTTTGTAAGATGTACTTGTCTCACTCATTGACCTGGATTCATCTGAGTCTGGTTAAAGAAATACTGACAACACAGTATCAATGAAAGCACAGTGATGGACAGAGAAAGTATTATTTATTAACATTAGTATGACGCATAAGGAAGAGGTTGGACTCAAAAGCAGGACTCAGGTCAAAACGGGAGTTCCAAAAGTCACAAATTTTAATTACAAAATGGTGGCAAAAGGTGAATCAGGCAAAAGTGCAAAAATCAGCAGGCAAAAGTGCAAAGGCAGGCAACATGGTTATGAACGATGAGCACACAACTTAAACAAAGACACAGGTGCAAACAATCAGGGGCGTGGCAGGTAATCAGAGGCGTGACCAAGTGGAAAACAGGAAGTGACTAGTAGATACTGACAGATTGACAGATACTTAGAAACATCTTACTCACACACAGCAGCCTCTACAGAAGTGCTCTCACACCATAATTACATTACTTTTCAGAGTGTTGCCAAACACTGGGTGATTGGCTCTGTTTCAAGATGCCCCCATGTCTCTGCTTCAGCAGAACAGGACTTTACATGTAATATAGGCTGCCTGCTGTTTTTGTAAAAAGAC